>JACEFZ010023055.1:0-63933 GCA_014155875.1 Cepaea nemoralis | reverse complement strand
TTTTTTTTTTTATTTCTTTACAGGACATTGCTGTGAACATCAGTATCTTTCAGCTGATTGTTGATTTCTTGGCAAGATTACGCTCAGTAGTTTGCCATTGCTGTCTGAGCGGCCGACTCACGTACCCCGTAAGTTACCGATGCGATTCTAACCACTGCTGATTCTCACCGTCGTCACGTTACTTACGAGAGTGTACGAGATTACGGAGAAAAGTCGCTAACCTCTAGGCCAGGAAGCCGGCAAATGCATCCTAGTAACATGAATACTTGTGTACACATTATTATCCAGCAGCTGAAGAAACAAGAAGGAAATGAAAAAAAAAAATAAGGTAAGAAATATATTCCTTCTACTTTCCTGTCAATTTACACATTATCTACCCCATGCCTCTGTAAATTCTCTGTCTTTACTAATATTACACTTTGCTCCCCTCTCGGGAGTCTCCTCTGTGAAGTGGTCAAGCCGTTTGCTCCAAAGGTTGTATGTTCGATTCCGGGCCGCGTCCTTCATTTCACGAGTGCATTTTTTCGGAGACTCCCGAGGGTTGTCGCTGTAGCTATGGAGTTCGTGCTTTGTGCGACGCTTTCCGCGCTGCGGAAAGAGTACTGAGCCATATGGGATAAAAACCCGGTGCAATGCAGTCGACCCTGTCGACTTTTAATGCTACTTCTTTTATTGCATTTACTTCCGTACGAATCTGGCTACGCCTTGTACTTGTGTCGTTACCCGAAATGACGTGCTTTAATGTAAGACTAGTTTGTTAGCGTGAATTCACTACATTTTCGCCAAAACATCAAAGAAATGTCGCCGCTTTCGATGATTTAAGTTGCTGTTGGACCTATCAAAGACATATTCTTTGGGAGGATTAAATATAAGGCGGCAGGAAAAATTTCATAACGATGCAACAGACAGTTTTCAAAATAATTGATCGTGAATGACGGCATTTATTTCTGGACAGACTATAATTGTGAGAAGCCCAGAAAATAATAAATTAAGTAGCCAGTGGTCAGAGGAGAGGGAATTCCAAGAGACTTCAAGTGAGACTCAAAGACATATCCATAGATCGCTGTAGAATATGTTTATCTGCACCGTGGCATGTTCAAATGTTCTCCGTGTATTGTTAGCTCTCCCAATATGTCTTTTGCCTTGTGGGGTCCAGATAAGTTACATTGTTCTCGGGTTTTCTCAGCTGTGATCTATCCAGCATCTGTGTCTTTTCCTCATCTCTTGAGTCACTGAAATGTATTTAGTTCTCTATACAGCCTTGCATTAGTGATTCTGCCATATCATTTCAGTCCCAATATTTTACGCAGACACCAGTTGGTGAATGCATTTAATTTATTAGTAATTTGTTTTTTAGTTGTTCTCTGTATGTTTAGACACAAACAACATTGTTGATTTAACACTGGAGTTAAAAATTCAAAGTTTGGTGCCAAGTTTAGCTTTCTTTGGCTTCCACAAATTCCCTAGAGCTAGGACATATCCTCTTTCCTTCTGTATTCGTATTTTAATGTCTATATTTTAGTCAGGTTGCATGCTTCCGCCTCTTGAAGTGAGCTTTCTCCAAGGGAGATCCTGTTGACATATGTTTGTGTTTTTGTGTGCGCTAGCTTTGAACACAAGCTTAGTCCATATACACTACTTCTAGTAGTACTGGACTGAAGTTTGCGTGTGAATTAGCTTTACCTATTAACAGTATCCCTCGCCATCAGGCGACCCCACTCCGACTTCAGAGGTACTTGTAATTTACACCCCCAACTCAAGGACGAGAGGTCAACATTTTAGTCCAACTGTACGGTGTAGGGGTTGAACCCTTTACCTCGGCATCAGCACACCGGATGTTTACGAAATCGCGTTCTTATCCACTCAGCCATGCTGGCCCCCATTTGCTTATTTTAATCTCATTACATTTGTCTTTTAAATATGAATTGTCAGACTTAAATGTCGTGACCTCTAATCAAGAGTTATTAATTTATTCAGTATCTGATTATGTGTGTCTGTGACAGGACTGCAATGTCGTCCTGATTGGTCTATTAAAAATATGGATCTATCTCTATGCGCCTAATGCACACTAAAGCATGTAAGAGAATCCGTTCCTTACATGTTATGTCACTGGATCCACCCAGGAGCCGCACTACCAGGTAAAGACAATCCTGTCACTTTTGCGGAGTGAACGCTGGTCACTTTCTTGGTAAGCAAGTGCTCTAAACCATCATGCAGCCGCGCCTCCTGTTTAGTAGTGGTTGCCTTAGTATATTTTGGGAACACCTCATGTACATGAACACTAGTGTCCATCATTGGAAAGAAGACAACTCGCATGCAGTTGTGGCCAGGAAGTTCATGTAAAACTTCGACAATTCAGATTTTAAACTACGTTTATTGTCACATTTAACAGTTACACATATACTATATCAAATAGATTTAGCATGTATCCTATAACATGTCACAGAGATTTAACACTTATACAATATCAAAGAGATTTAACATTTGTACATATAAATGTCAATGAGATTTAACATTCATGCACATACTATATCATAGAGATTAATCATGCCTTAATGTGTAATTAAAGTAAATGTTGTTAATTTGGATCAAATACAGAAATTATGACTAGACATACGATAACATTGAATGGAAGATGTGCCACACAGATAAAATTATATGTTCTTTAGTAAAGAGCATTGTATGCAATAAATCCCTGTCATTGCAGGTTACAACAAGAATTTTCGCATATTGCATAGAACCAGTGTGTAATATAAGGCTGTGATCTCTGAACAAATAGTAAACAAAAGAAAGACAAATCCCTGCAGGTCTTAGAAATTTCGTTTTACAGAAGAATGCTGAAAACTCCCTGGACATACGAAATGAATAAGCTGTTTTGAAAGACGCTAAAACACAAAGACAAATTATCACAAACATTAGAAAAGTAGGGTCGTCAGTTTTCTACCAGATCATGAGAAGAGATAAACTTGAACATATTCTGAGAACTGCACAGATTAGTTGAAAGAGAGATAGAGGACGACAGCGAGAGGACATTTTTGAAAGAGTTTTGTCACGGCACGGAAGGAGGTCAGCGCAAGAACTGATATATGCTGGTGGAAGTAGTAAGATGTGGGTAAGTGTGATCACCTATGCCAGTCGACAAGATACTTCATGATGATGGCGACACATGGGATTTCTAAAATCTACGCCATCTAATCTATGGACTTCCTAGAAATCATCTACATAATTCCACAAAATATATTCCTCTAATTTCATCTTATCTTGTTCCTCTTGTAGTTTGCGGCGTCTTGGTGCAGCATAAACAGCGGGAGAGTGTTCGTTTATGGACTTCACGTATCGAGATTCCCATGGACTCTGTTATTCTCCCTGTCCTCCGTTTACATGGTTGGCCTCTTCTACTAGTTTGTTTATACATTTGGTTTGTATATCAATGCTTGTTGTAGTATCACGAAATAATAACGAAATATTATACAGTCATAATAAAATGAAATTGCTTATCCTAGAATGTACGAATACTTTAAAAAAAGTGCACAAGAAGAACACCATTATCAAATCACAAACTGAAAAAGTTTGTACACTGGACGCATAAGAGTTGCTTTGCGAGATTAAGTCCCTGTAGAATTTCGCTGATGCTCTGGGAATTCGCGTCTTGTTGGGACTGGCCAAGTCAACGTAGTATAATCCAAACTTCAAGTTATAGCCAGCTGACCACTCAAAGTTGTCCATCAGCGACCAGGCGGTGTAGCCATTCACACGGACACCATCAAGTTTAATGGCTGGCATGAATAGAATCCATTAAATGACATGTCAGATCACTTATTGTCACAGCTCTGTATCACATTGCTACATCATATAATACATAGCCAATAACGAGAGACCAAACAGATGTGTGACGATAGAATTAACAACAGTACAAATACGAGACATATTAAACATTATAGATACCTTAGAAGTCAGAGTGGGTTCACCCGATAGCAACAATTGTAATATTTTTGTTTGTTTGTTCGCATATCCTTTACGGGACATAGCTGTCAACATCAGCATCTTTCAGCTGATTGTTGATTTCTTGGCAAGATTACGCTCAGTAGTTTGCCATTGCTTTTTGAGCGACCGGCTCACATACCCCGTAAGTTACCGAAGCGGAGAGAACCGCTAACGATTCTCGCGCAACGTCACATTACTCAAGATAGTATAAGGGATTACGGAGAAAATCTTGTAACCCTTACACCAGGGAGACCGGCAACACTTGTAATAGGGAAAGTTAATCCATACTAAAAAATCATTGTAGGGCACTCCCCAGAATTGGCAACTGTTGGGTGTCGTAGCACGTGTGTGGACTACGTGTGAGTTGCGTTAGCACGGCAAAATGGATATGAGCGCTCATTTTTAAACATCCGGTGTGCTGATGCTGAGATGGCGGGTTCAACCTCTACACCGGTCAGTTGGACTAAAATGTTCACTTCTCGTCCTTGACTTGGGGAAGCAAATTACAAGTACCTCAGAAGTCGGAGTGGGTTTGCTTGATGGCGAGAGACACTGGCGATTGGGAAAGCTAATCCACGTGCAAACAGTCCAGTGCACTAGAAACAATAGCATGTGTATGGATTACGCTTACGTTTAAATATAAGACACACAATTACACACAAAAGGCCAACGTTTACACATCCCGTAAATGTTTGTATTCAGTTATATTATGGTGAGTTATCAACCCCTTTTGATTTAATTCCAAGTCCACGTTATAGTCGTCAAGTTAAGAGCCTTGACAAGAAATCTTGAATCGACCATTCTCAAGACTAAGTTTCAGTCAACAAAATCTAAACTCCAATTTCCAATCCATAAATCTAATGTCCACAAGTCTATTGAGTTCAGAGTTGGTAAGTCTGTAATGTACATTCCCAAGAATAAACAATTCAAAAATTAACGCCATGGAGCACATGTTAGATCTTTCTGCCAGGACATGCTGGTGTAGTGGGAAACAAACAGGCTGGCAGATTGGCTGTGTCCACACGGTTGGGTGGTGTAATGGGGCATGGTAAGGCAGATGTGGTCAAAGCTCTTTGTGTCGTGTGTACAGAGTGGTTGAACTGATAAATCATCATAGCCTGGAGGGAATGGAGCGACAGGGATGATCTGGTTGGCAATCAGTACTCCTAGTAAAGGTCAGAGGGACACATAATCAGGTTACAACTGGAACCATTAGTATTGGGACTCGTCCCTGTTGAAGGTGAGGGCAGAGCGTGTATGGGAATGTGACCGAGTTCTGGAATGCCGGTTTTTGACTTAACTCTTTTCATAGATGGATGGGAGGATAAATAGATAGATATATAAAAAGACAGCCAGATAAACATACATACACACACTCGGAACTATAACACAGAGAGAGAGAGAGAGAGAGAGAGAGAGAGAGAGAGAGAGAGAGAGAGAGAGAGAGATAGAGGAGAGAGAGAGAGATATATAGAGAGAGAGAGAAAGAGTCAGACAGTCAGGCGGAATGTCGACGGGACGGGTAGGTAGGTAGTATACAAGTTTGTTCCCAGGTAGTCCAACACACATTCTCGGGTAGTCCAAATTACACTTTCAGGTAGCCCGACATACGCTACCATAAAGTCCAAAATACGGAGCAGATAGTCAAACATATACTGTCAGGTTGTCCAAAATATACTTTCAGGTAGTCCAACACACGCTCCCAGATAGTCCAAAATACGACCTGTCATCAAGCGATGCTTCAGGCATTACGGGATAACTTCTCTCGCACCACACAAAAAGAGCGTAAGTCGTACGAGAGGCATGGATTACACATTTTATTGCCACTGGCTCTTTACACTACATCAATGCACAAAAAACGGTCGCTAATACATCACACAAGAATACACATAATTCCCTATCACTAGTCGTTTCCTAACCCTAATGCTAACTCTATCTACTTGGCTAAGAAACACGCATCGACACTAATCAATGCGCTCGCTATGAAGTCTGTCCCCGGTCTGACTCTTTTCCTCGCGTGGCTACACAGCACGCGGAAGGACCTTGTGTGCCCTTCGGCTTGTGCGTGCTGCATCACTTAGCCCGCTTAGAGTAGCCGTCTCCTCTTGAGTGGTATTCCACTTCTCCGTGTCTATCACGTAGGCGTGATTGCGCCGTGAACAGAGTGCTTACTCTCTGGTTGACACCTCCGTGTCTCATGAGAGGACTATTTGATAGTTCCCCTTCCTACCTACTCCTTACATCTACCCCTGCCCTCATGTAGGGGCACTGGGTGACCTCTAATCTACTTGAGGTAGACCACTCTTTCAGGGTGGTCTTCACTATTCTCTAACTAAGTCTTTGACACGACCCAATGTGTCAAACATACATTCCCAAGTTGTTCAAAGTCCCAGCTTAAGCTCACAGATAACCCGAACTAAACTTCCAGATTGCCCTTTACCCAACACGTCTCGAGATGTGAAGAGCGTTGCGTGTACTCACCAAGAAACTGCCTACCTTTGAGCACCTCGTTTGTGTAGTATTTGAAATAGTCAATTCTCTCCGGATCATCTAGATCAGCTTTCGTGTTCCGTCCGCTCTCTGTGACAAACATCAGTGGATTGTGGTAACGCTCCTTGACCCAAACCAATACTCTACGGATGCCCCAAGGATTCACTCTCATCCAGTATGCACTCGTGCTGTGGCATTAGAATCATGAACATTGCTTCGAAACGAGTACAATATAACATATAACATTTCTTCGAAACAAGGACAATATAAAAAGATAACATTACTTTAAAACAAGTACAATATAACAAATAACATTACTTCAAAACGTGCACAATATAACAAAGAACATTCCTTCGAAACAAGTACAATAAAACAAATAACATTACTTGAAAACAAGAACAATGTAGCTAATAACATTACTTCGAAACAATTACAATATAACAAATAACATTACTTCTAATCAAGTACAATATAACAAATAACATTACTTCAAAATAAATACAGTATAATAAATAACATTACTTCGAAAAAAGTACAATATAACAAACAAAACGAACAAGAGTAAATATCATAATCATTGTTAAGTGCCATGACTATAGACTTGAGCAGCCATGGTTGGATATCTCACACGGTCACCAGAGTCACGAATCAGGTCTGTGTTCTTGTCCCGACCATGCCACGATGCCAAACATTCAAGGTAGTTATCAATGTGTCTTCCTCTTGCTCTCTTCCCATCAAGCTTGCCAGTTGTCACAAATTGTCAAGTCCATTTCTCCTCATAAAGTGTCTAAAACATCTTGACTGTCTGCGTCTAATTTCTTCAATCAATCTCCGTTTTTCATTTATCTCTTGAAGGACTGTCTCATTTGATTTTATGTCCGTCAATAATATTCTTTACAGTTTTCTCAAAAACCACATTTCCGCCGCCATAAGTTTATATTCAGCTTGTCCGTTTATTGTCTATATAGCACTTCAACACACTTTTGAGAGCCATGTATGGGTGGTGGGGTGTGGGTGAGTGGATAGGGGATGTGTGGGTGGGTGGGGATGTGTGGGTGAAGGATGTATGTATGGCTGAGGAGATGTGTGTGTGGGTAGGGATGTGTGTGTATGGAGTGGGGATGTGTGTGTGTGGGTGGGGGATGTGTGGATAAGGGATGTGTGGTTGGGGGATGGGTGATTGGGGGTGTGGGTGGGTGGGTGGGTGGAAGATGTGTGGGTGAGTGAGTGTGTATAGGTTGGGGATGGGTGGGGGATGTGTGTGTGGGTGGGTGCGGGATGTGTGGTGGGTGGGGAGAGATTGTTTGGGTGGGGGATATGTGTAAGTTGGGGATGTGTGGGTGGGTGCGGGATGTGTGTGCGATTAGGTGCGGGATGTGTGGATTGGCGCTTGATGTGTGTGTGTGGGTAGGTGTGGGATGTGTGGATTGGCGCGGGATGTATGTGTGTGTGTGGGGGGGGGGGGGTAGGGGATGTATGTTTGGGGGATGTGTGTTCGGCTGGGTGGTTGGGGGTGTTTGAGTGGTAGAGGATATGTCGGTGGGTGAGTGTGTGTGGGTTATGGGATTGGTGGGGGAATGTGTGTGTGGGTGGGGAGATGTGTGTAGGTGGGGGATGTGTATGGGTATGGGATGTGTGGGTGGGGATGGGTGAGTGGGTGGGGCATTATGTGTGCCTGGGTGTGTATGGGTGGGTGGGTAGGGATGTGTGGGTGGGTTGGGGATGTGCCTCATAACATAGTAGTATGCATTGTTTATGTTTGCAACATTAATTTGACAATGCTTCTTTCCTATGTAATGTATCATGCATTGTTGATGAACGAAAGATGAGCGATTGGAAGGGCCGAATGTAAGACGGGCCTGCGTGCCTAATTTGTTACCCTGCGAAAATAAAGTTTGTTCATTGTTTTTCATTGTGCAGAAGGCCACCTTTGCCATGGCAATTCTTGATCTAATCGCTTCATGGCATCTTCCATCAGATGTTACAACTGTTACGAGATTGATATACCGATTAACATGTTTAAAAATATTTCCATTCACTTGTTGTTACAATGTTACAATGTGGTATTTCTTTTGTCTTGTAGACGACCATGATCTTTGTTTTTTTTACAATTCAATTCCAAACCTAGTTTCTCACTTTTGTATAATAACCTCATCCACCAAATGTTGTAGATCTTGCTGGTTGTCAGTAATCAATACTGTATCGTCCGCATATCTTTTATTATTGGTGTTTTTCCCCTCGAATGCAACTCCTTTCATATCCTCTACATTTCTCATAATATTTTCACTATAAAGAGAGAAAAGATCGGGAGACATTACACATTCATGTAGCATCCCTCTACTGATAGGCTGGAATTGACCCACTTCATTATCACTTTTTATGGCAGCTGTTTGCTTCCAGTAGATGTTCTTTATAACTCTAAGATCAATTTAATCTAACTGGAGGTTTGTCAGCATGTTCATCATGTCAGTATGTCTTACTTTATCGAAAGCTTTCATGTAATCAATGTAGCAAAGATGACTGTCTTTATTGACTTCTTTTGAACGATCTATTCTTGTTCTCAGCAAATACAAAGTATTTCTTGTACCTTTGCTTTCTACAAACCCACACTGTTCTTCACCTATTTCTGGTTTTACTTTCCTTCTAACCCTGTACCCGATGATCCTTAGTAAAATATTTGTCATGTGACTCATTATGCTGAAAGTTCGATGTTGATCACATTCCAAGGCTCCTGACTGTTTCGGAATTTCAATAAACAGTGATTTACATAAGTCAATTGGAATAACTCCAGTATCGTATACTGTATATTATTTAGCGCTCTGGTAACTTGTTCTATACCTTACTCTTCTAAGGCATTAATCATTTCGGTTGTAATGTTGTCTGGAGGTCTTGATAGTTTTTATGTGATGGAGAGCATGCTGAACTCTGGTCTTCAATATTGGTGGTCCTTCCATATTATAAGAAATATCTAACTGTACTTCTCAATTCGCGTGCAATATTTCTTAAGCCTTGCTTCTTTTCCTTCTTTACATAATGTTCTGAATTTTATGTGAATCTCCTTATATTTGTCAGGATTATTTTTGTTCCGTTTTCTTGCTTCCATTAGTCGTAAAATTCCTTCAGTCATTCATTTCTTACGACCTAACAAACTGACTGAATTCTTCAATATTTTCCATCGGTCATCCACATCTTGAAATAAGATCTCTAGATCAGACAATATATCAAATATGTTCTTTACTTCTATGTTAAAACTGTCTTGTAATTCCGTGCCACTTTTCAACGAAAACGGATTAAATGTAGTGTTTCCTGGTATATACTTGATCTTTAACTTTACATTTAATGTGCCTATATTCAATCTGTGATCACTGTAACAATCTGCATTTTGAACTCTTTTGCGACTATTAGCGCACTTCGAAACCTGCTAATCAGGAAATAATCAATTTGGTTTCTAATACTACTGTCAGAACTCTTCCGTGTCAATAATCTTCTGGGATGTTGCTTAAACCAGGTGTTTTCCGACAATCAGTTCATGCTCTTTTGCCCAGTTTACAAGTCTGTATCCTCTCTCATTTCGTTCTTCCAACCCATGCTTACCTACTGTCCATCCGTCCCGTTGATTTCCTCGTTTAGCTTTAAAGACTCCCATTATGATGTTTATTTGTGAACTTTTACATTTCTTCAAAGCATTCTCCATGTCATTATAAAATTCCTCTGCACCACCTTTCTCCTGTCGGGTCATATATTTGAATGATGTTTATGTCAAAACATTTGCCGATTAACTTTACCAATAGAACCCTGTCTAACACTGCCCAATATCCTTTAACATAGTTTTATGTTTCTAGATCCAAGATAATTGCTACAACTCTTTGCCTTTCCTCACCTTCAGAATATATAATCGTAAAATCCTCCCCTGTCTTAATCTCTGTTCCTTTCTATCTCGTCTCACAGATTCCTAAGATATTAATATTCTCTCTTCCCATTTCTTGGTTAGTGTTATCCAATTTTCCATCTGCTCTTAAAGTACGAGCATTCCATATTGCCAATTTCAGTGTTTTTCGACGTTCTGTGAATTGGCGAATCGCGATGAACTAGGCATCTTTAAAGTCGCGGTACGACTTCCCGTCCTGTCACGTGACTACTTGTGAATAGTCCCGTGTTATTTGACTGTTGTTCGTCTGAACACCTGTGTTCTACTTTCTGTGAGTGGATTTTAATTACTGTTTATCCCATCACTGGTGTTTTAACTCTCTCTGGCCCTGTTAATATAGTTCATCACTGTCGCTTTTTACGTTAACTCTATTCTGGCTAAGTTTGGATCATGGCAGTGGATCCCTGCCAGATTATTAGCCTGTTCATTTCTCCGCACTCCCGTATGATCCTCTGAAGAGAGGAAAGCCATTCCACACTCTTGAGTGACTACATCTAACCTCTTTAACCCTTCTTTGTGAATGTGCCATCTGCAGAGCCATATATTGTGGAGATGCAATTCGCTATGTTCATCTGTAAATTAGTATTCCGGGAGCAGCTAAAGACAAGAGGCGTATGAGCGGATACAATAAATACTTACTGCTTCTTTGAAGTCTGCACACGACAGCAGAAATTGAAGGTGTGAGTTTAATGTGAACGCATCTATCGTGTCAACTCTGACCCCACAGAAGGATAGGGTCTACGAAGAAGTAGAGAAGAACTAATAATCGGAGGGAAAAGAGAAGAAGATGCAATATGAAAGTAGAAAAAGGATGATAAGATAAGCAAATGAAAAAGAACGAGGCTAAGCTGACAGTATCAAATGGGACCAGGTGTAGAAGGCGGGGAACAGATTGAGAAGCTGTATATGGAACGAATGAGATTGTATGGGATCGGCATGGGTTCTGGAAGAATCTGAAAACTGAGAAAGAAGACCAGAAGAACTTTCAATCAGATAGCGGTGGGAACGATTAGTAGTATGGCTCTTGGCTGGCTGTTGAACGAGGAGACGGAGCGCGTATGGGAATGTCCTAAGTGCAGTGATGTCAGTTCGTATCTCAACTAAACTCAGCTCAACAACACTCAAGAGTTTGTGGCCACGCTATGAGAAGAAAAGCTGACAAGTCTTTGTTCAACAAAAATGTGCAGTCTGAACATTTTGAGGGAGGATAAGTCGCAAAGACAACTTATCACAAACATAAGAAAGAAGTAGTCATCATTTTAGACCACATTATGAGGAGACAACTGAAGCATGTTGTGATATCCGTACAGTACCTGCAGGGATCTCAATGTGTGTTTACCAGACTCACCCAAGTTGTCTTAAGCACATTCTACACACGACATGCAATCATTGGACACTTCATAAGAGCACAATGATATGCTAACATTGCAGCAAATGGAAAGATCAAGGGTGATCGATACAGAGATTGGCAGAGGTAGAATAATGAGCAAGAATCATAGCTTGGATTTAACTAAGAGTGCGGAAAACTTGCAGTTATGACTGGACGTGATCGTCTGCACAGATATTCTTATCACATGACATATTTACACACTGTGGCCAGCAAGGATCAAACGTCATCTCCACGTCTGCATTCAGTTCTGGGCTTGGGTTCCAGTCTGGTCTAGGCTTGTTCTTCACCAGCTGTGATATATAGTGGTTGATGCCCAGGAAGTCAGCGGAACCTGAGATAGATGCAATGAATGAATCACCAAACAACGAGAAGCAGACGGAAAGCGATACTAGAATACGATCACAAGTAACAAATTGGACGCTGCAGCTGAAGCATATGTCAGCAAGGAGAAAAACAAAACAAACAAAAGAAAACAAACACCGACAAAACTACATGCAGACTACTACATGAAAATATAAATACTAAGGGGCTTCAAATGAAAACCTTAAAAGTGTGACAGAAATTACAAAATCGTGCATTGTCTTGTAACCTGTCAATATTGTTGTTAAAGATGTCAAGATTGCTGACGAACATGGTGGCGTCAAAAGGACAGTTTAAAGATGACCGTATCACTTTTGATATGCACCAAAGAGGAGCAGCCATCTGTTATCCGATATTTGATCAGTGAAGGGGCGAAACCTTTAGAAATTCATAGGTGAATAAAGGTCCAGTATGGCGATGCATGCCTGTCAGTCCAGCAAGTATATGAGTGGAGTAATGTTTCAAAACGGCGCGACTTCTGTGACAGACTTCACCACCAGGTCAGTCACACCGAGTAGTGAACACAGAGTCCGATTGCAGCTGTTGAAGGTCCTCGTACAGGAAAACCACCGATTGACTGTGAGTGACATTGTTTCACATCTTGACATCAGTCAAGGTTCAGCACATATCATCCATGATGTGCTACAGTGCCGCAAAGTGTCTGCAAGGTGGGTGCCACGGCAGCTTACTCCAGAATTGAAACAACGACGCACTGATGCTTGTCAAGTACTGTTCCAGTGCTTTGAAGCAGAAAGTGATGGTTTCCTATTAAGAGTTGTTACAGGAGATGAAACCTGGGTTCACTACCACGAACCTGAAATGAACAGAGCGAGCAAGGAATGGCGCTATCCCTCCTCGCCGAAACCAAAGAAGTTTCACACGCGGCCATCTGCTGGGAAAATTATGCCGACTCTCTTTTGGGATTTACGAGGCGTTATTTTAGAGCACTACATGCCAAGAATACAAACTGTCACCAGTGATACGTATACAGATCTGCTCAGAATAATCTTAAACCCGCAATAAAACCCAAAACGACGTGGACGTCTGCGTAAAGATGTCCTTTAGCAACATGCAACAGTTGAAACTATCGAATACCTCCACTTGTGGCTGATTCTCCTGTTATCTACAAGCAATCGTCACTTTTGACAGCGATTTTAGACGTAAGGAAACAATTTATTTGCTCGCCTAAGGTATAGATTTTCCACTTATCCCGTTGGATACTCAGTCCCTTAACGTACGTTTAAGATCAGAATCTTTTGTTCATTTGAAAATTGCCTGACAATAGTGACATATAAATTAATTCAAAACAAAGTATTACCTTAGTAAATATGAACACAGAAGCCACAAACCAAATGTTGCGCTGTTTATTGCCAGGCATATTTCGCTGCATCTCATCAGATGATCTCATCAGACAGAGTTATATATGTCACATGACGTTAGTAAATTAATAATACTTAAGCTAAAACAATTAAAACAATAGTTACTGGTATAAATAGATGTCGGATGATATTAGTCAGTGTCCTACTTCCTTAGGGACCTACGGTGTAGCTGCGAGAGATCGAATTAGGAGTGAGGAAATTAGAAGAAAACTAGGTCAGAAGCAGTTCATTGAAGAACAGCAGATTAAATGGATTGGCCATCTCACAATCATCATCATCAGGTGTCATGTCGGTAAGCGGGGGGAGTCATGTTTTGCCATCTCACTCGATCACCAGAGTCGTGGATCAGCACAGTGTTCTTGTCTCTACCATACAACGTGGCCAAGTCAGCCAGGTATTTACTTTTCTGCCCTCTCCTTGTTCTCTTCCCCTCGATCTTGCCAGCTGTCACCAAGTTCTCCAGTTTATTTCTTCTCATAACGTGACCAAAATATTGTGACTGTCTACCTCTAATTTCTCTAATCAGCTGACGGTTCTTATTTGTTTCTTGTAGGACTTTATAATTGGTTTTTCTACCTGTCCATGGTAATCTTTGCATTTTTCTCAGAAACCACATTTCCATAGTCATCAGACGTTTTTCAGCTTGTCTGCTCATTGTCCACGCTCCCCATATATACAAAAGTACAGGTTATATATAGCACCTGAACACTCTTTTTCTCGTTGCAAATGACATCGTTTTATTGGTCAGGATGTTTTTTTTTTATCTTGCAAAGGCTGCCTTCGCCATGGCGATTCTTGTTCTAATCTCTTCAAGGCATCAGATGTTATCACTGTTCCGAGATAATTGTACTAATTTGTAAGACATTGGAAAACCGCCACATTGTCCTGTTGTGCAGTCCCCTCCTCACCCCCCCCCCCCCTCACCTCACGGACTCAATGTCCAACAAAGTGTCATTTAACTTCCAACTTCCCTCCCTCCACTCCCTCCATCATTAGTTCCATAGTCTTTTCTCTCTCTCTCTCTCTCTCTCCCCCCCCCCCCCTTCTCCAGTTCCCGCAGTAATATGGTCCACTTTTTTTCGCATATCCTTTACAGGACATTGCAGTCAACACCAGCATTTTTCAGCTGCTGTTGATGTCTTGGTAAGTTGTACGTTCAGTAGTTTGCCATTGCTTTCTGAGCGACCGACTCACATACCTCCGTAAGTAGCCAGTGGGACGCGATCCGCTGCCGAATCTCGCGCAGCTGCATTTCGTACGAGATTATACGGGATTACGAACAACGTTTTTAACCGCTACGCCAGGGAGACCGGCATATAGTCCACTACTGTTCTTAATTTTACCGTTCCTTCACATGGGGTTCTTTCTTTCCCTCTAGCGGGTGTTCTTCCCTCAAGCCAATCCCTAGGCTTGTGACGGGATTGACCTTTAGCCTAATGACCAGCCTTAACCACACACCCGGTTCATTTACTTCATTGATAGTAATCATACTCGCTGATTGTTTGAAAGACACATCCGCCCACAATAAGGATGCAGATACGCAACTTGTATATTTATATTTTCATGCAGCGTTTTTCATGTAGTTGTTTCAGATTGTGTAGTTTATTGTGTGCTGATGAAGGCTTTGGCCGCAACGTCCATTTTGTTACTTCTAATTGTGTTATAGTAACGCTCACTATCTACATCTCGTTTGTTGGTGATTCATTCACCTACCACAAAGAGTCACATTGAAGAAAGATGCTGGATACAGGGCAAGGGGAAGACCGCTTAAAAGATGCAGTGGTGGTATCAAAAACAGCTTTAGAGAAATGAATACCAACTTGCAAAGCGCATTGGAAAGAGAAGTGCGTACACATGATCCTTATAGCTCCCCCCAACACTTCGTTAAACATATAGGTGGAAGAGAAGAAGAAAAGAAAGCAAAAGCTGATGTGTCAATTTTTCATCAGCTGCCGTAACAATAGACATCAGGGCAGCAGTAAGAAAACACAAGTGATTATTTACCGTTGTTAAGTGTTTTCTCCATGTCTGTAAACTCCGGTAGCCAGCTTTTCGCAAAGCCTTGCCGTGTGCTCTTTTCCCCGATCAACTGTTTCATCACTTGCGGGTAGTCGCCACTTCCGGAAAATATAGGGTTGGCAAACCTGGAAACGCAGGAGAATGTTTGCAGCTACTGTTTGAAGGTTTGAATATATCTGTGTAACTGGGAACCGCGCTATAGTGGACAGAAGCCCGGCTGCCGACCCGGTGGACATGGGTTTAAATAATGGAGGAATCGGTGGGTGGTCAGCACCACGTCTGCTGCCTTTACTTCCCGTAACATTTTCGGGTGTCAATTTTTATAATGGATTCACGCTGAAGCTCAGACTAATTTATAAAAATCAGCCCTCAGCTGTGTGGTGATGTAAAAACATTTCCCTGATTTAGATGAGGGTTTAAACCCAAGACAGTCTGGCTGGCAGTGCTAGCCATTGCTCTACAACCGCTGGCTTCCACCTGAGTCTTAAATACGTAGTCTGCTATCATCATAAGTCTCTGTTCTGTATTATATATACATACTGATTACGTTTGTTTGGCCTATAAGTATTGTTCCAATCTTATACAGACATACTGATTACGTTTGTTTGGCCTATAAGTATTGTTCCAATCATTGATCCGAAGCACTCAGTTTTTGCCTATATTTTTTAAGATGCCAGGCTCTTTAGATGGAAACATTAAAAGGTCGATAGAAATTACAATAACCATGCCATTGTATTGTAATCTGTCAGTATTGTTGTTAATGGTGTCAAGATTGTTAAGCACCTGACATCACAAAGCAGACGAAAACGGTGAGGTCATAAAGACAGTTTAAAGATGACAGCCTCACTATTGAAATGCACAAATAGGAGCAGAGTCCTGTTATCCGGTTTCTGATCACTGAAGGGGTGAAATCTATTGAAATCCATCGGCGAATGAAGATCCAGTATGGTGATGCATGCCTGTCAGTCCAGCAAGTGTATGAGTGGAGTAGGAAATTTCAAAACGGCGTGACTTCTGTGACAGATTGTTCACGATCGGGTCAGGCACACCGAGTAGTGACCCCAGAGAATTGTTTTCTACAGGAATCCAAGCACTTTATTGGCCCTGAAGAACTTGGGTTTAACGCAGTGGTGACTTCATCGAAAATTATAACAGTGGAGATAAAGAAGGCAATAATTATGAAACATGAAAATGGCATTCGTGTGTGTGACATCGCTAATGAGTACAGCATGGCAAAATCAACTACTATCTCCACCATCATAAAGAACAAAGAGTTATTCAAATCAGTCGATGTGCTAAAGGCTTAACTAAGCTGCAGAAGCAATGACCTCAAATTTTAGAGAAAGTTGAAATTCTTCTCTTGATCTGGATCAATGAAAAGCAACTTGAAGGAGACAGTGTCAGTGAGGCAATAATGTGTGAAAAGGCGAAGCTGTTGCACAGTGATTTATTGTCGAAATTGCTTGGTACAAGTGCTGAGACTGACGATTGTAAAGCCAGCAGAGGCTGGGTTTGAAAAGTTATAAAAAAAGGCACGGAGAGGCTGCAAGTTCTAACGAGAAAGAAGCAGAAGGTGTTCAAGGTGGAGTTTGATACGATCATCAAAGAGGAAGACTACGTTCCGATAAGTCTTTAATTGCGATGAAACGGGCCTCTTCTGGAAGAAAATGCCAAAGAGGACCTTTATCACCCAGGAGGAGAAAGCACTGCCGGGGCACAAACCAATGAAGAACGGTTAACTCTGCTGTTCTGTGCCAATGTAGTGGATGAGATTATGTCCTTGGGCAAAAAAATATGGGCCTGGAAGTCGTTGGCAACAGCGTGGAGGAGCTGATTGAGGACCGCAGTGGAGAACTCACTATAAATGAGCTTGTGGGTCTTCAGAATGAACAGCTAAAGATATTAAAGGAGGAACAGTCATCCGATGATGTGGAGCCAGTGACCGTTTCAACTGCCAGGATTATAGAAATTTGCAGCAAGTGGGCAGACGTCGAAGACTTCATTGTGAACCATCATCCAAACAAACTTGTTGCTAACAGGGCAGTAAACCTGATGAATGATAACGCGATAGCCCCTTCAGAAAGTTTCTCCAGCAAAGGAAGCGACAAATTTCCTTTTATAGTTTCTTGGTGCAGAAAGATTCCCAGTCGGCTGCCAAGAAACAGCCACAAGATACCCCTGAAACTAATGATTAAGAATAGCAAAAAAAAGTGACAAATTTCCTTTCTTGGTAAGAAAGATAGACTATATCTTTTTATTTTTTTTTTGGATTTAATTTATGTGGTTGTTTTCTTTCTCTTTATTTAATACGTGACGTATACGTATTCCTTGCGTTTTGTCAGGTAAACAACCGGATGTTAATAACAAAGGACGATTCTTTCGTCTTGAAACAGATTGTGTCTATTTAACTGATTTCAATGTTTCGGGTTACGAACTTTTCGGGTTACGAACCGAGTTCTGGAAGGAATTAAGTTCGTAACCCGAGGTACCACTGTACTTTGAAACATTTTGTGATAATTACGTAGGAAAGAGCGGAAACGACCACCTTTTGATTGTTGGCGCCCTTAAGGAAAGCAAATAATTGTAACACTGTAACCAAACATGTATACCATAAGGGGCGACTATGGGAGGTGTGTGTGAATGACTACCTCATCCCGTAGAAAACTTCAGCTGCAAAATCCAGCCAGTCATGAACAAGTCTAGAGATATGGTCGAGAAGGGACGCAGAGGTGTTTCCAAGGCATCAGAGCCAGGTTCTATACTGGCCAAGACTTACTAACACGTCCTCGCCGTGCGTCCTGGGCAGCAGGTCTCTTCGGGGTCCTGGCTAACGTAGTAGGATCGCTGATTCTTCCGAAGTCGGAGAGTATCTGCCTGAATGGCGAGGAACCCCCAGTCTGCACACCAACAAGCCAGACATGGGACAACGGATACTCACGTAAACCTCAGGTACTATATGACATTATACTGATGTTGGACAACAGGATGTTTTCATCACGCTGGGGTTTATAGCCAGCGAACACACACAAACAAGCAAGCAAGGTCTAGAAGTTCGTGGGTTTGCTTTCGAGACCCATGGAGGTAGTCGGCGAAGTTACGGAGTTCATACACTGTACGAGGCTATCGTCAGGGGGCTAGCTGCTGACTGAGACTGAGCTATATAGGAATATCTCGGTGTAATGAAGTCAGTTCTCTGGCAATTTAACCTAGTTTAAAAGCTTCGATTTCCTGCACTTTCAGACGTCATTTTGAATGTGTTTACAGAAAGGAGTCAAGTTCAGGTTGTTGACCTCTCCATGGAACTTATTCTCAAGTGGAGGGGGTGCAAGCCAAGGTCATTTGATCTGTTCTGCAAATGTTGGACACTCTTGCAGCAAATGTTTAGTGACTAATTTACTAAGCCTACAGTTATATTAGTCAGTATTTCCTAACATTTGTTGAATATGTAGTGTTTTAGCATGCAGGTAAATATCTTCATTTGACTGTCGAATATAATCTCTTTCAGTATCCAGTTCTTCAGGGTCGTGCGGAAGATTTTCTCAGTATGATGCAAGTCTTCGAAATGCCGCCATCGCTTTCGCTGTTTATACCGCTCCCTTACAGTGCCGCCTGATACAGCCGCCTCTCTGTATCATAGCACGGCACGGCCGTGCAGTTCCTAGAGATACCAGGGTATTGCTACTCCCACTCGAGTCAGATACATGCAATATTTTATTTGGAACAACACTACAGCTGAAAATCAAGTGCATGTATCATTACATGGCATTGGGCCGAAACAGTGAAGCCCAGACGTCGCCATATCGACAACTGTAACAAGAATAAGAACAGCAACAATAGCAACAACATCGACAACAACGGCATCTTGCAAAACCTACCACCCTGCAGTAAACTGCATCCCTCTCTCAGCAGCGTTTGCATCATCCAGGGAATCAGTCAACGGCTCTAGACTGTCAATCATTAACGTGATGCCAACCACACCTATGATATAATTAGAGGTAATGTCATGACAACCACTTTATATATATATATATATTCATTCATTGGCACCTTGCCGTCTTGACAGACGATAGTTTGTGCTTTAAAAAGGCATAATAACTTTTAACTATGGCGGTAGCGAGTGTGACTGATAAGGCCAATTTGCGCTGTAAATGTCCGTTCACAGTGGGTGCATGTGAACCCGTGGTCATTTCCACCATCATGCACCATCTTACGTCTCAAACGCTTGGTGTGTGACTTTTCTGCAATAATTTTCTCCTTTGACTTTATTCCATTTCTGATATTTGCCCTCCATGCAACACGTTCAACGGCGACTTGCTCCCAGTGTGCATTATCAATGCCTGTATCAATCATGTCCCACTTACACACATCTTTGTATCGTAGTAGAGGCCGACCCTGAGATCTCTTACCCATCTGTAATTCACCAAAAAAGATATCCTTTGGTATTCTACCATCATCCATCCTCCTAAGATGTCCTATCCATCTAAGTCTACGAAGACTGAGCATGGAATAAACTGTCACACAACCTGATCTTTCCAATACTTCAGTATTTGTGATTTTGTCTTGCCACTTAATACCAAGAATTCTTCGCAGACACCGCATATGAAAGCTGTTTAAGTTGTTCTCTTGGTGTGAGTAAGTTGTCCAGGTTTCACTGCCATAGAGAAGAGTACTAAGGACACAGGCTTGATAGACAAGGACTTTTGTTTTGGCAGTAAGCTTCCTGTTCTCCCAGACTCTTTTTCTTAACCTGTTCATTGTTGTTGCTGCCTTACCAATCCGGATGTTGATTTCCTGATCTAGGGATAATTTGCTATTTACCACTGATCCTAGATATGTAAAATGGTCTACTATCTCTAGTTCGGCGTCGTCAATAAAGATTGATGGTACCCCATGTGCACCTTGTGACATAATCTGTGTCTTCTTTTTGCTAATTGTTAAACCAAATTCAGAACAAGCATTGGAGAATGCAGATAGTAGACATTGCAATTCTTCCTCAGAGTGGGTCGTAACTGCAGCATCATCTGCAAAAAGCAACTCTCTGATCAGTACCCTCCTAATTTTGGTCTTAGCCTTCAATTCTGAGCATTGTAGAGGCCGCCATCTGAGCGTGAGTGAATGTATATACCACCATCCTGATCATGAAATGCATATTTCAGTAGAAGTGAAAAGTATATTCCAAAGAGGGTGGGAGCTAGTACACAACCTTGCTTAACTCCACTCTTGATTTCAAATTCTTCAGAAGTTGCACCATCAAACTTGATTATACCCTTCATGCCTGTGTGGAACGATTCCACAATGGACAGAAGAGTTGGTGGGCAGCCAATCTTCTTTAGTGCCTTGAACAGACCCTCACGACTGACCAAATCAAATGCCTTTGTGAGGTCGATGAAGGCAATAAACAGTGGTTGATTCTGTTCACGGCATTTTTCTTGCATTTGTCGCAATGAGAATATCATATCAGTGGTAGACCGGTTCTGTCGAAAGCCACACTGTGATTCGGGGTAGACTTGATCTCCTAGGACTTGAAGTCTGCGCAGAACAATTCTGGCAAATACTTTTCCAACAATACACAGAAGTGAGATACCCCTATAGTTGTTGCAGTCGCTCCGATCGCCCTTGTTCTTGTACAGTGTTATGATGCTTGAATCTTTGAAATCCTGTGGGACTTGTCCTTCACGCCAGCATAGCTCTATTAGCTGGTGGATCTGTATAGTGAGTGTGTCTTGCCCACTCCTGATAACCTCTATTGGAATCCCATCCTTACCTGGAGCCTTGCCAGATGCAAGTTCATTTATAGCACACTTAACTTCTGTTATGGTGGGAAGTGTGTCCAGGTGGTCAAGAGTTGGTAGAGCCTCTATGGCGTTGAGGGCATCATCCGCTAGTTTGGTCTCACTTGAGTAAAGCTCCAAATAGTGCTCTACCCATCTGTCCATCTGCTGTTTCTTTTCAGTGATGATTTCTCCAGTCAAGGTTTTCAATGGTGCACTTCTTTTGATCACTGGACCGCAGGCTTTCTTTATTCCTTCATACATGCTTCTTATGTCTCCCTTATCACTTGCGATTTGAATGGACTCACATAACTTGATCCAATAATCATTTGCACACTGCCTGGCAGCCTTTTGCACATCCTTCCTAGCTTGCCTAAGCTCACTCAGAGTGTTACGCGTTGGTCTTTCCTTGTTTCTTAAGAGAGCTTTCTTCTTCTTATCAATCAAGGGCTGCAGAGTCTCGCTGTTGGCCGCAAACCAGTCCTGCCTCTTATGATCCACAGTGCCGTAAACCCCTACGGCAGTTTTATAAAGAGTTTCCTTAATTTGACCCCACTTTTCATTTACTGTACAATTTTCTGGTGTATCAGTGAAAGCGTCTTCAAGTTGCTGTTGAAACTGAAAGCACTTTTCAGGATCATGAGTGTTAATAATATTAATCCTGAGGCTAGATTTGTGTTTAGCTGTGTAGATTCTCTTTGGTCTCAGTCTAACCCTTGCAACAACCAAAGAATGATCCGTATCACAGTCAGCACTGTGGTAACTTCGAGTCAATGATATATGGTTCAGATGTTGTCTCCGTGTGATGATGAAGTCCAGCTGGTGCCAATGGCCGGATCTTGGATGTTTCCACGTGACCTTATGCATCTCTTTTGTTTTAAAAAAGGAGTTTGTAATACATAGGTCATTACTGGTGCAATGCTCCAGCAGCCTTTGCCCATTTCCATTCATGCGACCGATGTTGTATTTTCCAAGGCACACTGGCCATGAACTCGAGTCCTTGCCCACACGAGCATTGAAATCACCGAGCATATAAATGTAGTCAGATTTTGGAACTGCCTTGATCACGGAGTCTAACTCCTCATAGAACGAATCCTTCACATCATCAGAGGAATCGAGTGTCGGTGCATATGCAGTAATAATGGTGGCAAACCCGCAAGAGGTTGCCAAGCACAGGGATAATAGTCTTTCATTTCCTCCTGCTGGAATTTCAATCATTCCCAGTAGCGAATTCTTCACTGCAAAGCCCACACCGTGTTGCCTTTTTTCTGCCTGCCCTCTACCCTTCCAGAAAAAGGTGTAGTTGTTTTCCCTGAGTGACCCTTCCTCAGCGAGGCGAGTCTCCTGCAGGCCAGCAATATCAATGTTTAGACGATTGAGTTCGGCATCAATCACAGCCGTTTTTCTCACATCGTCAATATTGGTCAAGTCAGTGGAAAATCCTGGACACATGGTTCTCACGTTCCAGGTTGCAAGCCGTAGCTTGAGGTTTCTATTTTTATTTTTGTTTGTACCTGGTGCATTGGTTTTACAGCCTGCGATTCAGATTTTGTCCTAGCCCCAAGCACCCATTGAAGCAGGCAAGCTGTGGCGGATCAGCACCCAATTGGCTGGGGGCTGCCCAGCTTGAGGCGGGCGGTAGCTGATCAGTGACACCTATAGGTGTCTCCCACCGTCAGAGGCAACGCTTGGCGCCCCATGTGTACGCCAACTGACAAGGACTTATAACCCGTAACAGTTGCCTCTCGCTTTGATTCCGAGACCAGTTAAGACCAGGGATGGAGTTATTGCCTCTCCATAGCACAAAGCCTGGGCTAAAATATAGAGATCATGTGTTGCCCATGCAGCATGATCCCTCTCTCGGCCTGCCTAGTTTACTCCAGAGGAAAGGTAACACCCCTACATCTGGAACAAGACAAGCTGCAGAAGCTGCCGGATCAGCAAAGCAATGCTCTAACTGTCCGCCTGTCGGAGCTTCGATCCTAGACCAGTCGCCAACCAAGGCTTAGGGCCTGGTCTGCCCTGCCATGACATTTTGTCTTTAGCTTGCATTTCCTCGCACCAGGGTAAGGCTTGTACCCTCCCAATTGCGCTCTTCCGCCCGAAGCCGTTGGCACAATGTGGGGTGTCAGGTTTGGTAAGCGCCGCCCAACGTTCAGCGCTAACAGAAACCAGGTAGTACCGTCTACTGTTATACGGTAGCTCAGTCATATCTGACTAAGACCTGACATATATATATATATATATATATATATATATATATATTATATATATATATATATATATATATATATATATATATATATATATATTAGTTAGTTAGTTAGTTAGTCGACAGATCATCCTCGTTGCACATCGGACCATTCAGTCCATAAGTGCTCGGATCCCCTCCTCAGCAAATCCCGCAGCGTGTAGCGGCTAACGACGCCAGTTCTGTGTTGGTTTATCAATCTTCTTTGGCTTCCTGCGTAGTGTTCTTGTTTGGCCACCCCTCTTTTAATTTGCTGCTCTCGCAGTCTGGCCATTGTTGTAGATTCACAGTCATCACTTGGTTCTTGCAAAAGTCTCACTTCTCGTAGAGCATTCAGAATGTCAGCCTGGTCCATGGCGCGTCCGCCCTCCACAGTAGCCTCACCTGCGAGCTTGTCAGCCCGCTCATTTCCTTGTACTCCCGCATGACCTGGCACGAAGATGAAACTAATCTTTGCCAGCCGAGACCGCTCCAGAGGCAGCAACCATTCTCTTCGGATCGACCCCTCCTCTATCCTCTTGATCATGTTCATTGAGTCGCTAAGGAAACAAGCCCTAGTGAATGTCTGTGTCTCGAGCCATGTTATTGCTTTACTTACTGCCATGACTTCCATGGTCAGGCTACTTGTGGTTTCAGTGAAAGCACCAGAGTCCTCCTTCACAATTCTCCCTCCGGCCCGAGCTGTAAAGGCCCATGAGCTTCTCACATGTCGGACGACCGACCCATCTGTGTAGATGACCGCGTCACTGTCTAGCGAATTCTCGAAAATCAACGCTTGTACTTCAGCCTCCACAGCAGCCGGATTTTCTTGTCTGCATTTTCTATCTAGTTGGATGCAAACTGAAAAGGATGTGCAGAAGTCTGTTGGCACTTGCACCCACTCCTCGCCAGGTTCTAAGTCCTCAAGTGAACACACCTGTTGAAGAATGTCTTCGGCTTGACCCATCCACGACCGTCCTCTTTTTAACCTGCTGCCCTTCACCTTCCTAATTTCACTATGCAGTGGATGCTGTGTGTTTGCGTTAATTCTGAGGTAGGCGCGTGCCCTGCAAACTTGCATTCTCTCTTCAATGGTTGGAAAATCAAGAAGGTAGCGCATCGCCCTGCATGCTGTATCTCTTGTACATCCAAGAATAATGCGCATAGCTTCATTCTGTATCCTTTCCATCCTTTCTATCTGCTTATGGCTGAGAGTCAGGATTGCCATTGCATACTCCAAAACAGACATGACCAGCCCCTCGTACAGAAGACATAGATGGCGCTGCTCACAGTTTGCTGCCGCCATCACCCGCATCGCTGCCAAGCCCCGCTTGGCCTTTGTTATCACCTGGTCTATGTGCACATTATAAGCAAGGCTTCGATCAAACCGTATCCCCAGGTAATTCATTGCCTGCGTTCTTTCCACCGTCTCTGAACACAGCATTACAGTTGGTGTTGGATTGTTGACAATATGATTATTCAACGAGAACCAAGTCACTGTTGCCTTTGTTGGGTTGACCATTGCCCCAGCTTCATCACACCAAGTACTTATGCGATTGAGTTCGGTTTGTAGTTCCACAGCAACCTCCTCTCTATCCTTACCCTGACGATACACTAAAACATCATCGGCATATGACAATGTCCTGCCAGGTCCAGTGATCTGCTCACTGGTGATTCTCACTGTGTAGGCGTTGAACAGTACCGGAGATAATGGTGATCCCTGTGGTAGGCCAGGATATATTGTTGTTGGTTCCGAAGTCCAACTGCCACATCTAAAAACTACTTTCCGTTGGAAGAGGGCTGCAGCGATCCAACTAAGGAGGAATGGACTTACGTTTAGTTCAAGAAGCTGAAACATTAAAAAATCCAGTGGTACTCTGTTGTATGCGTCCTCAAGATCAATCGCTGCAGCAACAGTTTCAGTGCCTGAGTGGAAACCTTCATAGACATCATGGGCAAAGACTGCTGCATTGGTCCAGGTTTCTCTTTTTGGACGGTACCCACCCAGGGTAGGTGGGAAAACACCTTGCCTCTCTAGTTGGCTTGATATTTTCCTGGCAATTACCTTCTCCAGCAGCTTGCCTACTGTATTCTGCATGGTTATAATTCGATATCCCTGAATTTTTTTGTGGTCTTTGTCAGGCTTCGGCAAGGGAATCAGATAGCTATGTAACCATTCCTCCTTGATGCTAGCACTCCCTATACTGTTGTTGTACATGTCTGCTAGTTTCTCTAGCTCATTGTCGGTACACCTATTTATGTCGTCGTATCTTATGCCATCAGGACCTGGAGCACTGTTTTTTGATCGTCGAAGCACAGCCTTGATTTCTTTCACTGTCACTGTGTCTTCATCCGAAGTGTTCTGGGCCTTGCATCTGTCTGAGGTGACCTCCTTGGCCAGATTCCGGCCTCCCATGTCTGTCTGGTTGCTCTGCTCAAGGTAGCGTTCAAAGAGGGCTTTGCCCTTGTCCTCATCAGTCCTCTGCCAGATGAGGTCAGCACCTTGGAAGTCAGAAATGCTCTTATTCTTGACTACCCCACTCATGCTTTTATGTAGTCGCCAGAACAATTTCAGTGACTTGTCTGTGCTTACTCTTTGACACACCTCTGCCCATTTTTCGCTTTTAACCACCTTGACCAGTTTTTTGAAATAGCTTACTTTTGTGTGCATCTCTCTTTCTAAGTGCAAGCAGGGACTAGGATGACCAGCTCTGTTCTTCTTGGCATTTTGCCATCTCCTTACAGCACTACGCTTATCCACCCAAGCCTTCTCCACCTCGAAACTCCACCACGGTGGCTGCTCCCAGCTTTTTCTCCTGCCCTGAAACGTTCTGCGCTTGTCACGTCTTATTTTGCTCACCACATCTTGCCCTGTACTGTCATACTGGAACGTCTTTACCTTTAGCTTGTGCTGCCTGGTTCTGCCTTTCTCCACCAATATGCTGCAAGGGTGGTGGTCGCTGCCATGGTGTCCTAGGACACCCCATCTACACACTGTAGTGAGTGAAGGTGAAACTAGCGCCAGATCAATAGCACTGTCCTCATCGCCTGGACGGCTTGCTGTCCTGGTGACACAGCCACTGTTGATACAAACCAGGTCGATGGTTTCCAGTGCAGTCTCGAGCTCCTCCCCTTGTGTATTGGAGGAAGTGTTTCCCCATGATCTGCCTTTAGCGTTGAAGTCACCACAGAAAATAACATTTCTCTCGTGGCCTAATATGCCACTTAAGCACTGCCACTTCTGGGCGTCCACACTCGCATTGCGGGCATAAACATTAACCAACACGAATGGTATACTGGAATGAACTCTCAACGCCTGTATTTGTATATCGTCACTGTCCCAACTGGACATGTCTAGCTCTGACACCACCATGCTGTCGCGAACGAGAATCGCCGTTCCCAGATGTCGTCTGTTGTAGAAACATTTGAAGCCGGCAATTCGGAGTAGCTGATCGCCCAGTCTCGTCTCCTGGAGTGCTACAATGTCGTTCCTGTAAACTAGGGTTTCTAAAATAGAGCCCCGTTGTTTTACACTGGCACAGTTCCAATATAGAATACGGATGTTCCTGAGTCCTAGACGGTGACACTTGAGTCTAAAACGTCTCAAACCCCCGCGCTTACCTTGCTTCTTTGTCCCTGCGCGGCTACCACGCCGCTTCGTTATGTTGACTGTTGATCGCTCGGAAAGAAGACGTTCTTCCGCCATGTTGAAAAAACGTAAACACAGACTGCTGATAACCACACACGCTGCTGAAAATTCACTCAAGGATGGCTTCGCTCGATGCACGAACTCCGTAGCACCCGCGCAGATCTTGAGTAGAAACTCCTGGTTTTACATCCTGGCACACCAATTACACGCAAGAGATGAATAAATCCATCCCTTACGCGAAAAAGTTAACGAACACAAAACAACACGACCGTCCGTCGCCATCTTGAAACCGGAAGTCCATATATATATATATATATATATATATATATATATATATATATATATATATATATATATATATATATATATATATATATATATATATATATATATACACACACATAGTTAGTGCTCGACTTACGACCATGATCGGTTCCTACAGACCGGTCGTAACACTATTTGGTCGTAAGTTGAGTACGCTATGTGTACAGTAATGTGAAGTGATGTTATACAAATATTTAAGGTAAATTATATAATAAATGTCGTTTATTATTGTTATAAATAATAATTTTCGATGTTCATTTTGTGCCATTTGTATCATCTCTACACCATTTTGTTTCTTATTTTTACATCGTCAGGTTTAAGAAAAACACTGCATTAACTGTACATGTACAGCTGGTTTAATATTTGCAAAACATACAAAATACAGGTGTGGAAAATACTATAGGAAACATTTTCCCAATCGCAAAACACATCAAATTGTCATTAACATCAGAATATATAAACATGTACGAAATATTTTATTGGCCACTGGTGCTTGGCTGCAGATGTCGTCATCTAAGGCAGCAGTTGGGGGCACCGGAGTTGCTTGGGGAAGTCAATGGACCTAGGGTTATTGAGTGTGACCGTGTTATTTTTATAGACATTGATGACGCCGGCTAGCAGCATAGCATCATCATAGCACCGTGCCTCCCTTTCCTTAGATAACGGCCGCCGATTATTGCAGACAACGCCGTTCGACTGATAATTGAGGCAGAAATAAATCTGAAATGTAATATGGCTAGTGATTGTGGTCGTAAAGTCGAATGGTCGTAAGTCGATCAATACCTGTATATAGAACCACGCTTTCCATCAATGTTCTTACCAAACCAAAGTGACCTGTAATTTGACCAAAGTATTTCTTCTTCTTCTTCATATAACTTCAAACGTCATTGTGAGTCAATCCAAAGAAAGATGCAGTCGACTTAAACATGCTGGCATATCTATAGAGTTTGTAATCAAATGGAGCGCGACCCCTTGTGATTTATGACACAGTTCATGCAGTGCTGCTCTAAGACCATTACTTCAGCACTGCCTCTGCTCTTCAACGTAGATACCTATCTCGCACCTGTAAAGAATGCTATTTGTTTCTCTTTATTGGTTTCTGTCAACAACATTTCTGTTTAAAGGCTTCAATCTTTGCTCTGGAATTAGCTTAGAATATTGCAGTTGGCACTGACTGTGATTTCTTTGCTCCATTTTTTAGATTCAAGAGAATCAATCTATGTCAATTTTCTGTTGCTTTCTTTGTTGATACATGTGTATATACAGGGGGGCCAGGTTCTGTATGAGTAAGTTGCTTCTGTTTAGACTTTGATTGGTTTTCTTCATTTCTATTTAATTTTTAGTGCTCTTTTTCTCAGAACCATGCATGTTTTCTGTCCTTCCAGACAAGTTCTGTTGCCTCCAAGTTGGGAGCCCATGTTCATTGTTAATTGGTTTGACTTTTGATATATTAAGTACACTATCTATCCTAACCTTTCTGTTTTGCAGACTTTCTGTTTTGCAGATTCTAAAACGTTGCTTGCTTTAGCTTTTCTTTTTCCATACCAATAACATCATCATCATCAAGTGCCCTGCCAGCTGGCGTAGGCGTCCATGGCTCTCCACAGATATCGGTCTTTGGTTTTCTTGATCAACTCTGCTGCTGATATTCCTCCGTGCCACCGTCTCAATCCTTCCAGCATCATTTCTCTTGGTCTGCCTCTGCCTCTCTTCCCCTCGATCTTTCCAGTTGTCACGATGTTCTCCAATGCCTCTCTACTCATTACATGACCAAAAAAAAGCTGTTTGTCTCTTTCTTATTGTTGTATATAGTGTTCTAGTTTCATTAGCTTGCTTCAGGCAGTCGTTGTTAGTTACTCTGGCAGTCCAAGGAATTCGCAACATTCGTTTCAGGAACCACATCTCTGTTGCTTCTAATGTTTTCTTAATTTGTTCATTTACATTCCAAGATTCACTGCCATACAGCAAAACTGGTTCTACATAGCTTTAACAGCCTTAAAAATTGTTCTGCTTGTCGCTGGGCTCTGCTATAATTTCTAGCTGGCATAGGTTGAGGACATGTGATCTGCCCCTTTTCCGGTTTGAATAGCGTTGTTTTCAATTCTCCAGTTATTATCAGAATTCCATGACTTTAGATTTGATTATTTTGTTAACGTGTGACTTAACTGGTTTTGACCAAGCTGTAATGCTGTATTCGAGGATCGGAACCACGATTTTAAAATGTAACTTCTTGAAAACTTTCTCATCTGCTTCCATCAGCAAGAGGTGTCGTGATTGCATTTTTCGCCTTGCTCTTGTTCTGGTTGTCTCAACGTGTTTTTACCTTATCAGGCGACGATCACAGGTGAGACCAAAGTATTCTGAATATTCTTAAGACTTAAACAATAGGTAAGTTAGCTGTAAAGTATTTGAGGAGATCACTGTGCATGTTTTATCCTCACTGATCTTTACTTGCTATGTCTTTGATAATACCTCTAGCATTAACAGAGTTATCTACATTCTATTGTTAGCGGTACTAATATATTTTTCAGAAATCCACGGTAGTAGGTTGCTTACATAGATAAAGGTGTGCATGTTGGCTAGAAAAGTATTTTTCTGTAATGTCATTTATATATATTAGGAATAATGTTGGTGAAAGAACTTCCCCTTGGGGACACCTTGCTCCAAAAGCATCCTATTGCTGGTTTGTATTTGTGCTTTTATCCTGGCCATTCCGTTCTGAAAATAGTAATTGATCCATCTGTACATATCCCCTAAACACCTGCATTTTTAGCAATTTTAATGTCAGTTCGTACAGTATTGAACGACTCTAAATCTATCCAGATAGTTAATGTGTGCTTTATGTCTAGAAAGGGCTGCTATATTTCTGAGCTATGTAGGCTATTTGTTCTTCTGTGGATTTGTACTTTCTGAACATTGACTGTTTGGGATTAGGAGGTGTTGTATTCGTCTAGATGCCCCAATTACCTGTAAATGATAATGCGTTCCATTATTTTCCTTACAAGCTAAGTAGACTGTAACGTTGGTAGCCAATTGGTTCTACCAGATATTTTTTCTCCTTGGAACTGGTATTACTATACTTCTGTCCATGCCTTTAGGATTATTCCTCTCTACCATCTGTAATTTCTAAATTCTAATAATCCTGTTTTTCTAGGTACACAGTTTGTTAGCCCAACACACACACACACACACACACAGACACACACACACACAGCACACCACACACACCACACACACACACACGTGCACACACACACACTGCACACGCGCGCACGCACGCATACACACACATGTCTTGTAATATTTTAGGTTGATCAACGCAGAAACTCATCACACAAATAACATTTTAAAGAACCGATCTCTATGGATATTGAATTATTTGGTTAATATCATTAAGGATAATGAAGACCCAAAGACACGAGTAGGCAGTCTTCTCTCCTCCCTCTTCCAAAACACTCTACTATTCTCACTTCTTCAGCTCCACATGCATAAACAGAGCATAACGAACCGTTCTGTTTGTTCTTGAAATTATCCTGATAGATGTGATAGGCTCTGGAGTGAGCTCTGATGACGTTATGCCCCGCTTGATAAACTCCTTCTCCGGGGTCTGATAGTCCCGGAGCGAAAATTTCCCCGCCGATGCCAAGCAATATGAACACACGAGGTTCATTGAAGGTAATCCAATGCTTCACCTGTGGGTATAGGACACGTGGAGACAGGTTGATGGATGGATGGATCAGCAGACTGATATACAAACATGGTATAGGAAACGTGGAGACAGGTTGATTGATGGATGGACCAGCAGACTGATATACAAACATGGTACAGGACACGTGGAGACAGGTTGATTGAAGGATGGATCAGCAGACTGATATACAAACATGGTATAGGACACGTGGAGACAGGTTGATTGATGGATGGACCAGCAGACTGATATACAAACATGGTACAGGACACGTGGAGACAGGTTGACTGATGGATGGATCAGCAGACTGATATACAAACATGGTATAGGACACGTGGAGACAGGTTGATTGATGGATGGACCAGCAGACTGATATACAAACATGGTACAGGACACGTGGAGACAGGTTGATTGATGGATGGATCAGCAGACTGATATACAAACATGGTATAGGACACGTGGAGACAGATTGATGGATGGATGAATCAGTAGACTGATATACAAACATGGTACAGGACACGTGGAGACAGGTTGATTGATGGATGGACCAGCAGACTGATATACAAACATGGTACAGGACACGTGGAGACAGGTTGATTGATGGATGGATCAGCAGACTGATATACAAACACGGTATAGGACACGTGGAGACAGGTTGACTGATGGATGGATCAGCAGACTGATATACAAACATGGTATAGGACACGTGGAGACAGGTTGATTGATGGATGGACCAGCAGACTGATATACAAACATGGTATAGGACACGTGGAGACAGGTTGATTGATGGATGGACCAGCAGACTGATATACAAACATCGTACAGGACACGTGGAGACAGGTTGATTGATGGATGGATCAGCAGACTGATATACAAACATGGTATAGGACACGTGGAGACAGATTGATGGATGGATGGATCAACAGACTGATATACAAACATGGTACAGGACACGTGGAGACAGGTTGATTGATGGATGGACCAGCAGACTGATATACAAACATGGTACAGGACACGTGGAGACAGGTTGATTGATGGATGGATCAGCAGACTGATATACAAACACGGTATAGGACACGTGGAGACAGGTTGACTGATGGATGGATCAGCAGACTGATATACAAACATGGTATAGGACATGTGGAGACAGGTTGATTGATTGATGGACCAGCAGACTGATATACAAACATGGTATAGGACACGTGGAGACAGGTTGATTGATGGATGGATCAGCAGACTGATATACAAACATGGTATAGGACACGTGGAGACAGATTGATGGATGGATGGATCAGCAGACTGATATACAAACATGGTACAGGACACGTGGAGACAGGTTGATTGATGGATGGACCAGCAGACTGATATACAAACATGGTACAGGACACGTGGAGACAGGTTGATTGATGGATGGATCAGCAGACTGATATACAAACATGGTATAGGACACGTGGAGACAGGTTGATTGATGGATGGATAAGCAGACTGATATACAAACATGGTATAGGACACGTGGAGACAGGTTGATTGATGGATGGATCAGCAGACTGATATACAAATATGGTATAGGACACGTGGAGACAGATTGATGGATGGATGGATCAGCAGACTGATATACAAACATGGTATAGGACACGTGGAGACAGGTTGATTGATGGATGGATCAGCAGACTGATATACAATCATGTTGTCGGGGAGTGAGTTATCAGCATCACCGGATCTCACCGGACAGAAATGTCCGGCTAAAAGACCTGTTATTTGTTTTAAATACTGGAGTTTAATTTGGAGACAGAAGTACAAAAGACAGAAGTACAAGATATAGAAGTACAAGAGATAAAAATACAAGAGACAGAAGTACCAGAGACAGAAGTACAAGAGACAGAAGTACAAGAGACAGAAGTACAAGAGACAGAAGTACAAGAGACAGAAGTACAAGAGACAGAAGTACAAGAGACAGAAGTACAAGAGACAGAAGTACAAGAGACAGAAGTACAAGAGACAGAAGTACAAGAGACAGAAGTACAAGAGACAGAAGTACAAGAGATAGAAGTACAATAGATAGAAGTACAAGAGATAGAAGTACAAGAGATAGAAGTACAAGAGATAGAAGTACAAGAGATAGAAGTACAAGAGACAGAAGTACAAGAGACAGAAGTACAAGAGACAGAAGTACAAGAGATAGAAGTACAAGAGATAGAAGTACAAGAGATAGAAGTACAAGAGATAGAAGTACAAGAGATAGAAGTACAAGAGATAGAAGTACAAGAGATAGAAGTACAAGAGATAGAAGTACAAGAGACAGAAGTACAAGAGATAGAAGTACAAGAGATAGAAGTACAAGAGATAGAAGTACAAGAGATAGAAGTACAAGAGATAGAAGTACAAGAGATAGAAGTACAAGAGATAGAAGTACAAGAGATAGAAGTACAAGAGATAGAAGTACAAGAGATAGAAGTACAAGAGATAGAAGTACAAGAGATAGAAGTACAAGAGATAGAAGTACAAGAGATAGAAGTACAAGAGATAGAAGTACAAGAGATAGAAGTACAAGAGATAGAAGTACAAGAGATAGAAGTACAAGAGATAGAAGTACAAGAGATAGAAGTACAAGAGATAGAAGTACAAGAGATAGAAGTACAAGAGATAGAAGTACAAGAGATAGAAGTACAAGAGATAGAAGTACAAGAGATAGAAGTACAAGAGATAGAAGTACAAGAGATAGAAGTACAAGAGATAGAAGTACAAGAGATAGAAGTACAAGAGATAGAAGTACAAGAGATAGAAGTACAAGAGATAGAAGTACAAGAGATAGAAGTACAAGAGATAGAAGTACAAGAGATAGAAGTACAAGAGATAGAAGTACAAGAGATAGAAGTACAAGAGATAGAAGTACAAGAGATAGAAGTACAAGAGATAGAAGTACAAGAGATAGAAGTACAAGAGATAGAAGTACAAGAGATAGAAGTACAAGAGATAGAAGTACAAGAGATAGAAGTACAAGAGATAGAAGTACAAGAGATAGAAGTACAAGAGATAGAAGTACAAGAGATAGAAGTACAAGAGATAGAAGTACAAGAGATAGAAGTACAAGAGATAGAAGTACAAGAGATAGAAGTACAAGAGATAGAAGTACAAGAGATAGAAGTACAAGAGATAGAAGTACAAGAGATAGAAGTACAAGAGATAGAAGTACAAGAGATAGAAGTACAAGAGATAGAAGTACAAGAGATAGAAGTACAAGAGATAGAAGTACAAGAGATAGAAGTACAAGAGATAGAAGTACAAGAGATAGAAGTACAAGAGATAGAAGTACAAGAGATAGAAGTACAAGAGATAGAAGTACAAGAGATAGAAGTACAAGAGATAGAAGTACAAGAGACAGAAGTACAAGAGATAGAAGTACAAGAGATAGAAGTACAAGAGATAGAAGTACAAGAGATAGAAGTACAAGAGATAGAAGTACAAGAGATAGAAGTACAAGAGATAGAAGTACAAGAGATAGAAGTACAAGAGATAGAAGTACAAGAGATAGAAGTACAAGAGATAGAAGTACAAGAGATAGAAGTACAAGAGACAGAAGTACAAGAGATAGAAGTACAAGAGATAGAAGTACAAGAGATAGAAGTACAAGAGATAGAAGTACAAGAGATAGAAGTACAAGAGATAGAAGTACAAGAGATAGAAGTACAAGAGATAGAAGTACAAGAGATAGAAGTACAAGAGATAGAAGTACAAGAGATAGAAGTACAAGAGATAGAAGTACAAGAGATAGAAGTACAAGAGATAGAAGTACAAGAGATAGAAGTACAAGAGATAGAAGTACAAGAGACTAGAAGTACAAGAGATAGAAGTACAAGAGATAGAAGTACAAGAGATAGAAGTACAAGAGATAGAAGTACAAGAGATAGAAGTACAAGAGATAGAAGTACAAGAGATAGAAGTACAAGAGATAGAAGTACAAGAGATAGAAGTACAAGAGACTAGAAGTACAAGAGATAGAAGTACAAGAGATAGAAGTACAAGAGATAGAAGTACAAGAGATAGAAGTACAATAGATAGAAGTACAAGAGATAGAAGTACAAGAGATCAGAAGTACAAGAGACAGAAGTACAAGAGATAGAAGTACAAGAGACTAGAAGTACAAGAGATAGAAGTACAAGAGATAGAAGTACAAGAGATAGAAGTACAAGAGATAGAAGTACAAGAGACAGAAGTACAAGAGACAGAAGTACAAGAGACAGAAGTACAAGAGACAGAAGTACAAGAGATAGAAGTACAAGAGACAGAAGTACAAGAGACAGAAGTACAAGAGATAGAAGTACAAGAGATAGAAGTACAAGAGACAGAAGTACAAGAGACAGAAGTACAAGAGAAAGAAGTACAAGATATAGAAGTACAAGAGATAAAAATACAAGAGACAGAAGTAAAATAGATAGAAGTACTAAAGACAGAAGTAGAAGAGACAGAAGTACAAGAGATAGAAGTACAAGAGACAGAAGTACAAGAGACAGAAGTACAAGAGACAGAAGTACAAGAGACAGGAGTACAAGAGACAAAAGTACATGAGACAGAAGTAAAAGAGATAGAAGTACAAGAGACAGAAGTACAAGAGACAGAAGTAAAAGAGACAGAAGTACTAGAGATATAAGTACAAGAGACAGAAGTACAAGAGACAGAAGTACAAGAGACAGAAGTACAAGAGACAGAAGTAAAAGAGACAGAAGTACTAAAGATATAAGTACAAGAGACTGAAGTACAAGAGACAGAGGTAAAAGAGACAGAAGTAAAAGAGACAGAAGTAAAAGAGACAGAAGTACAAGAGAAAGAAGTATAAGTAACATAAGTCTCCAAATGTCTCACACATACATGCCAAATAACTGTATTACATGACACAAGCACATATCCTGTCTTAAAATGTCTCAAACATACAAGACAAATATCTGTATTACCGGACACAAGTAGATACCCTGTCTCCAAATGTCTCAAATATACACTACAAATAACTGTATTACCTGACACAAGTACATACCCTGTCTCCAAATATCTTAAAGCAGAGTCTGGCGTATTCCACGAATATGTTCACCAGACTTTCATTCTTCCACCCGCCGATGTCCTGAAATGTTTGGGGTAGATCCCAATGATACAAAGTCACCATGGGCGTGATGCTTTGGAAGAAGTAATACCGAATTGTCAATTCATGATGTAAATACAATTCAGACTCGTTATTAACAGATTCGCTGCAATTAGAATCAGTTTATCATCTTTTCTCGTATCTAGGTCAGCATGACCGAAAGGATAAGAGCCCTCGCCCTTAAATTTCCGATATGCTGATACCGAGGTAGCGAATTCAAACCTACACCGGTCAGTTGGACTAAAATGTTGACGTCTTTGTCCTTGACTGGGGACGTAAATGTCAACTACCTCAGAAGTCGGTGCATGTTCGCCTGGTGGCGAGGGACACTGGTAATGTAGAAAACTAATCCTCATGCAAAAATAAGTCCAGTGCCTTAGAAATAATAGCGCATATATGGACTATGCTCTAGTTCAAACCGAGCGAATGCAAAAAAAAACAAAAAAAAAAAAAAAAAAAATTCTTTGTCATATCAAGCCTTGAAATCAGATGCGGGAGATTTAGTAGCACACCGATGTGCGTTGATTTTGATGGTATAAGGTGTCATTCATTCATAAAGTAATGGCAAACTACTGAATTAATGTTACCTAATAAATCTCCGACTATGTGGCGAAGGAGTTACGAATAAAATTCACAATCCCGCATAGCGCGTTAGAAACACAGCTGCGGGCGATTTGGAAACAGACCTCCCTGCGTTGGTTTCCATACAATGGTATGAGTGCCGGTCGTTCACGTAAATCTTTCCCAGGTATGACAAACAGCCAAAAAAGGATGGGGTTGATTGCTACATCCTGTAAAGGATATGCAACTTGGAACAGTAAATCACAAATGGCTAATAAAGGCTGGGGTTGATTACAAAGTCTTATCAATGACTAACTCAAAGTCGGTAAAAGAGAAGCCCAGATGTTGTCGGAGATGTCCAAATCATCAAGCAGCTCTGGTAAAGTCCATATAATTTCATATTTAGTGATTGCCGCTGTTGTCTTAATAATGCAGTATGAAGCCAGTTAGAATAATACAGACGACAAAGGTAGCCATGTCAGCCGACATCCAACCAAGCAATCATCTAAGCAAGCAGCCCACCAATAAACTAATCGATCACCTAACCAACGAATCAACCAAACAACCAACCAACCTAACTACCTACCTGCCAAGCAGCCATCTAAGCAAGCATCCCACCATCAAACTAACCAGTCAACTAACCAATGAACCAACCAAACAACCAAACAACGAACCAACCTAGCAACCTACCTGCCAAGTAGCCATCTAAGCAAGTAGCCCACTAACAAACTAACCAATCACCTAACCAACGAACCAACCAAACAACTAAATAACGATCCAGCCAACCAACCAACCAACCATCTAAGGAAGGAGCCCAACAACAAACTACCAATCAATTAACCAACGAACCAAACAAATGACGAACCAACCAAATAACGAACCAACCAACCAAGCAACCATCCAAGCAAGCAATCCACCAACAAACTAATAATTCAACTAACCAACGAAAAACCAAACAACCAAACAATGAACAAGCCAACCAACCAACCATCTAATCAAGCAGCCCACCAACAAACTAACAACGAACCAGCCAAATAACGAACCAACCACAGAACGAACCAACCAAACAACGAACGAACGAACGAACGAACGAACCAACCAACCTATCAAGCAGTCATCAAAGCAGGCAGCCCATCAACAAACTAATAAATCAACTAACCAATGAACCAACCAAAAAAAACCAAATAACGAACCAACCAACCAAGCAACCATCTAAGGAAGCAACCCACCAACAAACTAATAAAGCAATTAATCAACGAAATAACCAAACAACCAAACAATGAACAAGCCAACCAACCAACCATCTAATCAAGCAGCCCACCAACAAACTAACAACGAACCAGCCAAATAACGAACCAACCACAGAACGAACCAACCAAACAACGAACGAACGAACGAACGAACCAACGAACCAACCAACCTATCAAGCAGTCATCAAAGCAGGCAGCCCATCAACAAACTAATAAATCAACTAACCAATGAACCAACCAAAAAAACCAAATAACGAACCAACCAACCAAGCAACCATCTAGGGAAGCAACCCACCAACAAACTAATAAAGCAATTAATCAACGAAATAACCAAACAACCAAACAACGAATCAACCAACTATCTAAGCAAGAAGCCCACCAACAAACGAACTAATCAATTAACCAACGACCCAACCAAACAACGAACAAACCAAACAAAGATCCAACCAAACAACGAACAAACCAAACAAAGATCCAACCAAACAACGTACGAACGAACGAACCAACCAACCTATCAAACAGCCACCTAAGCAAGCAGCCCAGAAACAATCTTACCAATCAACTAGCCATTGAACCAACCAAACAACCAAATAACGAATCAACAAAAAAAACAAAACAACAACAACAACAACAACACACACACACAAACACACACACACACACACACACACACACACACACACACACACACAACCATCTAAGCAAGCAGCCCACAAACAAACTAATCAATTAACTAACCAACGAACCAACCAAATAATGAACCAACCAACCAACGAACCAACCAAACAACAAACGAACCAACGAACCAACCTACCCAGCAGCCAACTAAGCAAGCAGCCCACCAACAAGCTAATCAATCAACTAACCAACGAACCAACCAAACAAGCAAACAACCAAATAACGAATCATCCAAAAAAGCAGCCATCTAAGAAGGCAGCCAACCAACAAACTAATCAATCAACTAACCAACGAACCAACCAAACATCATACCAAACGAGCAAGCAACCATCTAAGCAAGCAACCCACATACAAACTAATAAATCAACTAACCAATGGCCAACCAAACAACCAAGCAACGATCCAACGAATCAACCATCCATATAAGCAAGCGACCCACCAACAAACTAATAAATCAATTAACCAAAGAACCAACCAACCAACCAACTAAACATCAAACCAACCAACCAAGCAACCATCTAAGCAAGTAGCCCACCAACAAACTAACCAATCACCTAACCAATGAAGCAACCAACCAACCGTATAAGCAAGCAACCCACCAACAAACTACTTAACCAGCTAACCAATGAACCAACCAAACAACCTACCAACCAACCATCTAAGTAAGCAAACAAATCAACAAACTAACCAATCAACTAACCAACGAGCCAAGCAAACAACGAACGAACCAACCACCTATCTAAACAAGCAACCCACTGACAAACCAACAACCCAACCAACCACACATTCATTTAATAGGTGTGTCCTGTGGAGGAGGGCGTAGACATTCACAATACGGAATTCGGCTTTCGCAAATCCAACACTGAGCTGAAATACTTAAAATAAGATGCGTCTATGAGAGACAGAACGTGACTAGCCGATACTGACCAGAAAACCTGTAGCTTACTTCTTAGCTAGCAGGGCATCAATGAGACGGTTGTAGTAATCAATGCCCGCTTGGTTAATGTTGGCTGTTGTCCCGTCTGGCAGTATACGAGTCCAGGCGATAGAGAACCGGTAGAAATCCACCTGTAAAATGATAACATGAGACAATTGTATAGGTTTAGAGTTTATGGCCATAGACCTTCTCAACAAGTAATTTCTTTTCTTTAAAATCATTAACAAGTCAATACAGTTAGGTATTTGGGTAGAAGATCGAAGATGTATTATGGTAGTTATATGCAAAATGGCTCGAGCAAAGGCAGCGTTTCACTAGATGTAGAATATTCTCTGTAATTTATCTTTGTCAATCAAGGTGAAGAAAAGAGTTCTTGACAGCTACATTGAGCCAAGCCTGATGTATGGAAGCGAATCATGGGATATTAGAAAACAAGTGAGGAATTGTATGGAAGCTGCGAGATGTCGACAACATAAGAATGATGAGAGCACCGTGGACAGATAGATGAGCAATGAAGATATCTTGAAACAAGTTAACTCACAAAGAGAACTGGTTACTCTCAACAGGAGACATTCGACATTCTTTGGGCGTGTTATGAGAAAGGGAAAACTGGAGTACGTTGCTACTACTGGGAAATTGGAAGAGGCGAGAGGCAGAAAGACACCAAAAAGGAAGATGCTAGATAGTTTGACATCATAACATAGAGGAACATGAGTATCAGAAATGGTGGGCAGCACAAGAAACTGTGGACATGCATGATCACCAGTGCTGTACAGTATGAACTATAAGAAGAAGAAATCAGAAACAACTTATTTGGGTTTAATTTTCTAGAATATTGACGCACTGCTTGCATGTTCAGTTCTGTAATAGTTGTGAACTCTTGAGTGAAATAGTATATATGACACACATGACACGTTGCTGCCCAGTGTATCAGAGATTGGTAATCAGCAGAAGAAAATGTGATAACAAAAGATGGCGAAGTTAGGTCAGTTATCCTTATTGCATCGAAGGTTATTTTAACTTTACTATGCGCCAACATCTGTTGGGGTGGGGGAAACTCTCTCTCTCTCTCTCTCTCTCTCTGTCTCTCTCTCTCTCTCTCTCTCTCGCTCTCATACACACATACACACACACACTCATATATATATATATATATATATATATATATATATATATATATATATATATATATATATATATATATATATATATATATATATATATATATATATATATATATATATATATATATATATATATAATTATATATATATTGGCACCTTTCCGTCTTGACAGACGATAGTTTGGTACATTGTGCTTTAAAAAGGTTTAATAACTACGATCCATGGCGGTGGCGAGTGTGGCTGGTAAGGCCAATTCTTGCTGCAAATGTTTGCCCACAGTAGGTGCATGTGAAAACATGGTCACTTCCACCATTTTGCACCATCTTACGTCTCTCACGCTCTGTGTGTGCTTTATCTGCAATCATTTTCTCCTTTGTCTTTATTCCATTTCTGATAGTTGCCCTCCATGCAACACGTTCAGCGGCGACGTGCTCCCAATGTGCATTATCAATGCCTGTATCAATCATGTCCCGCTTACACACATCTTTGTATCGTAGTAGAGGCCGACCCTGAGATCTCCTACCCGTCTGTAATTCACCAAAAAAGATGTCCTTTGGTATTCTACCATCATCCATCCTCCTAACGTGTCCTATCCATCTAAGTCTACGAAGACTGAGCATGGAATACACCGTCACACAACCTGATCTTTCCAATACTTCAGTATTTGTGATTTTGTCTTGCCACTTAATACCAAGTATTCTTCGCAGACACCGCATATGAAAGCTGTTTAAACGTTTCTCTTGGCGTGAGTAAGTTGTCCAGGTTTCACTGCCATAAAGAAGAGTACTAAGGACACAGGCTTGGTAGACGAGGACTTTTGTTTTGGCAGTAAGCTTCCTGTTCTCCCAGACTCTTTTTGCTAACATGTTCATTGTTTTTGCTGCCTTGCCAATCCTGATGTTGATTTCCTGATCGAGGGATAATTTGCTATTTACCTCTGATCCTAGATATGTAAAATGGTCTACTATCTCCAGTTCGGCGTCGTCAATAAAGATTGATGGTACATCATGTGCACCTTGTGACATAATCTGTGTCTTCGTTTTGTTAATTGTTAAACCAAATTCAGAACAAGCATTGGAGAATGCAGATAGTAGATGTTGTAATTCTTCCTCAGAGTGGGTCGTAATCGCAGCATCATCCGCAAAAAGCAACTCTCTGATTAGTACCCTCCTAATTTTGGTCTTGGCCTTCAATCTCTGAGCATTATAGAGGCCACCATCTGAGCGTGAGTGAATGTATATACCATCATCCTGATCACGAAAGGCATATTTCAGTAGAAGTGAAAAGTATATCCCAAAGAGGGTGGGGGCTAGCACACAGCCTTGCTTAACTCCACTCTTGATTTCAAACTCTTCTGAAGTTGAGCCATCAAACTTGATTATACCCTTCATGCCTGTGTGGAACGATTCCACAATGGACAGAAGAGTTGGTGGGCAGCCAATCTTCTTTAGTGCTTTGAACAGACCCTCACGACTGACCAAATCGAATGCCTTTGTGAGGTCGATGAAGGCAATAAACAGTGGCTGATTTTGTTCCCGGCATTTTTCTTGCATTTGTCGCAATGAGAATATCATATCAATGGTAGACCGGTTCTGACGGAAGCCACACTGTGATTCGGGGTAGACTTGATCTCCCAGGACTTGAAGTCTGTGCGGACAATTCTGGCAAATACTTTCCCAACAATACACAGAAGTGAGATACCCCTATAGTTGTTACAGTCGCTACGATCTCCCTTGTTCTTGTACAGCGTTATGATGTTTGAATCTTTGAAATCCTGTGGGACTTGTCCTTCTCGCCAGCATAGCTCTATTAGCTGGTGGATCTGTAGAGTGAGTGTGTCTTGCCCACTCCTGATAACCTCTATTGGAATCCCATCCTTACCTGGAGCCTTGCCAGATGCAAGCTCATTTATAGCACACTTAACTTCTGTTATGGTGGGAAGTGTGTCCAGGTGGTCAAGAGTTGGCAGGGCCTCTATGGCGTTGAGGGCATCATCCGCTAGCTTGGTCTCACTTGAGTAAAGCTAGTGCTCGACCCATCTATCCATCTGCTGTTTCTTATCAGTGATGATTTCTCCAGTCAAGGTTTTCAGCGGTGCACTTCTTTTGATCATTGGACCACAGGCTTTCTTTATCCCTTCATACATGCTTCTGATGTTTCCCTTATCACTTGCGATTTGAATGGACTCACATAACTTGATCCAATAGTCATTCGCACACTGCCTGGCAGCCTTTTGTACATCCTTCCTTGCTTGCTTCAGCTCACTCAGAGTGTTACGCGTTGGTCTTTCCTTGTTTCTTAAGAGAGCTATCTTCTTTTTATCAATCAAGGGCTGCAGTATCTGGCTGTTTGCCGCAAACCAGTCCTGCCTCTTATGATCCACAGTGCCGTAAACCCCTACCGCTGTTTTATAAATAGTTTCCTTAAGTTTACTCCATTTATCATTTACTATTCAATTTTCTGATGTATCATTGAAAGCGTCTTCAAGTTGCTGTTGAAATTCAAAGCACTTTCCAGGATCGTGAGTGTTAGTAATATTAATCCTGGGGCTAGACTTGTGTTTAGCTGTGTAGATTATCTTTGGTCTCAGTCTAACCCTTGCAACAACCAAAGAATGAACTGTATCACAGTCAGCACTGTGGTAACTTCGAGTTAATGATGTATGGTTCAGATGTCTCCGTGTGATAATGAAGTCCAGCTGATGCCAATGGCCGGATCTTGGATGTTTCCATGCGACCTTATGCATCTCTTTTGTTTTAAAAAAAGGAGTTTGTAATACATAGGTCATTTCTAGTGCAATGCTCCAGCAGCCTTTGCCCATTATCATTCATGCGACCGATGTTGTATTTTCCATGAACTCGAGTCCTTGCCCACACGAGCATTGAAATCACCGAGCATATAAATGTAGTCGGATTTTGGAACTGCCTTGATCGCAGAGTCTAGCTGCTCATAGAACGCATCCTTCACATCATCAGAGGAAGCGAGTGTCGGTGCATATGCAGTGAGAATGGCGGCAAATCCACAAGAGGTTGCCAAGCGCAGTGATAATAATCTTTCATTATTTCCAGCTGGGATATCAATCATTCCCAGTAGCGAATTCTTCACTGCAAAGCCCACACCATGTTGCCTTTTTTTCTGCCTGCCCTCTTCCCTTCCAAAAAAAGGTGTAATTGTTTTCCCTGAGTGACCCTTCCTCAGCGAGGCGAGTCTCCTGCAGGCCAGCAATATCAATGTTAAGACGATCGAGTTCAGCATCAATCACAGCCGTTTTTCTCACATCGTCATTATTTGTCAAGTCAGTGGAAAATCCTGGACACATGGTTCTCACGTTCCAGGTTGCAAGCCGTAGCTTGAGGTTTCTATTCTTTTTATTAGTACCTGGTGCATTGGTTTTACAGCCTGCGATTCAGATTTTGTCCTAGCCCCAAGCACCCATTGAAGCAGGCTGTGGCGGATCAGCACCCAATTGGCAGGGGGCTGCCCAGCTTAAGGCGGGCGGTAGCTGATCAGTGACACCTGTAGGTGTCTCCCACCGTCAGAGGCAACGCGTGGCGCCCCATGTCTACGCCAACTGACAAGGACTTATAACCCGTAACAGTTGCCTCTCGCTTTGATTCCGAGACCGGTTAAGACCAGGGATGGAGTTATTGCCTCTCCATAGCACAAAGCCTGGGCTAAAATAAAGAAACCATGTGTTGCCCATGCAGCATGATCCCTCTCTCGGCCTGCCTAGTTCACTCCAGAGGAAAGTTGACACCTATAATCTGGAACAAGACAAGCTGCAGAAGCTGCCGGATCAGCAAAGCAATGCTCTAACTGTCCGCCTGTCGGAGCTTCGATCCTAGACCAGCTGCCAACCAAGGCTTAGGGCCTGGTCTGCCCTGCCATGACTTATTTTGTCTTTGGGTTGCATTTCCTCGCACCAGGATAAGGCTAGTACCCTCCCAATTGCGCTCTTCCGCCCGAAGCCGTTGGCACAATGTGGGGTGTCGGGTTTGGTAAGCGCCGCCCAACATTCGGCGCTGACAGAAAGCAGGTAGTACCGTCTACTGTCATACGGTAGCTCAGTCATATCTGACTAAGACCTGACTCTAATATATATATATATATATATATATATATATATATATATATATATATATATATATATATATATATATATATATATATATATATATATATATATATATATATATCATAAATGCCATGACGACGATTCCAATGAATGAATGAATCAGTCAATCAATCAGACAAATCGTGCTCCTATTGGCAATTAGCGTCTTATGGTAGAGGTGTCCATAAAGGAAACACATAACTGTAACATTGTAATCTAGCATACATGTCGTAATAATATAATCTATCATACATGTCGTAATATTTCGCCCTTCTGTCCAAATGGGAGGTTACATGTGGCGATACATCATCCCTCGCACTTAATCAGTTAAAGTAACGGTAACGGTTCCATTTTCACGCCAGGGGGCGTGTTGCCTACATGGTGCCAGCCGCATATATGCCCAATTGCTTTCCACAGGCGTTCGGTAAAATACCACGTCAACATCCTTTCCCTCCCATGACATTTCATGGTAGCCATTTTAAGCTGTGTGGATCTGGAAACCATTTTAAGTTGTGTGGATCTGGAAGCCATTTTAAGCTGTGTGGATCTGGAAGCCATTTTAAGCTGGGTGGATCTGGAAGCCATTTTAAGTTGTGTGGATCTGGAAGCCATTTTAAGCTGTGTGGATATGGAAGCCATTTTAAGCTGGGTGGATCTGGAAGCCATTTTAAGTTGTGTGGATCTGGAAGCCATTTTAAGTTGTGTGGATCTGGAAGCCATTTTACGTTGTGTGGATATGGAAGCCATTTTAAGCTGTGTGGATCTGGAAGCCATTTTAAGCTGTGTGGATCTGGAAGCAATTTTAGTTGTGTGGATCTGGAAGCCATTTTAGTTGTGTGGATCTGGAAGCCCAGGTCACTGAAATTAATATTCCGCCTCGAGCAGGGTTTCAACAAATGGCCACCATGCCGGGATGTACGCTTGCTAGCTTCTGGGCCACCGCGGCTCCTCCATCAGTGACCAGATCAGGATTAATCTGAGTATAGGTTAGTGTGATTATGTCACCTGGGCAGTGTATCGAAAGTCGGGTTGAGGAATCTGCTTTGTTCGTATCAATTAATAGTACCAATGATTTAAGATTTCAAGTTAGTATATGATTTTACGAACCCCCAAGTTCTCCAGGAGCTTGACATCCTCCTGGTAGAGGTGGTAGCTGTCACAGGCAACGTCTCCAGTATGACCATCTTGTATTTTGTTATTGTGAGCGAACGTGTCCCAGATACTGACTCCCTTTCCTGAGTAGAAACACAACGCACGATCAGATTTGTTTGCAAACGTTTTCTGCACTGGCAAAGAGCGTGTTTCCAAGGAAACCAGAACATAAAGCTAATTCATCCTGGGTATTAGGAAGAAATTCTGGCGCGTAAGGGAAGACGACATAGTTTTAAAATGTTAGTTGCATATACTTTACAGGACGTCGTAGTCAACCCCAGCATTTTTGGGCTGTTTGTGATCTCTTGACAAGTCTACGTTCAGTAGTTTGCTATCGCTTTCTGAACGACCGGTACCCGTACCATTTTATTTTTAAAAATCCAACGCAAGGCGGTTTGCTGCCAAATCGTCTGCAGCTGTGTTTCGAACGCGGCATGCGGGATCACAAACTGCGTCCGTATCGCCTTCGCCACAGATCCGGCAGATGATAGAGTTGATAATGTCATGAGCACGGTCAGGTTGGACGCCTGGACTCGTCGCCTGCTAACCGAGGGCAAGATGGGCCACCTATACCTCCGTGCATTCAGGTCTGCAAAATGTCATGGTCTTACCACATCACAGACTCACGGCAAGTAGCTCTTTCGGGACAATGTTGTTGTTTTTTTTTTTGAATTAAGAAGAAACGAACCCTAACCACCCAAGAGATGTAATGAATCAGTGAAACTCCTGAAAAGCTATACGAAGGAAAGCTGAAAACACAATGACGATGACAGGGCTTGATTACATCAACATGCTAGGCAGAAAGCAGCGGACGAGGATCTTCACACTCAGAACAAGACACAGTCGACTCATTGCACCATTACCGAATGAGTTTCAGCGACTACAGTTTACTGATTGGTATCCCACCTCATGTATGCAGTGATTTAGAATATTTGGAAGAGAAAGAGTTCACATTAAAAAAAAGAGTATCTAGTCTTCCTAACTCAAGTAATTTCTATGTAAAGTAATGTGCTACTGTATATAATTAATTTATTAAAATAATAAAGTATGAGCCAGAATGAATAACAATATAGAGTATACTTTTTTGTTTAAATTTGCAATCGTTTGCTTTGAATTCAAGTGTAGTCCATATATGTGTTACTATTTCTAGTGTACTGGACTGATTTTTGCCTGTGGGTTATCTTTCCCTATTACAAGTGTCCCTCGCCACCAGGCGAACCCACTCCGACTTCTGTGGTACTTGTAATTTACGTCCCAAAGTCAAGGACGATGAGTCAACATTTTAGTCCAACTGAACGGTAGAGGGTTCAAACCTGCTACTTCGGCATCAGTTTAAGAACGAGCTCGCTTATCTGTTCGACCTCAGACAGGATAGTTGACTTATCTATTCGACCTCGGACAGAGTAGTTGACTTATCTGGGGATCCACGGTAGCGTAGCGGCAAGACTTTGGGTTCAATCCGGACAGGGCGGTTTCGAATGTTCAAAATTGACCTGACACCCCCCCCCCCCCCCCCTGGTCGATCCAGCCTAAAATGTGTACTAGGGAATGTCTTGGGAAGCGAAGGCGGACGGCGTGATACCGACCGCATCAGCCACTGAGTGCTGTTTGGTCTATTCAAATATGGGCCCAATATGGCGTGGACTTGAAAAACTGGACCTTGTCTAATCGGCTGCGAAGCCTTTCTAGAATATGTAAACGGATTGGACAACACTAAGTGTTGGTCAGCTTTAGAAAATTCATTCATGGATTCATTCAGTAGCATGTCCTATGCAGAACCTCGCTCCCATAACAACCTTCCAGAAAACCTCACGATACACCCATCTGGAGATCATCCGCCACAATTTCATCCATCTTCTCTTTGGCCTTTCTCTTCCTCTCTTCTCAGGCATATACTCCTTCATTATTGTTCTCTAACTTTCGTGACCTTTCAAGTGACCAAAATATTTCAATTTTCTTTGTTTTATCGTCTTTAATAGCCAACCTTTTTTCAATATTCAGCTCTTGAAGTATGGGTACATTTGTTCTTTTCTTTATCCAAGATATTCTTAGAACTCGTCTATAACATTTGTATTCAAAATCATTTAGGCGCTGTTCAGCTTGCTTAGTATGTTTCCAAGTCTCACAGGCGTATGTTGCAATGGGAGAGATGCCATTAAAAAAAAAAACAAAAAAAAAAACTGTCATTTACTGCCAATATAGTTCCTTGCGGTGTGTGGCAGAGGGGTCTTTGAGCCTGAGGAATCAAGGCCGCCTGGCTAGTGCAGTAGCCGCGAACTGTGCAGGTTAGGATTTTCTTTTTACCCCCTGACAGAAAAAAATCCGACACCTTACCGAGGAATCGAATCCGAGCCTCCCGAATGAGAGTCCGGCGCCGAGAGAGATGCACTCTCTTAATAATCTAATTTCTGTAGTTCTGTTTGTCCCTCTTCACAATTTAATCAGCATTTTTACTCTAAGAAGAGCAATAGATAGTCGTCCTTTAACTTCTTTCATTGTGTTACCATTGTTGATAATCAATAACCCAAGATATTCAAAATTATCCACCACCTCCAATGTTTCCTCATTAACACATAATTTTTTCTCCATAGTAGTTTTATCTGTATGCATTATCTTTGGTTTTGAAAGTTACAAAGTAAAAAAGAAAACAGGATATGTTGCGGCGACAGTCCTTCATCAGCAAATAGCAAACTGAAACAGATCACAACACACACAAAACAAAGATGATATTAACGTAATTACATAAGGGCATGGGTGCCTCCGTGGCGGGGAGGTTAAACCGACTGCCTCACGTTGCAAAGGATGGAGGTTCGATTCCGGACTCCATCTTTCGGTTTACTAGTGCAATTTGGGGTTGTCAATGGAGCTACGGAATTCGTGCTTTATGTGACACTTTGGAAGAGAAAAAACCTAGTCATATGGGATACTACCCGGTGCAATGAAGTCGGTCCTCTGGCTTTTAAGCCCTCTGTAAACATTAAGGCATGCTATTATGGAACCATATGAAATAGAATTAAGCAGGCAGATTGAAATAAAATATGTGGTCCTTAATTCAAGGTGTACAATATTAAAGGCCTAAAACAGAAGGCGCAAAGAAACATATACGTCTTCGTCTGCACCGTGATGTCACTGCTACACACGCTTGACCTCCTTATCAACAATATTGACAGCTTACAAAACAATGGTATTGGTATATTAATTTACATCACACTGTTATTTTTTTCATGTGAATCCCCCTCGTCAATTCAAGAAATAAGGTGGCCAGGAGAGGGTACTACAGAGCAAAATGGAATGATTATAATATATGGAGGAAACACCCAAAATAAACATGAATTAGGAACAGGATTTGTCATAAAAAAAGAGTTATGGGGGAACGTTTTAAACTTTAAAGCTTTTAATGACAGAATTAGTAAATTACGAATAAAAGGTAAATGGAAAAATATAACGATGATTAATGTACATGCACCCACTGAAGAGAAAGAAGATGATATTAAAGAAGACTTTTATAATGATCTGGAAGATGTCATAGAAGAAACCCCCAAACAGGACATCCTGATTGTGCTGGGAGACTTCAATGCAAAAATAGGTAAAGAGCAAACTAATAAAAAAGTGGCTGGTATGGAAAGCCTACATACAACTTCAAATGATAATGGGTGGAGAGTCATCAACCTGGCAGAAGCCAAAGGACTGCAGATTAGCAGTACCAGACTACAAAGAAAGGATATACACAAACAAACTTGGAAATCATGTGACAAGAGAACCTATAATCAAATAGATCACATTTTAATTAACAACAGAAATGCATCAAACATACAGCAAGTCAGAAGTTATAGAGGAGCTGAGTGCCACAGTGACCACTTCCTCGTTGGAGCAAAATTTAAAATAAAACTTAAGAGAACTTTCTATACTAAATTACAAAGATTACACCCAACATATAACAGAGAAAAACTGCAAGACATTACAGTCAAAGAGAAATTTACAGATGAAATAAAATGTAAACTTGAAACTCTGCAAAACCCTTTGGAGGAAAGCGTTGACCAAACTTGGTTGAACATCAAGAATACAATTCAGTCTACCGCAGAAGAATGTCTCGGTGTGTTAACCACGCATAGAAAGAACAGATGGTTCAATCAAAAATGTGAAGAAGCTGTCATTAGGAAGAAGAATGCCAGACATGTATGGTTAAATGACATCAATAACATCCAAAAGGAAGAGCATTATAGAAATGAATGTAAAGAGGCTACAAAAATAGTCAGACAGCAGAAGCGAGAATATATGAGTAATATAATCAAAGATATGGAAACTAATCACCAGAAAAATGAATCCAGAAAATTTTTTAAAGAACTGAAGTCAATGAAACGAGGGCACCAACAAAACACATATGGTTTAAAAGACAAAAATGGGAATATGATAAATACCAATGAGGAAATGTGCAACACATGGAAAGAATATTTTATTGAATTACTAAATTGTGAAGCTCCAAGTAACATTTTCCCACAGGAAGAGGTTCTAACATGCGAACCACAAATTGAAGAACCTACATTTGAAGAAATCCTATATGTAATCACACGACTTAAAAACAATAAGGCAACTGGGACTGATGGAATTGCTGCTGAATTTATAAAGGCAGGTGGCCATGCATTACATCTAAAGCTATACGAACTAATAATAAAAATCTGGAGGACAGAAGAATTACCCCATGACTGGAAAGAGTCATTATTGATACCTATCTTTAAGAAAGGAGACAAGTTCCAATGTGGAAATTATAGAGGAATATCACTACTGTCCACAAGCTATAAGATACTATCCGCAGTATTACTAAATAGACTAAAACCATATTCAGAAGACATATTAGGTGACTACCAGGCGGGTTTTAGACAAAACAGATCAACAATAGATCAGATATTTATCTTACGACAAATAGCCGAGAAAAATTGGGAATATAAAAGAGATCTCCATAACATTTTTGTGGATTTTAAAAAGGCTTATGATAGTGTCCATAGGAATAGTCTATGGAATGCTATGCAGGAATTTGGAATACCAAGGAAGTTAATCAACATGACCAGACTATGCATGGAAGATACTTATAATATAGTAACATATAAAGGCAGGAAATCAGACCCCTTCCAAATAACATCTGGCTTGAAACAGGGTGATGCACTATCGCCGCTACTCTTCAATCTGGCTCTAGAGAAAGTTGTAAGGAAGGTAAAGGAGGAATGTGATATTGGAGGAACATCCAAGCTGCTTGGTTATGCAGATGATATAGATATTATAGGGCAAAGTGAACAAAAGACATTGGAAATATTGACTCACTTAAAGGGAAAAGCCCAACAGATGGGGCTGGTTATCAACCAAGATAAGACAGAATATATGGTAATTTCAAGAGACGGAATGGCTAGAAACTCTGGCCACATACAAATAGATGATATGACCATTAAAAGAACGGAAACATACAAATACCTGGGTACAATCTTCAACTGCTCCAACATCATAAGGGAAGAAATACAAGCTAGAATCAACTCTGGAAATAAGATATACTATGCACTACAACATCTACTAAAATCAAAGGCGCTATCTCGTAACACCAAAATCACAATATACAAAACACTGATCAGACCAGTTGTGCTGTATGGCTCTGAAACCTGGAGTACAACGAAAGGAGACGAAGCCTTGTTACAAACCTTTGAGAACAAAATTTTAAGACGCATCTTTGGACCCATTAGGGATACACAAAGTGGAGAGTGGAAAAGAAGAAGTAACAAAGACATTTATGATCTGTTTAAGTCCCCGCTAATCACTGGTATCATGAAGGCTAATAGACTACAATGGCTGGGGTGCCATGAAGCGAATGCTGTATAGGCTCATTGATGTGTCTAGGGTTTTGACATAATATGAATAATACTTGAATACCTTGTTTTATAGAAGACCAACACAGGTACTGGAATATAATTTCACGAAGACTTTCTTCTTGACAGTTACTTTTAATCCATCCGTGCTTTCGGATACACAACAGTTCGACAGGGAATATAATATACGTAACATCTGACATTCATACAGCTGCACACACAACGAGCGGCCTAACTAACAGTTAGCCATTGCTCACCAGACATGCTGCGTCCGAACAGGACGGCAGCCCAAGTCTAACTCCCTTAGTGACGTTTTTCCTGACGCTCCCCTAGTTTCCCTGTGCACACTATAATTGTACATTTCGGTGCATGTTTTAGGGAAGCTCCCTTCAGCCTTTCTCAGTCTGCTATATGTCAGTGACTGATATGTGGCATTATGCCCCCCGCCCTACAAATTAAATGATATTATCATTTAATTCATATACATTCATTATGCATGACCAATATCATCACTGACAACCTAAGTATCAATTGCTGAACATGACATTATGGTTCCCGTTAATAACCCTCAAAAAAAAAAAAAATTATTGATGGGCATGCCCTCCTGCTCACACCCACGGTGAGCGTCATGTGGCCGGCCTATGGGAGGGCCGGTCCAACTAATGATACCATTAGTCCCTAATGTCCTCACTCTAGGTCAAAACCCGGAGTTGTGGACGAGAGTATCAATCGGTATCATGCCGTCTGTATCAGTTGCCGATCCTCGTTGTCGCTGGTTCTGTATATATCTTGCATTCTCATTTAATAGTTGTAGGTGAGGTAGAGGCTGTCGCTGATCACATTCTAATTTAAGGGATATTTATTAAGTGCTGTACCAATAATACAACAATATAATTCATTCAACTAGCAATGTCATAATAGCACCTAACCAATCCTATTTCCGTAAATATTCTAATAAACTAATACTCTTCACTCCAACATGATAAATCTTCTTCTTCAATCAACCGTTGTAATGTGGTATCATTGCCCAACGCTCATACCTGTATGTAGAGAAGCTAACTCATCATGCTTTAACCTACCCATTGGTGCCTATAAAATTGCTGAAATAACCATATAAGTTAGTATCCATAACTCATCTTCTAGTACCATGATGATATGTCGGTATGATATTGACTGCCTTCACCTATCTTGGTACAATACTAGTGTACTGTTACATCCGCTCAGGGGAGTTGTTTCTACCCCAGTACACCTCACTGCACCCTCACATCACGTGTGTTTTCCTCTGTATCTTTATTATAACCACAATTGACAAACCTTTGCGTATGATCAAGCAGTAAATCAAAACTAATTTGTAAGACCACATTCATAGTCTAAAAACAATATGTAAGGATCTGTATACTAACATTTAGCACAAATACAACAGATCAAATGACCATCACCAACAAATACAACAAATAAACACCATTCACTTAGTTTCCTATCATTGAAGTCATGAACAACCTTAATCACGTGCTGGATTCACGTGAGAATAACATGAAATTCTTTTATTTATGACGATGTAAATTAAATTAAATTATCTCTTAACTTTCAGGTGTATTAGCCGTTTTTAAATGTCATTCTGATCACACAGTTCCTCGACCATATCCGTGTATGTTTTCATTCAATTCAACAACGTCGTGTATTTCTAATTTGTGATTGGTAAAATAAATTGTTGTCCATGGTTAACACAGAAGTTTGTTAGATTGTCCTCTAGTATCCGATATTCCAATACAGAAAATAACTGAGGTGGAGTTAATGATGGAATAATTGCACATCCATATAAAGGAGGTCTCAAACATTGTATCCACTCATCGATTCGGGCGACTGTTCGAAAAGTTATCGCCTATCCTGAACACGTTGAACGGAATTTTTTTTTCTGGTCTCGACATATTTGAGTACGGTTGAGATAATAGACGTGGATGAATAAGCATCTGCGGGTTTGGTGATTTTATTTCCTTGAGCAATTCCTCAAAAGCAGTAAGATGCGATAAAATACCTTTAAATATGAAGCATATATGGATTTCGTGACTTGAATACCTCGGCCTGGGCCAATAAGCAAAATCCGGTCATGATTTTAGCTTAATAATATCAATTGAATGTAGACTGGCCACTGTTGGCTGTAGCATGGCCTAAGAAAGTTTCATGTATACAAATCATGCTTTAATTGACGTATGTGTTTTAAGACTCCAGCAGCTCTGAAATTATATTGATTATTGATCGGTATAAAATATAATTCCGTTGTAGACCGATTCTTTCAAAGTCAAAATTTCGATTCTATATGTGTGTCGTACTGATTCTATACACAATTAGTTCTCGGTATGTAGCGTTTATAAAAATTGTCAATGAACGCGCTCCTCCGATTTGACACAAATGGAACCGCAAAAGTTTATTAATTAATTTCCCGTTGAAACTGTATTTGCTGTATCTGTGAAGACGAATGGAAATTGAAGACGTGCACGATCAAATGGCACACAGCACAGTGATCTGAGTTTCAGTTTCCAATTTTGAATAAATATATTGTATCTTCAGAATAAGTCTTGACGACATGCTAGCTAATGTTCTGATATATGATGTTTGTGTCGTTGAAAACCTGAAATATTTATGTAGATGTTGATTTATAACAGAAAAGCTGTGTCCCCAACAGACTGTTGCTCCTGGCTTGAACGATAGTACAATTACTGTTCCAGAGTTGTGCACTGTAATGTGTAGACTACGTCTAATTTCAAAACATATCCTATGTAATCAATTGGTATTATCATGTGTAATATGTCTCCTGATAGCGGACATCAAAACTGATAATGTGTTCCCTTGTCATTTAGATATGTGGAATAGTACAGGTTTAATCTCTTAAGTTGTGTGTGGCGAATGCCATCCACTTAATATCGACAAATATTAAATACTTGCAGTCTGTAACTGCAATTTCGGCTTCCGCTGAGTTTAGGATGGTGCGCGTCGTTTGCACTTTAACTTGACGTGCAATTATTTATCTTTAAAACGACATAATAGATGTAGATGCGGGGTTGTCTTTGAACCATTCCTCTCAAGCAGTAAAATGTGAGCAGATATCCTTAAAGTTGAAACATGCACTGATATTTCTCAAATTTGATAATGTAGCCAAATAAGTTCGTAATTTGATAACGAATAATTGCGTATCTTGATTTTGACTAACCAGTAACATCTGGTTATGATTTCAGCTTCATAATTGAATGTAAACTTTTTCTCAAGGTTGATGTAAGAATTGTTCATCACTGTTATGAAACTCGAATTTCGATGTAATCGTCTTCTTTCAAGAAATTTCTCCTAATTTGAATATTTGAATGTTCTGAGAATTTTGGTTCATAATTTTAAAATAAGATTCACTTGCTTTCTTCCAAGTGTTTATTTCTCAATGTTCACGTATCAATTTGACTTCATCCAAACTATCGTTTCCAGGAATTCAATTTTTTTATTACTGAAACTTTCAACGTTCAGTGTATTTCGACTGTTTACCAATGATAATCTTGTGTCGTTGTAATTCAAGAAATTTCTTGCGAATGTTCTTGTAAAACCGCGTAAATATGTATATAATTCCTCTGTTCACTGACTGTTTAACTTCTTTCTTGACTTATACAAGGTCAAGTATTTGAGGTAAAAATGTGAACTGGAGCATACGGAATCTGTCTTGTGAACAAACAGTTCAATACCATGTTATTAGCATGTATCTTTTTACAAGTTACGATCAGGTGATCGGTAGTTGCCTCTTTTCGGAGTGCCTGTTAAGACCAGGTCAGCATCCGAAATAAATGAGGACAATCAATACGGACACAAATGATGAACCAGTAATACGGTTGATCACAGTCGAGACTTTCGCATACTGTCGAACAACATTTAAACTCAATTTGAAATGAGTAACAGCATAGTTCATGTACGCTCTCCTTTCTCTTAACACAATTATGCTTACCACAGTATATATGTCGATTGAATTTTTGTTAATTAAATCTTCCTGTATCTGTGCAAACGAATAGTATCTGCATATGATCAAATAATTGCATGTTGAGAACTTGCGTGTGTCAATTTGAACAGTTCTTTGAACCAAAATCGTAAGATACTTTCCGGATGTTTTGTGTATGACCAAAATGATGATGTCATCACCACTGCTCCAAAAATTTGGTTACTTGGTTTGAGATTATTCCACATATAGTAAATTATATATGATGGCGTCATGATAAAAATCTGCATGTGACCTTGGCCTTCTCAAGTATATGGCTCGATTCGTTAGATTACTTTACAATGTCAGAAACTGATAATAAATCTCGAGTTTAGTTCATAATTAATTACTACCGGTACAAGTCCCCATTTGCCATGAAGCGAATGCTGTATAGGCTCATTGATGTGTCTAGGGTTTTGACATAATATGAATAATACTTGAATACCTTGTTTTATAGAAGACCAACACAGGTACTGGAATATAATTTCACGAAGACTTTCTTCTTGACAGTTACTTTTAATCCATCCGTGCTTTCGGATACACAACAGTTCGACAGGGAATATAATATACGTAACATCTGACATTCATACAGCTGCACACACAACGAGCGGCCTAACTAACAGTTAGCCATTGCTCACCAGACATGCTGCGTCCGAACAGGACGGCAGCCCAAGTCTAACTCCCTTAGTGACGTTTTTCCTGACGCTCCCCTAGTTTCCCTGTGCACACTATAATTGTACATTTCGGTGCATGTTTTAGGGAAGCTCCCTTCAGCCTTTCTCAGTCTGCTATATGTCAGTGACTGATATGTGGCATGGGGCATATAGAAAGAATGGAAGATAATAGGGAAACAAAACTCGCTTACACTCAGGAAATAAATGATCGTAGACCCCGAGGTAGACCAAGAAGGCGGTGGAGAGATAATACATGTACAGACCTACAAGCACTTGGAATCAACGACTGGCAAGAGAAGGTCCACCAGAGAGACGAATGGAGACGGATTGTATTTGCAGCAAAGAACCTCAATGGCTCGGAACGCTAAAGAAGAAGAAGAAGAAGAATCCCCCTCGTATCATGTACGCAGTAGCCATACAACGTATGTTGAGTGTTTGATGCATAATGAGTAGCGTTACCTTTCTAAGTTTCTGTAATATCTTCGCGTACCATACCTATAAGCGTGGGCGGTCATCTGTCTCCATCTCACACAATCAGCTGTGTTCGTGTCTCGACCATGCCATGTGTCCAGCCAGATATTTACTTCTCTGCATCCCCTTGTTCTTTTCCTCTCAACCTTGCCAGTTGTCTCCAAGTTCTCTAGTTTATTTCTTCTCGCAACGTGCCAAACAAATCTGTTAAATATTTACGTCTAATTTCTTTATTCAGTGTACGATTTTCATTTGTTTCTTGTAGGACTTGCCCATTGTTTCTTTCTGTCTGTCCATGGTATTCTATGCATTATCCTCTGAAACAACATTATATGCACAACCACAATTGATTGTTTCTATATCTAGCTCACCGTCTTCGTTCCATGCACCTTCAATCTGGTATGCAGACGATGCCACGCCCCATAGAAATGTGTCAGGGAAACGACCATGATAGAACTCGTCACGATCTGCGGAGACTGAAAATAAAAACGGGCATTTTTACTTACATGTTCTGATGACTGTTCATTGGTATGCGACTGTGTGCCTGCGAGGTGCGGTGGAAATATTTAGCTGTTTACTAAGAAATCATTATGGCCGGTGGGAGTGTTGTGTATCTATGTAAAGACACACTATATTTCTCACGCGGACATGCCGTGTGCATTATAAAAAAAGAAGAAAAAAACTGATGAGGAACTTGTGCAGGCGTTGGTGAAGCAGCAACATGGACAAAAACGAGACTTAGTGTAATCTAATTCCAGAAGAGCAAACTTGCTACGGAAATCCATGCTAAGATGATCTCCCTTTGTAAGGATACTGCCCTTCACATGACACAGTGAAACAATGTGTAGGCCAGTTATGGGGTGGGGGAATGGGATGTCAGGTATTGGTTGTACCTTTGGTAAGCACGGCTGTCATGCCCTTTTCATGGACCATTCCCCACTGGTCCAAGCCTGACATCCAGCTCACACCTGTGGCTCCTAATAGCCGTCAGCATGCGACAGTGGCCATCCCCGGGCAACAGCTGTGACAGGCTGGCTAAACCAGGCGGGTGTAACCGATTCGGCCTCAAACCAATCGGCAAACTAGGGTATGCCTACCCAGCATATGAAGACAGGATTCGGCAGACTGCGCGGAAGAAATCGTTGATGATTCAACGGGCAAGACGGCGTTTACCTGCAAATCGTTGTGGAACGTAATGAGCACGGCAAGGCACGTGGAGCGCTCTGGTAATCCACTGCACCTGTATTCGTCTCCAGTCGTCTTGACTTGTCTTGCCACTTGATTCAGATGGACTCAGGCGAGAGAGTGTGGTCGACGAATTGCGCAACGCTTCCTCACTTTAATTCAATTCATAGCACATGTCATTCTCATCCAACTTCACATAATTACGCAAGGGTGTAGTCACTTGTGGGACAGGTGGAATTGCGGGAGCTGGGGGGGGGGGGTAGACAGAGAGACCACTGCGGGAGATCCCTCCTCCTGGAAAGTCTAGCATTCTTTGCCCACATTGTCAAAGTACATTTCGAGCCAAGGTGGCAGCCATCATGGAATTAGCGGCTTCGTGCTTACGGCCCCATTGGATGGTCATCATCATTCTTGATGGACCAATACCAGGCCAGTCGTGGCAAGGATGAATAGAATCGGTCTGTTTGACACTGCGAAGCTTAGAGAAAATCACTCCAGACGGGACACCTTAAAGATGAAGTGGGACACATTGTTCCGGTTATTACGGGAGAATTCTACAATCAGGTCATCAGACTGGGAAAGAAGAGATGGGAGACGTGAATCACATTGAAGGGTGATTACGTAGAGAAGCACTAAATTTCACACAAATGTTTGACTCATTCATACTAATGTGCAGATTTGTTCCGCCGCATCTCGTATATAATTTATTTATTTAATGAATAATAAGTATATAAGGTGTTACATAGAATAGAACCTGTACTTTTGCATGGATGTGAAAGGTGGACAATGAGCAGACAAGCTCAATAACAGCTGATGGCTGTGGAAATGTGGCTTCTGAGGAAAATGCAAAGAGTATCATGGACAGACAGGAGAACCATTGAGCAAGTCCTACAAGAAACAAATGAAAACTGTAAAGAGATTAGAAAAAATTGACATAAGACTGTCAAGATTTATCGGATACGTTATGACAAGAAATAAACTAGAGAACATTGGTGACAAATGGTAAGGTTTAGTGGTATAGAACACGAGTAAGACAGATAATTTAATATCTGGATGGCGTATCCACGTGGTGTCGTCGAGATAACAATACAAAGTGATCCACGACTCGTGTGATCGTGTGAGATGCTTATCGGCATGACACATAATGATGAAATAATTTTGAATGACTAGCTTCTATAATCAGCACCAATGGACACTGTTTAGAAAAAGTCAGACGTAGACTGGCGATATCAATGCATACGTTCAACTGTATTACGAGCCTCTTGCACAACAGCAACCAACATATTCACCTGACATCTCATTAGAACACACATCGTGTCTGCAGCAGTACACGAGTGTGAGCCAAGGACCAGTTCGCAATCAGTACAGGAGAAACTACATGTGTTGAGTTTCAATGTTCCAGAACAACTTAGAATAATGTGGCTCTAGAGGAAGGAAAATATGACATTCTCTTATCTGTTGGGGTGTCATTCTTGCACTCCGGACAAGTCCATATGTGCTCAGACCCCCACCCCATCCTCCAACATATGCATCAGCGTCCCGGTGATAATAGTGCCAGTTCTGAATTGGGTGATGAGGCCCCTCGTTCTCCTTATGTGCCTCTCGTGTCTGGCCGTGCCTTTCTTACTCCCGATTCACATATTCTGAGCAGTGCTCTGCTCTCAACATCTCTCTAAGGTCGTTAATAACATCGCGAGTCCAACTGTGGTATTCATAAGCGAAAATGGATACAACAAGCGACTATAGTTTGATCTAGACAGGAAAGATGTTTTCTTATAGTGGAATCAGTCTTGTTATGGCCTAGAAGTCTATGTGGTGTCTTGCCTTGATCTGTTTACTTGAAGTTACTTACGTACTGGGACCTTGCTGTTTTGACAGACGATAGTTTGTTACATTGTGCTTCAAACAAAGTCGTAACTAGAACCCATCGCTGTAGCGAATGTAACTGATCAGACCAATTCGCGCTTTAAATGTTCGTCCACAATGGATACATGTGAACACATGGTCATTTCCTCCATCACGAAGGCAAAGACTTATAACCCGTAACTGCTATTTCTCGATTTGATTCCGAGACCGGTTAAGACCAGGGATGGAGTTATACCTCTCAATAGCACAAAGCCTGAGCTAATTGTAGAGGCCATCTGTTGCCCATGCAGTATGATCCCTCTCTCGGCCTGCCTAGTTTACTCCAGAGGAAAGGTTACACCAATACACCTGGAGCAAGACAAGGTAAAGAAATTTCCGGATCAGTAAAGCAATGCTACAACTGTCGGCCCTACCGGAGCTTCGAACCTAGACCATTTGCCAACAAAGGCTTAAGGCGTGGTCTGCACTGCCACAACATTTAATCTCTAGGTTGCATTTTCTCACACCAGGATAAGGCTTTTACCCTCCCAATAACGCTCCTCTGCCCGAAGCCATTGGCACAATGTGGGGTGTCGGGTTTGATAAGGGCCGCCCAACATTCGGCTGACTCGAGCTACCATAGTTGTATATAGTAGACCCTAGACATGTAAAGGTGTTCACTTTATCTCAGTGGGGGACGCAGTAGCCTAGTGGTTACGTTCTTGTCTGGCAGGTGGTCATTGACAGTGACGGATTGGGCTAAACATATTGGTTGTCACGAGGCAAAGTTATTAAAATGTCATCACCATTTTAAACATACCTTTTAATGTTTAAGGGACCCACGTAATCAAGGACCAATAAGGCCCACCTCCCATCGGGCAGCTGACACCTTGGCCAGTCCGCCACATGTAATGGGTTCAGCTTGGCTTGGTGGCGGAGTCTTTAAATGTATCTAGGCTCCCAGGCGATACAGCCTAAAATAAGTACCAGGAACTGTATTTGGAGATAAAAGTGACCGGCATGATAACTATCACATCACCCACAGAATACCGATTGGTCTAAATAAATATGTTTCAAGAACCATATGCCAAGTGCGTATTATGTAAAAGGTCGTGTTTTCACTTCGCCCACGTTCTACCACGTGTTTTGACATTGATTATCCATTGTTCCTGCCTATTCACTTGTATCTTGCTGGTGGCTGTGCTCTTTGCAATCCCATATTATCTTGAAATGTTCTCTAATCTTTTGGAGAGGTCTTGGAGTTTTAATCCTGTTTAATCATGCAATTAATGTTATCGACAAATTACATATTGCAGAGAAGTGCTCACAAAATCGTATCGATGTTTTTAAAAATCCTTTTCAGTCTCCAGCAAAGTTTTTTTCTATACATATGTTAAGAAACAATATATTAGAGTGCCATTCTTGTGGAACATGTATTGTTCTGAAACAAAGAAGTCACAAACAACATGTTGCATGATGTATTGCCTGGCATATTTCGCTGCACTCACCAGGTGCATACTGCGGAGTTATATACCAAATGAAGTGAATACATTAATATTTACTTTGGCTGAAGTATATAAAACACATAGTTGCAGATAGTGTTCGAACGTTGAGCATTTGTATCCATATCGTAATGTCAAATTGAACATAAACTCTTTCTGTTTGCACAAAAAATGACTGGGGCCGCCTAATTGCAAAGGCTTCCCTATATTTAAGCAATCGTTTATTGTTCGTTGAATACAGTATACGTAGCATGCTTTCTTTTTTAATGTTATGAGCGTAGTTTATGAAGGGTTGACAAATTGTAGAGGAGGGAGTTTTATTGTCTGTCGACTGCACAGGCATTCCTGAAGACTTATTAACTCTCTATTCCACCCACAGTGGTATATGTTTGGTAGTCGGCTAATTGTCTTTCCATTCTACCTACGTAAGTTGCTTGTCCCACACACTAGAACTGATAAACGCAGTTAGATTTGGTGTACGGAGTCAATGATAACTACAGCACTGCTTGGAGCCTTAAATTAATATAAACACACACTCTCACACATCTCTCTCTCTCTCCCTCTGTGTGTGTGTGTGTGTGTGCGTGCGTGTGAAGTTGGTATATGAAAAGCCAGACACACGTGCATATATGCTTGCATACGTATGAACGGAAAGATATATACACACATGAATAGATATATAGATACACACACAGACACATAAAGTTACACCCACAAATACACACACGCACACTCACACACGTACCCACATATACTCACCCACACACTCACACAAAATCACACACATATCATGATTCCATAGATCTAGTTCTATATCTGGTTCTGTTTGCTAAACACATAACTTCTGGTATGATCTAAGAACAACTTACAGGCTCTGTAATTGACCAGCTTATCATCAAAACCTCTGTTTGCAATCAGCGCCTTGTAAAACGTGACCGAAGAACGTGGATAGCGTGGTCTGTCTTGGGCATCCATATCCACAAAGTAAAGTCCGGTCTTGCTGGTGTATCCATGGTTCCAGTCAAATCCATCAACCAAGGACCACACGAAGTATCCTCTGACATCACTTCCGGCTCTGATAGCTGGGATAAAATATGAGTGGTTCATTGGTCATAATATGGAGTAAGATATGAGTGGTTCATTGGTCATAAGATGGAGTAAGGTATGAGTGGTTCATTGGTCATAAGACGGAGTAAGGTAAGGTTCATTGGTCATAAGCTGGAGTAAGGTGTGAGTGGTTCGGTTCACTGGTCATAAGCTGGAGTAAGGTATGAGTGCTTCATTGGTCATAAGCAGGAGAGTAACATAAGGTTAATTGGCCCTAAGCTTGAGTAAGGTATGAGTGGTTCATTGATCATAACCTGGATTACGGTACATAAAAGTAAGTAACGTTAAATGACCATTTTTCATGCCTGTAGGCATATTTAGTTAAGGTCGTTACCAGATATTTACGTTACAGATATTCACTCGGAGTTCCTTGGGTGATTTGACAAAAATATCCAGCCTCCTTTGCTTCCCAAGCCATTTCATGATATCCATTTTAGCATGGGCTTATCTGTTAGAACAGTTCAATAATAAATTGTCACATAATCCATTTTCTCCATCTTCTTCCTTCGTGTTCATATTCTCCTCCTTCTCTTCTTCACAGAGAGAACGCTGGAGAGTAGGAGGGACAAGGGAGAAAGTATGCGGGACAGTTTGACACCATTACATGGAGGTAGATCAGTATCAGAAATGGCTGGCAGAACATGAGACAGAAGGCTGAGGACAAACATGATCACTAAAGCCACACAGCATGGACTATATATATAAGAAGAAGGTTATCCAGAAAACTGTAATAGTTATGATAAGCTCATCCAAAATGTTGAACATGTCTTGATGGTTTCTTTTGTGAAAATCTGTTGAATAATGTATGCTTGTTCATGAACATATTATGTTGCACCAGGCTCTTCGTGAGTATTAATAATATAAAAAGCGCACATTCTATACCTGTGTGTGTAACACATCCAAACTGAGATTCTCAAAATGCTGTGGATATTTTATTTCTTAACGTGTTCATTATAATGTGAAATAGTTTTATAGCGACGCAAGTAAACATTTAACAACAACTCTATGTGATTCGCATTCTTATCTTCGTTGTTTGTGTTGAGAAATTTGAGGAAAAATCATATGCCATCATAATTATCATGTGTCTTGCCAAATAGCCTTAAGCGTTCGTGTCTCGCCACATATCTCGGTCCTGGGT
>JACEFZ010023054.1:0-48908 GCA_014155875.1 Cepaea nemoralis | reverse complement strand
CCAAAACCCCCTTGTACTGATTTGTTTTTTGGGTTGCTTACCCCAACGAAACAATTCTAGCGATGAAATAGCTGCATGGAAAAGTTTAAAATCAGCAAATGAAACACCAGAGCAGACACTGTAAAATCAAGCACACTAAAAGATGAGAGACTACTGTTGCTTTCTCCAATCACAGATGATACCAACAGAAAAAATTGATAGAACAGCAAAAGCTATCCTATGGGTCTCCTTTTTTAAAAATTATTGAAAGAAAGACCCAAATGACCAAAAAGTCTCTGGTTCTTTAAACCTAATAATGGCTTCCTTACTAGATATTTTACAACGATAACCATGAAAATCACAAACGGTGCGACCTGTAAAACACCGCCTAACTGTAAAAAAACTGCACATGAGTCACCGCTTGGGTCCCTGGCATACGAAAAAACCCAGGGCTAGATTCAGGCTCATTTGCATTGGCCAGGGTTTTGGAATGATAAAAAATTATTTCATCTTTTTGTAATGTCGGTCAACAATTAGTACAAAAGGGGTAGACTCCCACAGCTAAAGTACTACTTTCTACACTGGCTTCTAGACCTTTGAGAGGGAGGGTCAAATTTACCAATACACAAAAAAGGGTGTTTTGAAAAATTGGGTCGTAAACCAGATAAAAACATACTTCAGTTATTCAACAAAAAAAATGGCGGACCTTTAAAGGTGGTACGTGGGTTTCAAATGTTGACTATAAAATATCGATAAACGGACACTTAAAAGATTTCCATGTAAACAGTTGAAACTTTTTTTTTTCACGACAAAGACGGAGTAAGACAGCGAACACGTGCACCCACACCTAATTAAGACGACAGACATACTAGCGCAACTACCTAGTTAGCGGGACTGGCAAATCCGAAAAAATGCATACATTTGTGACTTACAAAATACGCATGATATTTTTCCATACTGAAAATGGACAACACACTGACTGAAACAAAAACATGTCTTTGACAGGGTTTCGACCTTTGGGCTCACTGTCAAAACCGAGCAAAGTGAATTGGGCCTAAAAGAAATTGACTTTTTGGGCATGTCATTTCACAAGTTCAACTTAAGACTGACAATAAATTGTTACAAAAATTTATGAACTGACCATGCCTACCACAAAGAAGCAGGTCAGAAGCCTTTTGGGGTTAGTAAATTACTATAGCAAATTCATACCAAATTTAGCGGAAATTACAATGTTTTTTCCAATGTGTTAAAAGCATCTGTAAAATTAGATGTCAAAGATGCATTATTAATTTCTGCATTGTCAAAATTGAAAATCCTTTTTAGTAATGTACCAACCCTTTCCGCTTGCCTAATCCTAGGCTCGTTTATTATCTTAGGACAAATGCCAGCAGAATCTCCATCGCTGCAGTACTAGGCCAATTTTTATGAGGGGCATCTTCCACCCGATTTGCTACGTGAGCCGTAAGATCACACCTGCTGAGTCCGATTTTCCAGATCAGAGGGGAAAAAACCCCTAAGCGTCATCTATGCGCTGAGAAAGCTCCATCGATTTCTGGCGGATGTTCACTGCATTGTCCCGACTGACAACTCCCCAATCACGGTCATACAAAGTGGTGTGCATCGGAATGACCATATATACAGGTGGTCGCTAATACTATAAAACCATACTTTAGTATAGAACATATTAAGGGTAAGGACAACATTCTGGCTGATACCCTTAGTCGACCATCTGAGGTAGAAATACCAGAGATTCCACATAAGTGTGTAGAGTGATAATTATTAAATTAGTACAGTATAATATTCTATGTAAAATATTGTATGAATACATAGACATTATAAGCTACACTAGGTACTAAGAACAGTGATCTACCATGTGTCCGTAGACATCAACAGAAGAATTGTGTGCTCCGAATAACAAATATATCACCGTGTGAACTGGAACAGCTCGTTATGTACTAAGCTCCATATGTGTTTCCGGTGAATCATTTGTGTTAAGCAGAGAAAAACAGTGTCAGAACAGTCCATAAAGACACGAAAATACTGGTCTACGACACAAGCGAACTCTACAGGTGCAATACCCATAGGACACAAGTATGACTGTGTAATGTATTTAAAATACCCAGGACATGTGTAATTATAAAATATGCCAATGAAAGCAATTTCTGAACATTTGGGCAACAACTAACCTGGGGTATTTGAATACCATGTATATAAATACTTATTGTGATATGTATTATAACTTTTTAATATAGTGATAAATTATAGGTATATTAGGTAACTTTAACTTACATTTAGAGTTAAGAAATAAAATAGTTTTCATTTTTTTTTAGTAGTGTACACAAATCATTATTTCACCCACCTACTTACTTTAAAAGTAGAATAGATAGTAGTTTAGATAGAAATAGTACCATTTAGTTTATTACATTCCACTTTGTTTCATTTCATTTGAGTTCATTCCATCCTAATGAACCATTCCATTTAACAAAGGTTATCATTTAGTATTATCATTAGTTTACACCATAATAGGATAAAAAGATTATATAATTTAACATACATCATTACACCATTTAGAATAAGAATATCAGTCATATATTTTTTTTTCATTTAAAAACGTCATTTATAATTTTGCTATATTTCAAATTACCCATTTTAGAAAGGTACATAATTCATTACATTTCACATTACCCATTTCAGAAAGTTACATAACCCATCTCACATCAATTTCATTTTAAATAATTAGATTACATCCCTTAAATTAGATAAAAATTAGGATTAATGTAAGCATATCTTAGGATTAATGTGACAAAATAGATTAAAATAGTTAACACATTAAATACACATTTATAGAAGTAGTAATAGTATGTCAGTAGTTAGAGTATTATTACAGTAAAATATAGTTGGGCATAATACCAGGGTATAAACCATCAACCCTTGCTCTTACATGTAAATATGTTGTATATACATGACTCGTGCAGCGATTTACGCACAGTCATTCAGCTCAACTTTGTCAAAATGAGCCAAACTTGTACAGTGTCACTCCAAGGTTTTTAAATAATTGGGAGGGTAATAGATGTGTGACAGAAGTAATGGTAAAAGATGTGTGACAGAAGTGTGAATGTGAGAGCGAATGTAAAATATACAGGGGAGAGTGAGAATGGTCAGCGGAGTCTTCTGCCGCTCAACGCGACTTTTTATATTTTGTCTGCGTCAAATGTTTGCTTTCAATGTTGAAAATGTGCTGTGATGAATGTGTTGTATATAGTTTAGTTTAGATCTTAGATAAAGTATTTTAAGTCTCATAAGACGGAAACGTAGTCACGAATTAGTGTTATACACTTGTTTGTGGCCACATTTAACCGAATTATGGCACTTGAAAAACTAACTTACATACACATGATGGATAGATATACATGTTAGAAAGTAGACTATATTAGTAATTACATCCAAACACGCAAACAACCAGAAAAACAAACATATAAATTGCAGACATATTTCATAGATCAAAGGGAGATAACTTCGGATCAGGGGACATAATAGACAACGAAACACTAACTTAACAGTGAAAGATAACTTTACACGCGGAAGCGAATTAGGTAAAGCCTGTCGCACACACCTTGGGTAATGGTTGTTTAATATTATATGGGGGACATGAAGCAATTCATGTGTTGACCCTAAGAAAGTCAACTTTGTATGGTAGTAAGTTAATTTACTATTGGAGGGCAGGTCTTATAAGACAACGGTCCGGTTCAGACATACCTCTAATTAATATAATATTGCGATTGAGAAGAGGGCTCACGCCAACCAGACAAGTTTGTGGCGATTGCCATTAGCCAAGTAAAGTGATACTACATTGTGACAATAGTCAGTAGAAGTCTATGGAGTTACCCAAAGCCAGGTTATCTACAGTCTTTGACAAAAAAATTAGAGACACTAATTTTTTTAGAAACCTCTTGCGTCACAACCAATGACTCAAAGTTGATGACGCAACACGGGAGGGGAGGGTGTGTGTCAAAGACTGCAAGATAAGGGCCGGAGGTGTGCCCCAAGATAGTACACCAGATGTGTAATGTCTCAAGAGACACGGAGACGTTGAACAGATAGCTAGCACTCTGGTCACGACAGAATCACGCATACGGGATCGCCACGATTGCTACTCAACCAAAGACAGCTAATGTCAGCGTGCCAAGCATCACGGCACGCAGAAAGCCGAAGGACAAGTCAAGGTCCTTCCGCGTGGTGTGTAACCACGCGAGCCAACTAGTGAGACCGGGGACTGACATTGTAGAGAGCAGATCGTTAGATATTGATAGGAGTTTTGTGTAACCAAATGGATAGAGAATAGCAATAGGGTTTAGGAAACTAGTGATAGGCAATTCTGTGGCTTTGTGTGTGGTTTGATAGCGACTGTATTGTACTTGTAAAGAGCCAACGGCAATAAAATGTACCATTCATTTCCTCTCACACGACTTGCAAGTTTTTGTGTGGTGTGGGAGAAGTAATCCGATGATGCCTGACACATGAGTTGTTGACAGCCTGTCCATCTTAAAATAAATGTAACCACATGTCCCCAGTCCGCATGTGTAAGGCCCCGCGGTAGTTAGACAAGGAAAAGAATAGACCATAAATAAGATCGCCTATGTGGCAAAGTCGTTAAGAAGAAAACTGAGAAGAGTCCATCGCTTAGTTGCTTCTATCTTGGACGGAATATTTTCTTCTTCATCTTCATGTTTGTTCACATTCAGATGCTAACATGAATGAATGCAAAGAAAGCCGTAGTCACCTTAAGCTTGGTGACGTCTCCATAGAGTGTGTCCTTAAATGAACCGAGTGTAGGCCAAAATAATATTCTACGTACTGCATATATTGGACACTCCAGCAACCAATGTTTAGCAGTCATTTTGCCAGTTCTACAGTTACATCCATCAGTGTCTGCTATCTTTAGTTGATCAAACATGCGATATTTCAGAAAGTTATGTCCTGTGTGGAGTCTGAAGATTGTTACTTGTTCTTTTTGGTTTGAGTTGGCAGTATGCATGATCATTCTGGTTGTATTTATGCTCGGACGTCCACTTGGTTCTATAATTGCTGGAATCTGTTTAGAGGAAGTGGACTGACTACTGGTAGCTGATCCTTGCTACTTTGGGTGTCATCTATTTAGAGGTAAACACTAGGCTGTCCAAGAGGTGGAATCAAACATCTCTTTAGGCAGCAATACGAAGATGTGAGAACAGATAAAGATAATAACATTAGAATTGAAAAGACAAGAGGAGATTTGATAGTACTGGAATATTTGTGGAAACAAACGGAAATTAACATTGTTACCAAACACAGAAGAAGAAAAATAAAAATATTACAATTGTACAAGACGTGACCATGGAAGAAATCTTTCTCATAAACAGAATGATGTCTTATAAAAAGTATCATGTCTCATAAAATGTATCATGTTTCATAAACAGTATCATGTTTCATAAACTGTATCATGAATCATAAACAGTATCATGTTTCATAAACTGTATCATGTCTCATAAACAGTATCATGTCTAATAAATAGTAATATGTGTCATAAATAGTATTATGTGTCATAAAACAGTATCATGTCTCACAAAATGTATTATGTGTCATAAACAGTACCATGTCTCATAAACAGTATCATGTCTCATAAAATGTATTATGTGTCATAAACAGTATCGTGTCTCATAAACTGTATCATGTGTCATAAACAGTATCAAGTCTCATAAACTGTTTTATGTGTCATAAACAGGATCATGTCTCATAAATAGTATTATGTGTCATAAACAGTATCATGTCTCATATATAGTATTATGTGTCATAAACAGTATCATGTCTCATAAACTGTATCATGTGTAATAAACTGTATCATGGCTCGGACACTAAAATAGTATGGCTATATTAAACGCCACTATGGCTTGAAAGAACAGTGATGGAAGGCCTAATTCCTCGGAGAAGAAGCAGGAAGTGACTCACACAAAGATGGACAGATGACACTGCAGACACCCTGAGCATGAGGGAGCATGAGGATGCAAGAGGGTGCATGAGGGTGCATGAGGGAGCATGAGGATGCAAGAGGGTGCATGAGGGTGCATGAGGGAGCATGAGGATGCATGAGGATGCATGAGGATGCATGAGGGAGCATGTGGCGGAAGGAAATACAAAAGATACAGAGAGATATTTCTGTGCGACATGATAAGAGCAGCCTTCTGTAAAGGAACTGCTACTTAATGAAACCAAACTCAGTAAACATGACTATATAACCCGATGGTATTAAAATGAGAATTCTAACCCGATGGTATTAAAATGAGAATTCATGTCCACAGAATTTTGTCAACTCAATTATTTTGTCTCTTTTATACACAAATTAATTTGTGTTTGTGTGCGCAAACAAGTTAAATTACTCACGATAGTCTTTGCACGACATGTAAAGTTGTCACATAAAAATAAAAAAAAATAAAATTCAAAGGCGATGAGCGTGTTCCATAACAACACGACGAAATCAATATGTACTAGAGGGAGTGTTTGTCTGAGATGCTAGATCACACAAATTTATTACCTTCGATACGCGCGTCCCAAGAGTTCTTCCCTTGACACCGAATATCTCGTCTGTTAGTCATGCCAGACATATCGCGCCCCGCTAAGTGTATTTTATAATTATGTAAAGAGAAACCTGCCGGCTACGGTATAAATAATTGCTCTACGACCAGGAGGACTGAAAATCTGGCCTGAATCGGCAACAAAAATAGGAGAAAACAAACTTACCAGCCCAGAGAAACGGTTAAACAAATATGTTAGGTTGAAATCAAGGAGCGAAATCGTGATTCTCTCGATGCAAAACACTCTTGTGTGATTCTAGTGTTAACGTATGGATGTGAAAGTTGGAAATCAACGGTAGCTTTAGATAAAAAATTAGACAATTTTGAGAACAAATGTCTTAGAAGACTTCTAAACATCCACTGGACAGACTTGAGAACCAATTCGCAAATAAGACAAGAGACTAAGCAAGATACAGTATCCAATTTCATAAGAAGACGCTGTTGGAACTACATCGGCCATGTACTCAGAATGGACAAGTCAAGACTCCCCTACCAAGCCCTCATATGGTCACCGGTAGGGAAAAGAAAACGGGGAAGACCAAGAGAGACCCTGCGTAGAACCATCATTAGAGAAGGCTCATTCAATGGCCAAGTAAATATCCAAGATCTACAACAGGTAGCAGCGAACCGCCAGGCATGGAGAGTCAGGACTTCTGCCCTATGCGCCGCCTTAGGTTCAAGAGGAAAGACTAACTAACTAAAACAAGAGACAGACATGTCCTGGTGTTTGGATGCACTTCTACAAAACAAAAACAAAAATATGGGAGCCGCCGTGGTGCAGCAGCTAGCATGCTTGCATGTCAGCCAGTTGGTCACTTGTCCGAACCACCATTGAGACGAATGTTTAAATTGACGTGACTCTCAGATTCACCCAACCGAAATGGCATTAGAAAATCTTCAGGCGAGTAGAGGCGGCAGTATTGGCATTATATCAGAACAAGTGTGGATTGGTCTATACAAACAAGGGGGGGGGGGGGGGGGGGTTTAGCACCATATACAGCATAACATGTTTTAATTATCTAGTATTTACAGCGCACACTTTTTAAATGTCTTCGTTTCACTGGGCATGTTGTTGTAATTCTCTCGGGTCTACTGAACACACACTGTAGTAATTGTCTCGGTTTTTTTATACGCATATTATTGTAATTATCTCTGTTTTACTGCGCACACTATTGTACTTATCACAGATTTACAGCTCAAAATGTTGTAATGAACTCGGTTTTACAGCCAAACTATTATAACTGTCACGGTCTCATAATACACACTGCTGTAATTATCTCCGTTTTACAACACAAACTTTTGTAGGTGTCTCGTTGTACATTACGGCACAATCTGTTGTAATTGTCTGGGCTTTGTGGCACCAACGGCTGTAATTGTTACGGTGGCTGAACTAACTGGGTTGCCTTATGCAGTAATGTGTAGCCGCGGGTTTTCTAGTGACTGCCGATTCCATCGACGATGAATTATATTTTTCGGTGGGGAATTTTGTGTTGGCATTCTGGAAGCTGCAGAGTGTACATGTGCCGGCTGTTGGTTTGTCGAGACTCCTATCTGTTCCACTTTTCACATGGGGCAGTGAGGAGCATTTTGTGTGATATTCACTGGCACAGAAAAGGAGCATAATGGGGTGGCCTTCTGCCGTGAAGTTGGAACAGCGACTAACTAACTAACTAACTAACTAACTAACTAAACTAACTAACTAACTAAACTAACTAACTAAACTAACTAAACTAACTAACTAACTAACTAACTAACTAACTAACTAACTAACTAACTAACTAAACTAACTAACTAACTAACTAACTAACTAACTAACTAACTAACTAACGGTTTTGAGAACAAATCTAATAATTATCTCACTATTACAACACAAACTGTTTTACGTGTCTCTGTTTAATAGCACCAACTATTGTAACTGTTTCGGTCCTAGAGCAAACACATTGAATTTAAGTAGCTAGGGTCAATGTTCATTTCAGATGGGAGAAATGAATAGAAACATCAGCACAAGTTGTTCACTGGTACATCGGGTACTGGGACAACAAGCGCCACTTCTATCGCATAGAAAGATAAATATAAGTACTAAAGCAAATGTCATAAGAACTATTGTTTGGCTGACATTATGCTACCAATGTCAAACATGGAGGCTTACTGCAACTAACGAGAACGAAATCATGACAACAAAGTTGAGATGCTCAAGAAGGGCTGTGTTAGTAACTGTGAGAGATATAATTATAAATGAGGAAATTAGAAGGCGACTAGATCCGAATCCAGTCATGCCTTTCATTAAAGAACAACAGATTAAACGGTTTGGCCACCTCACAAGAATGCCCTAATACCATCTGCCACAAATGGCCTCATTGAAGAAATATAATGGATACAGCGCAAGAGGAAGATCACATGCAAGATGGAGTGTTGGTATCAAGAACAATTTATAGCCAGTTCGTCAGCGGATAGAAAACTAGACATTTGAGTACTTCAATACAGAAAAAGAAACTCAGCAATAAGTATTTCGACACACGTAAAACTAGACACATGACTGCTTCGACGCATGGAAAGCCACACACGACTACTTAAGCAACGTAAGACTTGACACATGAATGCGTCAGTGCATAGAAAACAAGAAACAGCACTGCAGCGCATGGACAACTAGACGTATGTGTATTTCGACACATTACTATACACACGAATATATTGGCTCACGGAACGCTAAACGGAAGGGGAGAAAAAAGAGTATTAAAGTGCTTATTAAAACCAATACCGCTGTGTGCGTGTGAAACATCTAATGACACTGAAAATGAGATTTCTGATAAAAAATATAAAGTACTAGCTGACCCGGCACGGCTTCGCCCAGACCTTGGTGGGGAGCATCTCATTTAATTCATATAAGTTCCCGTTCCCGTTACCGACTGTCTGTCTGTCTGTCTGTCTGTCTGTCTGTCTGTCTGTCTGACCCGGCCCGGCATCGCCCAGCTCCTGGTGTGGAGCATCTCATTTAATTCATATAAGTAGTCATATAAGCTCACGTTCCCGTTCCCGACTATCTATCTGTCTGTCTATCTGCCTTTCTGTCTGTCTGATCCGGCCCGGCTTCGCCCAGCCCCTGATGGGGAGCATCTCATTTAATTCATATAAGTAGTCATAAAAGTTCCCGTTCCCGACTGTCTGTCTGTCTGTCTGTCTGTCTGTCTGTCTGTCTGTCTGTCTGTCTGTCTGTCTGTCTGTCTGTCTGTCTGTCTGTCTGTCTGTCTGTCTGTCTAATCATTTATTGGTTGCAGTTAGAACAACCTTAGATAAACGAAGAAAAACTTACAAAAAGCATTAGAAAGAGCACTTGAAAGATCTTTACATCTTCCCCAACAATTAACTTGGGTAAATGGAGCAGCGGCAGCAGCAGCAGAAGAAGAAGAAAAAGGAGGAGTAGGAGCTGGGAGGAGGAAGAGGGAGGTGGAGGAGGGAGGAGGAGGGAGGAGTAGGAGGGAGGAAGAGATAGGCGGAGAGAGAGGAGGAGGGAAGAGGAGGGAGGAGGAAGGAGGAGGAGTAGTAGGGAGGAGGAGGGATTAGGAGGAGGAGAGAGGAGGAGGGAGGAGGAAGGAGGAGGAGGAGGAGGAGGAGGAGGGGGAGGAGGATGAGGGAGGAGGGGGGAGGAGGGAGGAGGAAGAGGGAGGAGGAAGAGGGAGGAGGAAGGAGGAGGAGGAGGAGGGAGAAGGAGGGAGGAGAAGAACGCAGGGAGGAGGAGGGAGGAGGATAGGGAGGAGGAGGGAGGAGGAGAGAGGAGGAGGAGGGAGGAGGCGGAGGGAGAAGGAGGAGGGGGAGGAGGAAGAGGGAGAAGGAGGAGGGAGAAGGAGGGGGAGGAGGAGGAGGGAGGATGAGGAGGGAGGAGGAGGAGGGATGTGGAGGGAGGAGGAGGAGGAAGGAGGTAGAGGGAGGTGGAGGGAGGAGGAGAGAGGATGAGGAGGAAGGAGGAGAAGGGAGGAGGAGGGATGAGGAGGAAGGAATAGGAGAGGGAGGAGGAGCGGGAGGAGGAGGAGGGAGGAGAAGGAGGAGGAGTGAGGAAGGGGAGGACGTAGGAGGGAGGAGGAGGGAGGAGGAGGAGGGAGTAGGAGGAGAGAGGAGGAGAAGGGAGGAGGAAGGAAGAGGAGTGATTAGAAGGAGGGAGGAGGGCGAGGAGGCAGGAGGAGGAAGAGGGAGGAGGAGGAAAGAGGAGGAGGAAGAGGGAGGAGGGAGGAGGAGGAGAAAGAGGGAAGAGGAGGAGGGAGGAGGGAGAGGGAGGGGAAGAGGAAGAGGGTAGGAGGTGGAGGAGGGGAGAGGAGGAGGAGGAGGAATATAACGCATATGCCTGTAGATTTAATAATGGCTGAAGTTGTTCCATGTCTTCTTAGAGTTGGCGACAGTGTAAAGAAATATAAAATCTTCAAACTTGACAGAGATAAGGTAACTATTATTTATTTATTCTTTAAGCATAAAAAGATGAGTTACAATGTTATGCATTATGCATTATTTTTATGAAAACTTTGAAAATGCCTTAAAGATTGTATCATTATTTATTATAACTCATATGCCGGTACGTAACTATGGACAAAGAGTTTATAAATCTTTGAAAACGATGCCACAATATGACTATAAGTTATACAGAAAAGTTATTCCCCTTGAAATAACTTTTACAGAGTTAAGTCCCCTGAGATATATGAAATTATAATGAAAAATGGAAAATGAAATAATATTGGGTAAGCAGCCGATTTCACACTAAAAAAATATGACAGTTGGCTGCGCTGGAATAAAAGGAAGACGTGTATAAAATTTCATCTCAATCGGATTGGCCGTTCGCGAGCGCATAAAGGACATACGGACATACAGACAGACGGAGATCGCCTTTTATATATAAGAAGATAACATGGACGGACAGAAAAATGAATGAGAAGGTCCAACAAGAATCACATGAAAACTACCAACTTACTGGATAAATTATACGTAAACACTCCAGAAATATTAAGTAAGTTATGTGGAGAAATAAACTTGAAAACTTAGTGACAACTGGCAAACTTAATGGGGAGAAAACCAAAGGAGAAGGCAAAGAGGTAAATACCCTGATTGCTTTGGCCGCATGGCATAATCTGGACCACACAACAACAACAACAAAAATACATAAAAGACACGATTGTGTGAGATGACAAACCATAATCGCCCACACTGATTGACTTGTCAAATTATTGTGATGATGAGAGGTGATGATGGCTAGCCTGGACTGCTCCTAGCAGAAGAATTGTGGACTTTGTCAAATAACCCATCTGTTGGCACAAGAGATATGGTTTGTGTGGACGATTCAAAGAAAAATGGACGGGCGGATATGCAAACGAGACAGTCCTTCAAGAAACAGATGAAAGCGAAAATTTATTAGATATATTTATTAGACGTGCACAGTCCAGTTTTTCAAAACATGTTATAAGAAATTGTACATGTGCTTAGTGATAATTGGCAAACTACATGACATGCACAAATACGAGTAGTGAAACAATATACGCCCCCTCCCCCCCCCCCCCCCCAAAAGAAAAAAAGAAAGAAAAAAAACCAAACAAACTTTCCAACGTGACTAGGCCAAAATGCATGATCGAGACAAGATGCTATACGTGATCCGAGACTGACGACCATGCGAACTGGTGAGCCATGGTCGCCTACGCCTATCATTATGGCGAATGATAAAAAGATGGTTGCATAGAAAAGTTATGTACATTGTATTGTGTGCCCCTCGGTTAGAAATGATATAAACCATCCTCAATAAAAACTTCGAGTTTATGAAAGATTTTGAAATCAAGAAAGAGAAGTCATGGATGACAAAATCATCTACCATCGAGCAAATAACTACACTGAAGAGTATAAGTCAATGTAAAGTCAACGACCTTTTATCACACAACAAGACACTTTGGGCATTGCAAGACCCATAGTTTTACAGACCAATCGGCTCTTTGTGGGTCATGTGATCAGTTTACCATTGGTCGCCTTTACTTTCCAAAACATGTCCTTGTACCTATTTTAGGTTGGATTGACCTGGAGACCAAGTCAGTTTTAAACATTCGGATCTGCCCCGATAGGAATTGAACCCATGACCACTGGGCCAGTAGGCAAGCGTGCTGAGGAGTATACACAGAGAACTGAAACTGGTTTATAGAGGGCGTATATAGGGCACTGCCATCATGTCTGCATTGCATTGGCCAGGGAGTCTAGAGAGTGGGTTGGCGGGCAAGTTGAAGCAGGATCGTAACAACTGTTAGCGGATCATATTAGCGTCATTACTTACACAGACGAATCATGTTAGAGATTACCATGTCATTAAATACATCGACTCATCATATCAGAGATTACCATATCATTGCTTACACTGACAGATCATATCAGAGATTGCCATGCTATTGTTATACTGACAGATCATATCAGAGATTACCATGTCATTGTTACACTGACGGATCATATCAGAGATTACCATGTCATTGTTACACTGACGGATCATATCAGAGATTACCATGTCATTGCTTACACTGACGGATCATATCAGAGATTGCCATGTCATTGTTACACTGGCGGATCATATCAGAGATTGCCATGTCATTGTTACACTGACGGATCATATCAGAGATTGCCATGTCATTGTTACACTGGCGGATCATATCAGAGATTGCCATGTCATTGTTACACTGACGGATCATATCAGAGATTGCCATGTCATTGTTACACTGACGGATCATATCAGAGATTACCATGCCATTGTTACACTGACGGATCATATCAGAGATTACCATGTCATTGTTACACTGGCGGATCATATCAGAGATTGCCATGTCATTGTTACACTGGCGGATCATATCAGAGATTACCATGTCATTGCTTACACTGACGGATCATATCAAAGATTACCATGCCATTGTTACACTGACGGATCATATCAGAGATTACCATGTCATTGTTACACTGGCGGATCATATCAGAGATTGCCATGTCATTGTTACACTGGCGGATCATATCAGAGATTACCATGTCATTGCTTACACTGACGGATCATATCAAAGATTACCATGCCATTGTTACACTGGCGGGTCATATCAGAGATTACCATGCCATTGTTACACTGACGGATCATATCAGAGATTACCATGTCATTGTTACACTGACGGATCAAATCAGAGATTACCATGTCATTGTTACACTGGCGGATCATATCAGAGATTACCATGTCATTGTTACACTGACGGATCATATCAGAGATTACCATGTCATTGTTACACTGACGGATCATATCAGAGATTACCATGTCATTGCTTACACTGGCGGATCATATCAGATATTACCATGTCATTGCTTACACTGACAAATCATATAAGAGAATACCATGCTATTGTTATACTGACGGATCATATCAGAGATTACCATGTCATTGTTACTCTGACGGATCATATCAGAGATTACCATGTCATTGTTACACTGACGGATCATATCAGAGATTACCATGTCATTGCTTACACTGGCGGATCATATTTCCACTCGATTTTTTTTTGGGTCTGACTTGTTGCCAGCTCGGAATATTTTTGGGGAAAAACAATCAAAACTGATGTCAGCTACATCCACTCATTTTCCAAAGGAAATAACAGAACATATTTAATGTTGAATGTAATTTTATTGATTATTGGTTATTATGTAATGTTATTGGCTGAAGATTGTCCAAAAAAATAGTGTTTTTTTTATTTATACTGTGCCAAAGTGTGGTATTTTTTGAAACATGTACCAGGATGTAGTCCGGGTTGACGTGAGCAAGTTTCGCAGTAAAAGACTGTCTGTCGCCTCTGACCAGGTGTTTTTCTGTCACTACACACTGCACAATCTTTTGTTTTCTTTTCACTGAATTGGGCAATGAAGTGCTGGCGCCGGTCAAGTCTCTCCTCTGCATCTAGAGTTGATGGTCGTCCTCTTCGGCGAATGGGCTGAGAGGCTCGTTGTTCGGACACAAGCTGCTGGATCAGTTCTTTTCTATATTGAATGTGGTCAATAACCTTGTCAGAGTGTATCTCTTTATAAAGGATGAAACTGTTCACAACTGCCACTTCTAGGAGCCAGAAAAATGTTTTTTTCCACCACTTTAGAGACTTTCTTGTGAAAGAGTAGCTGTTGCAGTAATGGTCAAAACGGTCAACAGCACCCATGTGTTTTGTGTATTCAATGACTGCATTTGGTTTTGTAATATCTTCAGTGCCACCATTGTTAGTTCTTCTCTGAATGACAGTTTGTCCAATATCATAGTATGTGCTTAGCATGTTGACAACTCTTTTGTCTTTCCATGATAAAGCCATTTCTTTATTTTGACGTGTCCACGCAATCGTATCACCTTTTGAGAGTTTGTGCTTGTTCTTGATTTGTGGTGGCAAGCCTTGTCTGTTGCTCATGACAGTCCCAGTTGTGTGAACATGTTGATCTAATAACGCCATGGCCAGCGTATGTCCTGTGTAGAATCTGTCAGTGAACAGATGGTAGCCGCCACCACGGACTTTCTGCAACAATACATCACATAGATGCAGAACAATTCTAGCAGTGAATGGTCAGCCAGGATTTGACAGCTGATTTGTTGTAGAGCAACCATAATATGGCTCGAACGCACATAAATAGCCAGTGTGGCAGTCAGCTAATGCGTACACTCGCAGTCCCCATTTGTGAGGCTTCTGGGGATTGTACATTTTGTACACTGTACGCCCCTTGAAACTTATTGTGCATTCATCCACAACAATGTTTTGATGTGGAATAAACAACTCCAGACACTTGTCTTTCATATAACGGACCATGTCGCTTATCTTGTTGCCTCTCGTTACACAGCTAACTGGTGTTCTTGAAGCTTGTTGTGGTGGCTGGACATGTAGCATCCAGTGAATTTGTTCAAACCTTTCTCTGGAAAATATGTTTCTGTAAAATGGCATGTAATCTATCCACTGAGTAGAGAAAAAATCTTGTATCTTTCCTCTCTCCTGCAAGGCCATTCTCAAAATGACTCCTAAATATGCCTTTATTTCAGTTGTGGAAACATCTGACCAAGAATGCCACAATGAACGAGAAGACAGTTGTTTTTGTTGTATCTTCTCAGCTGCATACCTGTTAGTTTCTTTCACTATGTTGTCAAGAAGTGCAGGTGTAAAAAACAGTTGAAAGAAACCACATATTGTTTCAGGCACGTCTGTACCAGATATTTGCACACCAGCGTTTTGAACAGTAAACAAATGTTTAGTTATGTGAGAAGAATTCGATCTGATCCACTCATTACTCGGTACACTAGGCCCAGCTGTTGATTCAGATCGACCATCATTGGTGACATCTTGATCGCTACTGCTGTTATTATTATCAGAACCTTCTTCAGCTGACACATCTCTACTTCCAATGTCTAAATAATCACTGTCACTTCCATTTATAACACTATCCAAAGACACATCTGAATCAGTTTGCTCTAAATGCGTAATAACTTCATCAACAGTCAAGCGAGCGCGTTTGCTAGGACCAGCCATGATTATCGTAGTGATCGTGTCCGGTTCGTTTTAACATTTCCTGTTAATTCCTGGATTCAAACCATAAAATTTTGGTCCAAACAAATAGATTAATGCCACAAAATTAAGGTCCACACAAATGTCTTACCTGGTAGGACATACGAGTAATTGATACTGCTTTTAAAAAGCATGTCTTACTGGGTAAGACATTCGAGCGGAACGGGAAAATCGGGATGTCTTACCCAGCTGGACACACGAGTGGAAAAGGTTACCATGTCATTGCTTACACTGATGGATTATATCAGAGATTACCATGTCATTGCTTACACTGACGGATCATATCAGAGATTACCATGTCATTGCTTACACTGACGGATCATATCAGAGATTACCATGTCATTGTTACTCTGACGGATCATATCAGCGAATACATGTCATTGTTACACTGACGGATCATATCAGAGATTACCATGTCATTGCTTACACTCGGAGATCATATAGGATATTACCATGCTATTGTTATACTGACGGTCATATCAGAGATTACTATGTCATTGCTTACACTGACGGATCATATCAGAGATTACCATGTCATTGCTTACACTGGCGGATCATATCAGAGACTACCATGTCATTGTTACACTGACGGATCATATCAGAGATTACCATGTCATTGCTTACACTGACAGATCATATCAGAGATTACCATGTCATTGCTTACACTGACGGATCATATCAGATATTACCATGCTATTGTTATACTGACGGATCATATCAGAGATTACCATGTCATTGTTACACTGACGGATCATATCAGAGATTACCATGTCATTGCTTACACTGACGGATCATATCAGAGATTACCATGCTATTGTTATACTGACGGATCATATCAGAGATTACCATGTCATTGTTACACTGACGGATCATATCAGAGATTACCATGTCATTGCTTACACTGACGGATCATATCAGAGATTACCATGCTATACTGACGGATCATATCAGAGATTACCATGTCATTGTTACACTGATGGATCATATCAGAGATTACCATGTCATTGTTACACTGACGGATCATATCAGAGATTACCATGCTGTTGTTATACTGACGGATCATATCAGAGATTACCATGTCATTGCTTACACTGGCGGATCATATCAGATATTACCATGTCATTGCTTACACTGACGGATCATATCAGAGATTACCATGCTATTGTTATACTGACGAATCATATCAGAGATTACTATGTCATTGCTTACACTGACGGATTATATCAGTGATTACCATGTCATTGCTTACACTGACGGATCATATCAGAGATTACAATGTCATTGTTACTCTGACGGATCATATCAGAGATTACCATGTCATTGTTACACTGACGGATCATATCAGAGATTACCATGTCATTGCTTACACTGACGGATCATATCAGAGATTACCATGTCATTGTTACTCTGACGGATCATATCAGAGATTACCATGTCATTGTTACACTGATGGATCATATCAGAGATTACCATGTCATTGCTTACACTGACAGATTATATCAGAGATTACCATGTCATTGCTTACACTGACAGATCATATCAGAGATTACCATGATATTGTTATACTGACGGATCATATCAGAGATTACCATGTCATTGCTTACACTGACGGATCATATCAGAGATTACCATGTCATTGTTACTCTTACGGATCATATCAGCGAATACCATGTCATTGTTACACTGACGGATTATATCAGAGATTACCATGCCATTGCTTACACTGGCGGATCATATCAGATATTACCATGTCATTGCTTACACTGACGGATCATATCAGAGATTACCATGTCATTGTTACTCTGACGGATCATATCAGAGATTACCATGTCATTGCTTACACTGACGGATTATATTAGAGATTACCATGTCATTGCTTACACTGACGAATCATATCAGAGATTACCATGTCATTGCTTACACTGGCAGATCATATCAGATATTACCATGCTATTGTTATACTGACGGATCATATCAGAGATTACCATGTCATTGTTACTCTGACGGATCATATCAGAGATTACCATGTCATTGTTACACTGATGGATCATATCAGAGATTACCATGTCATTGCTTACACTGACAGATTATATCAGAGATTACCATGTCATTGCTTACACTGACGGATCATATCAGAGATTACCATGTCATTGCTTACACTGGCGGATCATATCAGATATTACCATGTCATTGCTTACACTTGCGGATCATATCAGAGATTACCATGTTATTGTTATACTGACGGATCATATCAGAGATTACCATGTCATTGTTACACTGACGGATCATATCAGAGATTACCATGTCATTGCTTACACTGACGGATTATATCAGAGATTACCATGTCATTGCATACACTGACGGATCATATCAGAGATTACAATGTCATTGTTACTCTGACGGATCATATCAGAGATTACCATGTCATTGTTACACTGACGGATCATATAAGAGATTACCATGTCATTGCTTACACTGACGGATCATATCAGAGATTACAATGTCATTGTTACTCTGACGGATCATATCAGAGATTACCATGTCATTGTTACACTGACGGATCATATGAGAGATTACCATGTCTTTGCTTACACTGACGGATCATATAAGAGATTACCATGTCATTGCTTACACTGACGGATCATATCAGAAATTACCATGTCATTGTTACTCTGACGGATCATATCAGAGATTACCATGTCATTGCTTACACTGACGGATTATATCATAGATTACCATGTCATTGCTTACACTGACGGATCATATCAGAGATTACCATGTCATTGCTTACACTGACGGATCATGTCAGAGATTACCATGTCATTGTTAACTCTGACAGATCATATCATCGAATACCATGTCATTGTTACTCTGACGGATCATATCAGAGATTACCATGTCATTGCTTACACTGGCGGATCATATCAGAGATTACCATGTCATTGCTTACACTGGCGGATCATATCAGAGATTACCATGTCATTGTTACACTGACGGATCATATCAGAGATTACCATGCTATTGTTACACTGACGGATCATATCAGATATTACCATGTCATTGCTTACACTGGTGGATCATATCAGAGATTACCATGTCATTGTTACACTGACGGATCATATCAGAGATTACCATGCCATTGCTTACACTGACGGATCATATAAGAGATTACCATGTCATTGTTACACTGACGGATCATATCAGAGATTACCATGTCATTGTTACACTGACGGATCATATCAGAGATTATCATGTCATTGTTACACTGACGGATCATATCAGAGATTATCATGTCATTGTTACACCGACGGATCATATAACAGATTACGAGGTCATTGTTACACTGACGGATCATATCAGAGATTACCATGTCATTGTTACACTGACGGATCATATCAGAGATTACTATGCTATTGTTACACTGACGGATCATATAAGAGATTACCATGCCATTGCTTACACTGACGGATCATATCAGAGATTACCATGCTTTTGTTATACTGACGGATCATATCAGAGATTACCATGTCATTGCTTACACTGACGGATCATATCAGAGACTAACATGTCATTGCTTACACTGACCGATCATGCTAGATTGCCATGTCAGTACTTACACTGACGAATCATGTCAGAATTTACCGTGTCATTACTTACCCTGACTAATCAGTGCTACAAGAACTCAGGAAGGGAGGTTACGGCCAGAGAGCTTGGTAGCACTGTAGAAGAATAGAGCGGAGACAATACGACCGCAGAATCCTGCACGACGATGGAATATGAGACATGAACTGGTGCACTTGAGAGTCGCAGTGTCAGGTATGCTAACCTCCCGACCAGTTGGTCACATGTTCCAACTGACACCCAGACGTATAGAAATTACTGACCTGGGTTCTCAGATCTGCCCAGTCTGAAATGATTACCAGGAAATATCATTGCAGATAAACGCTGCCTGTGTGATTTTGCCCATTCAGCCCATCTAGCGTTGGCTGGTATACAAGAAATATCTAATGCCCATTGCGTGTCAAGTTGTGTACATCAGGTTCTTTATTTTACTTACTTATCATATACTCAGTCATTCTTAAAGTGGCGTGTACAAGCTTTCTTAACTTGTTTACTTTACTAACGTAACATTGGAATAGAATAAACATTGTAATAAGCATTGAAATAGCATAATCAATCTGGCACTCGCACTTGTCTAATAAACGCACATAAGTCCTTACATCAAGCAAGTGAGTTGAGTTGATTTGAGTCAAGAACCCACAGCACAACACTCGGGACATTCCCATTCACGCTCCGCCCTGATCTTCAACAGCCAGTGAAGAGTCACAATACTAATGGTACTAGCTGCAGTATGATAATGTTTCCGTTTGGTCTATCCTCGGAGCGCTGAGTATCGGCCACATCCTCTGTTCGCTTTCTGCCACACATTTCTCCGAAGGCCATAATCATTTGTCTGCTCTTCCAGACTATATATCTATATGATCCCAAAGGACGCTGAATACCCCTGGCCTGTAGTAAACCGCAGCTCTTACCAAACCGGACACCAGACGTTGTGCCAACGGCTTTTAGCGGAAGAGCGCAATTTGGAGGGCCCAAACCTCTTCCTGGTGAGAGGAAATGCAAACCTAAATACTAAATGTCATAGCAGGGCAGACCAGGTCCTAAGCCTTGGTTGGCAACTGGTCTAGAATCGAAGCTTCGACAGGCGGACAGTCAGAGAATTGCTTTGCTGATCGGGCAGCTTCTACAGCTTGTCTTGTTCCAGATGTATTGATGTCACCTTTTCTCTGGAGTAAACTACTAGGCAGGCCAAGAGAGGGATCAAGCTGCATGGGCAACATATGGTCTCTAAATTCAGCCCAACGTAACAAACTATCATCTATCGTCTGTCAAGACGGCAGGGTGTCAATAATATAGTGAACCAATATGCCACCCAACTGAGCAGACCCAGCCAAGTTGTATGTCTGCTCGTTTCCCACCACACCAGCATGCCCTGGGGAAAAGATCCAATGGATGCCCCGTATCTTTACTTTTTAATAGAAGCATGTCACTCTACACGAACTGTGCTTGTCACCTTACTCGTCATGCTCTGTCAGTCCGTCACAATCACAATTTGTGTGTGCTGTTTGTCCCCGAACCAGCGGAACGTCGCTACATCAACCGATGGCTTGTCTGTGCTTTTACTTTTCCCTTCAGAAATGGCTCTCTATCATAAGCCAAAGGTCCTACGTCTGTTGCTGTCACGCGTGAATTGTCTATCACATCTTGAATCCATCTACGTAGTGGTCTCACTCGTCTCCGTTTCCCCCTCTTGTCAGTTTCCTCCTCTTTTCTGTTGCCCCGTCTTATCCGTGTCACGCTCTTCTCCGTTTCTCTCTCTTCTCTGTTTCCGCCACTTTTCTCTGCTTCCCTTTCTTCTCTGTTTCTCCCTCTTCTCCGTTTCCTCCTCTTCTCTGTGTCCCCCTCTTTTCTGTTCCCCCTGTTTACTGGTTTCCCTGTCTTCTCAGTTTCCTCCTCGTCTCTGTTTCCCTCTCTTCTCCGTTTCCCACTTTTCTCTGTTTCACTCTCTTCTCTGTTTTCCCCTCTTTTCTATTTCCATCTCTTCCCTGTTTTCCTCTCTTCCCTGTTCCCCCCTTTTCTGTTTTCACCTCTTATCTGTTTTGCCCCTTATTTCTGTTTCCCCCTCTTCTCCGTGTCCCCCTCTTCTCTGTTTCCCTCTATTCTCTGATTTCCCCCTCTTCTCCGTTTCCCCCATCTTATCTGTTTTCCCGTCTTTTCTGTTTCCTCCTCTTCTCCTTTTCCCCCCTTTCTCCGTTTTCCCCTCTTCTCTGTTTCCCTCTCTTCTCTGTTTCCCCCTCTTTTCTGTTTCCCCATTCTCTGTTTCCCCCTCTTTTCTGTTTCTCTCTTTTCTCTGTTTCCCCCCTTCTCTCTTCCCCCCATTCTCTGTTTCCTCCTCTTCTCTCTGTCTATATATAACTAAGCTTTTATGGACTTTAGCGTCTTGTCACATGTCGAAATATTTAATTCTCCTTATTTTTGTTTGCTTCATTAACCAATCCTCTACAATATTAAGTTCTTACTTGATAGATCCGCTTGTTCTACATTCTGTACAACAATTTATTAATACTCTTCTGTAACATTATTACGTCACTTATTAGAGTGTGAAAAGATCTGTTATCTTCAACTGTTAATTCTCCCGGATGGTGCATTACACAATATTTACAGCAGCCGCTAATTATTCACAACACATTTCGCGTCTTTTCCCCGGTTATCATTAATGCTCATTACAAAAACACTGACGATCCCTGCAATACTAATAGAGAAGTGCTTCCAAATTGTAAAAGTATAACACCATCATAAGCAATTCTATAGCCACTGAAATCATAGAAACGTCTGACTGTGATCAGCGAGGATACAGACAGAGATATAGTTAATCTCATGATATACTTCACATCCTTTGTTTGCGCATTTTCGGTGCCTATTTTAAACACAGATCAACGACATTTTGAACTAATGATAACGTCAACAGATGAATCACCGCAAGAGCGCGAGGTTTTATAAGGAAAATATTGCCTGGATTTACTTCTAATGCGAGTATTATTTATGTTTCAATCATCAACATATGGAACTAATCATAACGCCAACACACGAATGACTGTAAGGGCGCGGTATTGAAGATTTTGTCTGAATTTACTTCTAATATTATTTATGTTTCAATGTTGCTTTCCATTCTTGTATGTGCATTATTCGTTTCTTGACTTACAAAACACACACACACACACACACACACACACACACACACACACACACACACAGACAGAAAGACAAACAGATAGCCAGACAACCAGATAGGCAGGCAGGCAGGCAGGCAGGCAGGAAGGCAGGCAGGCAGGCAGGCAGACAGGCAGACAGACAGACAGACAGACAGACAGACAGACAGACAGACAGACAGACAGACAGACAGACAGACAGACAGACAGAGATGTATGTGTCCTGACAACGCCTCGTCAGAGATGTGAAAAAGGAAAAATCATCTACATGCGTGCTTGATTAATTTTGTGAAACTACAGCTCATATTTTTTTTTTTTTTGCATATCCTTTACAGGACATCGCTTTCAACACCAGCATCTTTCAGCTGTATGTTGATTTCTTGGCAATATTACGCTCAGTAGTTTGCCATTGCTTTCTGTGCGGCCGGCTCACATACCCCGTAAGTTACCGATGCGATTCGAACCACTGCTGATTCTCACCGTCATCACGTCACCGACGAAAGTATACGAGATTACGGAGAAAAGTCATCACCTCTAAGCCACGAAGCCGGCACAGCTCATGTACTGAGGTGAAAAGTGAAAATTAGTAGCCCGCAGACTACACAAGTCAACACCCACCTCCGCGTGGTGCAGACCGGGAAACCATGATCGCGAGGTCATGGGCTAACGGGGCTATGGCTTACCATAGGAGATGGACTCGCTGTGGTCAGATTTGTGTCCTAAACCTGCGACTGGCCTAGCAAGCTGGCAGGGGATCTTCATACTGCTCGTAGAAAAACTAAGAAGTATAAACGGACTGACCCAAACGGATATCGATCCGGCAATGTTAATGGACTACGAGTTACATCAGAGACTCAAAAAATAGGCACAATGAATATCTGCGGTTTCAGTAGCAAAGAAGAAGAGCTTATAGAAACAATGGAAGAGAGGAAAATTGGAATGATGGGAATAGCGGACACCAGAATAAAAGGGGAAAGGATGCAAGGAGCTCCACCACAGTTACACGTTTGTCTACTCTGGAATAGAACAGCAAAAAAGGGCAAGACACGGTGTGGGAATAGTCATCAAACCACGGCTAGCAAAAGGAATACTACAAATAAAAAAATAAATCAGAAAGAATCATAACAGTGAGAATAAAAGAACAAACAATTACAACATATGTACAAACATACGCACTATGTAATACAAACAAAAATTTGCAAGAATGCGAGGAATTCTATGAAGACATCCATGACGTGCTAAATAAAATAGATAAGCAGGACAACATCATAGTTATGGCAGACTCCAATGCAAGAAAAGGACATAAAAGAGCGGGCATAGAAAAACCTCTGGGAGCATTTGGAGATCAGCATATTGAAAGGAATGATAACGGAAGTAGACGACAGAGCTATGCAGTCAACACGGCCTCTATAAAACAAACACATTCTATAAACATCAAGACTCACAAGCATACATCTGGTATAAATGGAACGATCTAGATACTAAAAGCCAAACTTATTTTATATTAACTAGAAATAACAGAAGAGAAATGTATTAGATGCAAGAGCAGTGCCCAATTTAAGTATAAACACAGATCACAAAGCAGTCGTTGCCACAATAAGAACTATCAGAAGAGGAAAGCACAGATCAGAAAAATACAAGCCATGCGAATCAGTAAACTTATAAAACCTTAAAGACGAGGCAGTAAGGGAATATTGTGAGAAAGAACTAACTGAAATCATTGTAAAATTACCTATAGAAAGAAAAACAGTGGAAGAAGAATGGGAGATGTTCAAATCAAGCATTTTAAATACTGGAAAAATAACACGTCGAACCACGAAAAAACACAAAACACGGATACAGAAAATAACAGGTTGGTGGAACGCAGAGGTAAAGAAAGCGGTAAAAGACAAAAAGGAAAAATATAAAAAGTGATTGAAGAGCAAACAGGAATGTGATTACATATAATATAGAATAGCGAGAAGACATGTGAATAGAATAGTATAGAGGGAAAAACAAAAAGACTGGAAAGAGTATGGAGAAACCCTAAATAAAAACTACAAGGAGACAACTAGAAACTTCAACAAAAAGATAAGTGCAATGCGAACCAGAGGAGAACCCTTTGACCCAACTGAAATAATTAACAGCGAAAATAGAGAACCAATAAGTGAACAAAAACAAATCCTAATAAGATGGAAGCAGTATTTCGAACAACTTCTCATCATCCCATCAGATGTCTCAGGACTTCAAGAAACCTACACAGATGCCACCGAATAATTAGAACCAGACATACCAAAAGAAGAAATTATAGAAGCCATCAGATTAGCCCCGTTGAACAAATCACCGGGACAAGATGAAATACCAAATGAACTAATTAAAGCAGCAAGAGAAGTAGGAACAGCATATGGCTACATAGACTATTCAACCATGTTTGGGTAGAACAACAGACACCATGAGACTGGGGAAACGCCATAATTATCCCAATTTGGAAAAACAAAGGCAGCAAAAGAGACTGCACACAATACAGAGCCATTACACTGTTGAGTCATACTGGGAAACTATTTTGCAAATAGAACTCCAGCTAAGCGAAACACAACTTGGATTTAGGAAAAACAAAGGATGCACAGATGCCATTTTTGCTCTTAGACATTTTATAAAAAAATCAATCGAATTTAATGAAACACTCTACTTGGCCTTTGTCGACCATGAAAAGGCATTTGATAGAGTAGATAGAAACAAGCTGAAAGATCTGGAGTACGCAAAGATTGTGTCCTGTCCCCTCTCTTGTTCATAACATATATAGAAAACATGTGTAAAGAAACCAGCCAAACAGAGGCCGCAAGAATACCACACGACGAGAACACAGAAGAACCATCTGTTTATCTAACCATTAGAGAACTCCTGTTTGCGGACGACCAAGCACTACAAAATCAGAAGCTGAATTACAAGACCACATGAATAGTCTAAACGAAATATGTAGGGAACATAACATGAAAATTAACACAAGCAAAACAGAGGTAATGACTATAACTAAATAAGAAAAAACAACAACAATTCACCTAAACGAACATCCCTTGAAACAAGTAAAGAGTTTCAAGTACCTAGGAAGTATAATATCATCAAATTGCAGATCAGAAGACGAGATCGAAAATAGATGCAATAAGACAAACCAACTCATTGGACAAATGGCACCAATACTAAAAAAACAAACATGTATCAATAACTACTAAGAAAGCACTTTACAACACAATCTTCCTACCAAATCTATGTTACCAATGCCACACCTGGACAATGACAGAAAAAGAGAAAAGAAAAATCACAACAACAGAAATCAGATTCCTCAGAAAAATACTCAACGTATCAAGAAGAGATAAGATCAGAAATGAAGAAATCAGGACTAAAGTGGGAGTTAAAGCAGCACTAGATTTTAGTAGAAAGCAGCAAGTCAAATGGTTTAACCATGCAAGTTGGTTACCAGTCAACAACATACCACAACAAGCAATGATGTACAGACCAGATGGAAACAGAGGAAGAGGCCGACCACGTAAATGTTGGATGGAGAGAAAGAGTCCATGGGAATATCGATACATGAAGCCCATAATCGGACACTCTCACGATGTTTATACTTCACCTCGACACCGCAAGGTACAAGAGGAACATGATAAGGTGAGATGAGACTGAGGTGCTTGATTAATTTAGTTTGAACCACAGCTAAATTAAATATGTGTTTGTTTAATTTAGTTTGAGTCACAGCTCATGGACTTCCGTTCGCCAACATGGCGGTTAGGCGTTGAATTGTTAAGGCCTGTGGCGTGTTTATGCTTGCAGCTACGGTATTGCAATCGCATTTTCCTCATGTTGGACTGGTAGTACATGGTTCCGTCGCCCTGCTACTGAGTGAGTGCGCGGGCGACACTGTGAGCTGTGAAATTCGCGGGGAATGCTTTTACATCTGTCCTGTACAGTGACCTGCATGTTCGGAACAATGGCTACCGGCTGTTGCTGAATAGACTGATTTGCCTTTTCGGTTCACGAGTGCATTTTTCAGGAGACTCCCGGGAGTCGGCGCTGAAGCTGCGGAGTTCGTGCTTTATGCGACACTTTCGGCGGGTCGCCCTGCGGTAAAAGACCGAGCCATGTGAGAAAAACCCGGGTCAATGAGGTCTTTCTGGTGACTGCCGAGTCCATCGACGATGAACTGTGGTTTTCGTGGATTAATTTTGTGTTGGCATTCTGGCAGCGGCATTCTGCACAATGTACCTGTGCGGGGTGTTGGATTGCCGAAACTCTTGCCTATTCCACTTTTCACATTGGACAGTGGGAAGCATTTTGTGTAATATTCATTAGCACATGGAGGGAGCATAATGGGAACGACCCGTTGCCGTGAAGTTGGAACCTCGACTAATGACTAACGACTAACAAATCACAGCTAATTTAAAGGCTACTCGATTAATTTAGTTTGAATCCCAGAACAATTAAAGGCATGCTTAATTAATTTAATTTAAATCACAGATCTTTAACGATGTGCTTGATTAATTGAGTTTGAATCACAGCTCTTTAAAAAAAGTTACAAGTTAGTTGCATATCCTTACAGGACGTCGCAATCACGACCAGCACTTTTTCTGTTGTAATCTCTTGGCAAGTTTACATTCAGTAGTTTGCTATATCGTTTAAATTCGTGCTTGATTAATTTAGTTTGAATAACAGCTCATTTAAATTATGCTTCATTAATTTACTTTTAATCGCGGCTAATTTAAAGGCCGGCTTCGTTAATTCAGTTTGAATCACAGTTCATTAAAAGGCGTGCTTGACTAATATAGTTTGAACCACATCTCATTTAAAGTTGAGCTTGATTAATTACGTTTTCTTCACAATTCGATTAACTGATTCAGTGCCAAACAAAAAATGGGTTTTGCCCAAGCAGAAATTGATGGCAGAATATTGATCTAAAAATTGTTAAAATGGTAGTAAATATATTGTATTATATATCAAATTAAAGGACATTGCACAAGGAACACATTGGTATTGCTACTGTTGCTAAAATTTAGAAATACAATAATAATATTAGCAGATGTTGTAAAAAATAAATTGATGACAGAGGTGACAAGTACGTGAAATTTCCACTTACCAAGGCGCTACTGCTCCAACGCTGTTTATAATCCAATGAAACTTACTGAATTATGATAACTACACCACTTTGCTACACAAATATCACTAGAACGGCTCCATAACAACAATAAATCACAATAAAAACGTACTATTTTGAAGCGATTCATTGTCACATAAAATAGAAAATGTCGGAAAATCACGAGACAGGTTTTGACCGTTTTCTGCTGATAAACACAAAATTTACGCTATTTTTTATTTAGTTATAATTATTATTCTTTTAAATTTAATTATTTAAATACTCCTTAAATACTTTGTGATAGGCAAAGCAAACTTTAGGGGCACAAATGTGGCCCATTAGCTAATTCGACATGATGACAAACTTTCACGGTTAGCGGCTAACCAGCTAAGGTAGCCGGTTAGTTTTGTTTACATTCATACACAGTTAATTTTAACCAAACAACCACATTTAACATGTGCTATCAGTTTAGAATCGTTCACAAAGTCCTTTAAATCAGAATAATTACAATCTAAATTGTTTAAAACTATTATCTAATGTAAATATGTGAGGCCGAAAATCAGGGTCGATGCCGTTGTCAAATCAGAAAAGTAAACAAAACTTTTAACTAAGAATTTTTCCTCAATATTCATCCATTTTCTGCCTCTCGTGGCCTGTGTGTAAATGAAAAACCTTCTTTCGGCGTAAAACTTCGTTTCAGGGTATTAAAATTAAGCAAGGGATCGCAAACGAAAGAAACAAACGGACTCCCAAGATCTTGCCAATATATTGATGAAGGGGTGAAACAGTTGAGACTGTTTGGCAATTGGTTGGCGGTTGGCATCGAATCAGTCGAGTGCCTTTATTTTGTCAGAGATCAAACTAGAAGCCTCTGAACACAACTTAATTCTGTATCACCTCAACTGTCAATTGTTAAATTTTAATTCACAATTGTCTTGTAATTTTATTATATATATTTAAAAAAATTGATTTTCCTCATTTCTTTCTCGGATTCCCTCCCATTATTGTTAGATAATACTAATGCCTACCTTGGACTATCAGTGTAAGTAGTTGCATATCCTTTACAGGTCGCTGAAGCAGTGGCGTGCAAAGGGTGGGGGGGGGGGGGTGCAGGGGGTGTGACGGCCCTGGGCATCCAGCCCGGGGGGGATCCAATTAGACGGTTAGGGTTGGCCCAGTCACATCTCTTGGGTTTGTATTGATGGACTAATTTCGTATCATACGAATTGTATGCCGTAGTTTAAGTACTAATAGTAGTATCTAATGCATTGCGAACCGTTTTAGTAGGTACTACGGTTATGTTTGTCGTATTTTACCGGATATTTTTTTCCGCTAATTTTCGTTGTCTTGTTTTTTGATATATAGTGTGCTCGTTATGTTAAATTCCCCGATTATTTCAAGACCGCACTAAAACAGAAACCGATTACAGGATATTATGTTTGCCTCAACGATCTACGAATCTATACCTTTCGTCTTCCCAAATTCGTGTCCTGGACGGAAGTACAGACTGACTTTATAAGACTAAGTACACCCGTCAATTACGTTTTAACTAGACTTTGTGCATTGTTCTAGTATGTTTTTTTAAAAAAACTTTAATATCCATTTTTACTTATGATTATGTATTTTTCAACTATTAGAGTTGGCAATCTCATATCAAACTGAAATTATAAAGATGGCATGCTGTATATTGTGGTATTTCAATAGTGGGACCGGGACATGGCAGTTGTCATTCAACTATGAACATTTAATATTGTTATGGAATATTAATAGCAATTTCATTGCCAATGATTGCATGTTTGCATTCAACACCCATTATAGCATTTATTTGTAAATTTTTACCACTCTAAAAAATCAAACATTTGTAGACAACCATTAATATCAGCCGACGTTGGCTTGGCGGGCATACGCGTACCATTCGTCTTTATTTTAGATACATCTTGTGTTCTTGCAACTATATCGTTGCAAGTTACTAATAACCGGCCGCCAATAAATCGCCATTCAAATATTTATGTTTACAATACATCGCAAAGTAAGACATGAGTGCACAAGTCGACAGTTAGCCGTAACACTCAAGACCCAAGCTGAATTTATCTATGTTAAATGTGTGTTTGTCTTCATGCCGAGGTTTAGTCCCATTAATTGTGTAAAAAGAGTAGGTTTCTTTATTCTTTTTTATTGATGGTTTTTATTTCCAATGTCACAGATGAAGAAAGTTCAAGCGAGTGGTGCACAGAACAGGAAGAAAAAGAGGGCCAGATATGAAGAACAGATCCGTCAAAGATGGGCATTAGATATCTGGATAAATAGAAGTAAAGAACAAGTTGATGAATGTCTCAATGTGCCTGTCCGCTAAACGCAACTGGAGCAAACACAAAAAGCATCATCGAAAAATCGGAACTTGGTAACAGAACTCAGAACAGCATACTCAAGTGAAGCAAACGATTTTCCAGACGTTTATTTCCGCCACTGGTACAAGGATTAAACTCTGGCAGAAAAGCAGGCTGATCCCTAACCACAGGATCGGCACCTACTCAAATACATCCACCCCTGAGCTCCCAAACCAGCTCGTCGCCCTTGAAGCCTTCCTATCCATTCTTCAGCTCAATTTCTTAGATACTAAGATTCAGTCTAGGTGGATTTCTATTCCCGATCCATTCACCGTTGTCGTCTCAATAAATTCCTTACCAGACTCCCTGCTGTCTCATCCCGAAATCACGGCATCCAGGTGTCACCTTCACATCGAGCCTTCAGAAAACACATCTTGTCCGTATCACAAAGTCACAGCGTCTCCCGTTGCCGTGTTCTGACGTTCTCCACATTCTCCTTGGATTCCTCTGTTGACATCCACTTTAGTGTCTGAATGGGAAACTCCGTATATGATTTTCCACCGCCCATTCCGATGACGTCATTATGTCTAACGCCATGTGGCAGTATGCCCCCCTCCCTTTTAAAATGATGTAATCATTTTTTTTCCCAAGAGAATTAACCTGCCACATAGCAGTGTAGACACAATGACTTTTATCTCGACCGCTATGTCGTAAATCTTAATCTCATCCAACGGGTAGGTAGGGGACTAGTATTATGACGTCATAATTTTAGGCGTACTCGGAATTAAGTAATAATAACTAATGATCAATGATCAAAATATAACTATACTAACATAGTATTTAATCTAACTACGTTAACTAATCAACTATTATCACAATTCATTAAATTAAATTCTATATACACACAATAATATTATACAATGTTCAATTCATATCACAATACGTGTTCACCAGTTTTCCTTTACAGTAGTTACCCCTAGTCACAAACCATCCAAGTGAACACTCGATACAGGAGAAAACCCACACAAGTCAAAGTTCCCAAAGTTCTCCATGCCTCAACGGTTCCTCCTCACGTAAATTTCTTATCATCCTGTCAAAATCACATATTGACAGAAGTATCCAACTATTTAAACTAGCTATTTGCATTAATAATATGTAATTGTTGATCTGTGTGTGTATTGTCAGTAAATTCGGTGCTATCTAACACATATTTCCAAACACTCTATGAACAAACAACTATAATAAACTAGGATTGAATAAATTGAATAAAATATTTATATTTATAGTTGATTTAAAATATCGGCAAGATTATAATTGAGTTGTAGCTCTTACAGTTTTGTGAAAAATCATATCTCAAAGATTCAAGATTTCTAAGATAATAAATCAGAAATATAATAAATATTTAAATCAAATACTCTTCATAAAATTATTAAGTTCTCTAATAACGATCTAGTTACGAACAATTATCTGTAGAATAGAGAACCAACATATTTTCACACACTTAAGTGAAGAAAGATAGTGAGAACAATTCTGACAAGTATACCTTTACGCAGTGACATCTGGGATAACTATGTAATAAGACCCTAATGTGTCTGTGGTGTGCTATGTGTTGATATGAACCTAACACTTTCATCCCATTTTATTTTTCTTGTTATTCTTTTCTTTTATTCGTCCTTTCATTCATTTTCTTTCTTTCTTTCTTTGTTTCAAATCTGTAGAATCTCTCTTCTGCACTCATGCCAATATTTGTACATTGTAACTTTGTTGATTGGAACAATGTAATTGTTTTCAGTCTTGTGTATCTTCTTTTAACTTGTGAATGGATAATTGTAATGCCGCACGCAACGTATTTCTTTGATTGTGTGTATCTGTTAGTGACATACTGTTTAACTTCAGCGTGATTGTGTGTAATACACCTAATTACTTCTGTATGTACGTTTGTGACACACTTCTTGACTTCTGTGCGTATGTATGTAATACCTCTCTTGCCTTTTTGCTTTGCTTCTTCACTTCTGTGTGCATGTTTATGATATGCATTTTTGTTTGTATGAACCCGTTTACACTATGTTTCCGCGCTTGTTGTGCATGTAACTTTTGTGTGTAACAACCAAAGCGTGTAATTTTTATTCTCTTTTTAGCATGTTTCAAAAAGATATCATTTAAAGACATATAATCACGTTTCATCTGTTTCTGATATGATGAAGAATGTTCGTTTATCTCGTGCATATCCTGGTTTATACAATTCGTTTCTGTTGCGTCATCACACATTTGTGTTAGCTCATTTTCGTTACCAGTTGGTCTAGCTTGTTTTAATTGTGTGTTTTCTTCTTTTTTATTTTCTTCTTCTTCTTCATGCGTCGTTTGAGTTGGGTACTTGTGAGTGTCTCGTCAGGTTTTGCGTTCGATGGTTACTTTCTGAACGAAATCTCTGGCGTTTGGTTCTTCCACTATTGTAGCAGATACCTTACCTGTGTGATTATTTTCCTTTATTTCATACATTTGTCTCATACGCTCCTTCCACATTGTTTCCTTTGCAAGATTCTCATTTTTAAGTGCGAGTCGTTTTTGATTGATTTCTGCCTGTACGGCTAATTGTCTTGCCCTTAACTCTGCCTCTACAGTTATCCGTCTTGCCTTTAACTCTGCCTCTGCTGTTATCCGTCTGTCTTCCATCTCTCTCCTCATTGCAGATATCTTTTCACGTTGCAAAGTTAATTCTTTTTCTCTAGACTCTATTCGTTCGCGTTTGCAAGGCTACCCTCTTTTCATGTTCCAGAACTAGTTCACTTCGTTTGATAGCCATCTCCACGTTCCTTTAGTTCGTTTTCAAGAACCCATTTCTTTTTTCGTTGCTCCCCCTCACGTGCAGCTTGAGCTCTATATTCTTGCAGCGCCCAGTTTCGAAGCTCAGCACCAGTTAAACCATTTTTTTCTCCCAAGATAACGCAATCTAGACGTGTAGCCATCTTGACCTACCTGTATAATAATTTATCTAGCTGAAATATGATGAGCCACCATGCAAAAAAATGTAAATATGTTCGATTCAGATACGATAATGTGAACTGTAACTCAACAGCACTGTAAACTTGAACAATAAAGAGATTCAGTAACTTCTTGCTATCTATATATAGTATAAAGAATATTTAGTACTAGACACTCAACAATGACAGAAGACGACTGACGAGTGACGTAAATAGATATTTTCTTTCATAAAATAGCCCTGTTATAGAAATTACTACTATATTTAATCCAAGACAAAAATTATCTGTTGACACCCCAATATTCCAGTGTCCTTGCTTAATGTAAAAATGCCCTTCTAACCGCCCACACTATCCATTTTTGAATTAATTTACTCATTATTAAATAATAGGCACCTTATTTATCAACAATAACACATTAACCAACAATAACATATACTGGCTTTTTTCAGGTTCTCGTGTCCGTAAATATACTGCTCGATAATTTACATCCTATATGTTAATGACGATATGCCAAGGGAAGGAATTGTATAAGGAAGTAGACCGCTCCTTGCTTGTACGAAAGTACAATGAATTTGTACAAACCCGAACCAACGCGGTTCGTAACCAATTTCTGAGAAACGTGATTGGCTTGGGTGTTTTCGACGATACTTGAGTTATAGCACCTGAATACTGTGGGTACTGGAACGCTTAATGTCCACAATGGAGTATAGCGTCGTAAAGTTTAGCGTGAAAACGAATGGTATCACGCCCAATAAGAACAATGTCACTCCGTATAACGTTCCGATGTGTAACCGCTGAAGTGTAAAGTGAGTAGCCTCCTGACGTGTGTAGTGTATCCGTGTACAGTCAATCAGTGTCCAAACGTTACCGTTGTCCGTAGATGTCGACGTAATGAGTTAATGTTCGGTCCCGACTGACCGAGTTGAATTCTTCAAATGTAACGAAATCCTCTGTGATTTCAAAATAGTATGTCCTATTGTACGTGTACGTGTCGTCTTGAAGTGAGAGTTGTTGTCCGGTATGTGGGTAATGGTGTTGTAATGTCCTCCATCCCGTCAGTAGTATCTTCAAGTATAAAATATTCATTATGAATAGCGTTGGTATCCCTTGTGTTCCACTAATCTCGTTGACTTGAATACGGATGAACGAATACATCCGTGGTTGGCATTTGTAATTAATAGTTTGCTCCCTGTAAGTATTGGTAAGCGCCTACAAATCGTAAACTCTTCAAATTGTGTGTGGTATTCTGTGTAGAAGTGTTGCCTCAATGTCCTGGCGTCAGGGTATCAGAGTAAGAGTATATATAATAAGTCCTGACGTGATATCTAACGTGTAGCGACCAATTGAATGTCACACCTAAACTTCCTTGAGAGATGACAATCTATGTGGCGAAGGTAATCTTCATGGTAGTGTATAGCATCCTCCAACATCCGACGTCAGCAAGTTTTCAGACATGTACAATAAATAATGTCTATAGACGTATCGAATGTCCTTTGCGCCGATAGTGAATTTATGACAGAGTGTCGGCATCAAATATAATCGTGTGTGGTGTCAAAATCTTTTGGCGTTTTAAACAACCAAGTCAAAACTGTTAGTAATGTTCGTAAAATAACGAATGTCTTTCTGATAGAGTAAACTATATTTGCAGATCGGTAGTACACTCCATCCTATGTGGAACAGTCCAACGATAAATGTGATAATAATCTTGAATCATGACGAACTTCATAAATTCCGCAGATTGTTTAGCATAAAGTCACTTTTGAGCAGTTGCAATCAAATTCGTGAGCAAATCATCAATTCTCGAATGTACAGTGTCCATCGTTGTGTTATCGTACAATATTGTGGTGTAGACTTGTGGCAGTGCAGTGTTTCTTTAGATCTTATGGCCTACTCACATCAACATAGTTACTTTCCATATCGACCATGGTGTCGAATGTTTCGGACATTTCATATCTATGTACTATCTTCCTTTCTTAAGTAGCACTGTAGTCATACCCGTACATTCTTTTAAAACACAATAATGTTCTTAAATATGCTGTGATCTTTCCAAATGTCAGTTGTTATAAATATAATATAGCGCTGTGGCTTGTTTCATATCGTGCAGTTTCGCGCATATGGTGCGACTATTATATTTCTACTGCACTTCTTCTATGTAATGTTGTTCTTACGTCCTGATATGCTAATTCTCATTGTACCGTTCTTATAATATATACACTTTCACTTACTGTTGTAAACTTTGTAACGTCTAAGATCTTCAACTTACTTGAAATACTTCCTGATCTTCACCATTTTTGTTACGTGGAGTTTTCGTGCGTTCTTTCTTTCTGTGTAGCACGGTGTGAACTACGCCGCTGGTACGTAATTCCTTTTATGATCAGCTATGGAAATTGGCGGGGATTTATGTTGATCAACAAACGGTGTCCAGAAACGACCCCCACATGTCTCAATGTGCCTGTCCGCTAAACGCAACTGGAGCAAACACAAAAAGCAACATCGAAAAATCGGAACTTGGTAACAGAACTCAGAACAGCATACTCAAGTGAAGCGAACGATTTTCCAGACGTTTATTTCCGCCACTGGTACAAGGATTAAACTCTGGCAGAAAAGCAGGCTGATCCCTAACCACAGGATCGGCACCTACTCAAATACATCCACCCCTGAGCTCCCAAACCAGCTCGTCGCCCTTGAAGCCTTCCTATCCATTCTTCAGCTCAATTTCTTAGATACTAAGATTCAGTCTAGGTGGATTTCTATTCCCGATCCATTCACCGTTGTCGTCTCAATAAATTCCTTACCAGACTCCCTGCTGTCTCATCCCGAAATCACGGCATCCAGGTGTCACCTTCACATCGAGCCTTCAGAAAACACATCTTGTTCCGTATCACAAAGTCACAGCGTCTCCCGTTGCCGTGTTCTGACGTTCTCCACATTCTCCTTGGATTCCTCTGTTGACATCCACTTTAGTGTCTGAATGGGAAACTCCGTATATGATTTTCACCGCCCATTCCGATGACGTCATTATGTCTAACGCCATGTGGCAGTATGCCCCCCTCCCTTTTAAAATGATGTAATCATTTTTTTTCCCAAGAGAATTAACCTGCCACATAGCAGTGTAGACACAATGACTTTTATCTCGACCGCTATGTCGTAAATCTTAATCTCATCCAACGGGTAGGTAGGGGACTAGTATTATGACGTCATAATTTTAGGCGTACTCGGAATTAAGTAATAATAACTAATGATCAATGATCAAAATATAACTATACTAACATAGTATTTAATCTAACTACGTTAACTAATCAACTATTATCACAATTCATTAAATTAAATTCTATATACACACAATAATATTATACAATGTTCAATTCATATCACAATACGTGTTCACCAGTTTTCCTTTACAGTAGTTACCCCTAGTCACAAACCATCCAAGTGAAAACTCGATACAGGAGAAAACCCACACAAGTCAAAGTTCCCAAAGTTCTCCATGCCTCAACGGTTCCTCCTCACGTAAATTTCTTATCATCCTGTCAAAATCACATATTGACAGAAGTATCCAACTATTTAAACTAGCTATTTGCATTAATAATATGTAATTGTTGATCTGTGTGTGTATTGTCAGTAAATTCGGTGCTATCTAACACATATTTCCAAACACTCTATGAACAAACAACTATAATAAACTAGGATTGAATAAATTGAATAAAATATTTATATTTATAGTTGATTTAAAATATCGGCAATATTATAATTGAGTTGTAGCTCTTACAGTTTTGTGAAGAATCATATCTCAAAGATTCAAGATTTCTAAGATAATAAATCAGAAATATAATAAATATTTAAATCAAATACTCTTCATAAAATTATTAAGTTCTCTAATAACGATCTAGTTACGAACAATTATCTGTAGAATAGAGAACCAACATATTTTCACACACTTAAGTGAAGAAAGATAGTGAGAACAATTCTGACAAGTATACCTTTACGCAGTGACATCTGGGATAACTATGTAATAAGACCCTAATGTGTCTGTGGTGTGCTATGTGTTGATATGAACCTAACACTTTCATCCCATTTTATTTTTCTTGTTATTCTTTTCTTTTATTCGTCCTTTCATTCATTTTCTTTCTCTCTTTCTTTGTTTCAAATCTGTAGAATCTCTCTTCTGCACTCATGCCAATATTTGTACATTGTAACTTTGTTGATTGGAACAATGTAATTGTTTTCAGTCTTGTGTATCTTCTTTTAACTTGTGAATGGATAATTGTAATGCCGCACGCAACGTATTTCTTTGATTGTGTGTATCTGTTAGTGACATACTGTTTAACTTCAGCGTGATTGTGTGTAATACACCTAATTACTTCTGTATGTACGTTTGTGACACACTTCTTGACTTCTGTGCGTATGTATGTAATACCTCTCTTGCCTTTTTTGCTTTGCTTCTTCACTTCTGTGTGCATGTTTATGATATGCATTTTTGTTTGTATGAACCCGTTTACACTATGTTTCCGCGCTTGTTGTGCATGTAACTTTTGTGTGTAACAACCAAAGCGTGTAATTTTTATTCTCTTTTTAGCATGTTTCAAAAAGATATCATTTAAAGACATATAATCACGTTTCATCTGTTTCTGATATGATGAAGAATGTTCGTTTATCTCGTGCATATCCTGGTTTATACAATTCGTTTCTGTTGCGTCATCACACATTTGTGTTAGCTCATTTTCGTTACCAGTTGGTCTAGCTTGTTTTAATTGTGTGTTTTCTTCTTTTTTATTTTCTTCTTCTTCTTCATGCGTCGTTTGAGTTTGGGTACTTGTGAGTGTCTCGTCAGGTTTGCGTTCGATGGTTACTTTCTGAACGAAATCTCTGGCGTTTGGTTCTTCCACTATTGTAGCAGATACCTTACCTGTGTGATTATTTTCCTTTATTTCATACATTTGTCTCATACGCTCCTTCCACATTGTTTCCTTTGCAAGATTCTCATTTTTAAGTGCGAGTCGTTTTTGATTGATTTCTGCCTGTACGGCTAATTGTCTTGCCCTTAACTCTGCCTCTACAGTTATCCGTCTTGCCTTTAACTCTGCCTCTGCTGTTATCCGTCTGTCTTCCATCTCTCTCCTCATTGCAGATATCTTTTCACGTTGCAAAGTTAATTCTTTTTCTCTAGACTCTATTCGTTCGCGTTGCAAGGCTACCCTCTTTTCATGTTCCAGAACTAGTTCACTTCGTTTGATAGCCATCTCACGTTCCTTTAGTTCGTTTTCAAGAACCCATTTCTTTTTTCGTTGCTCCCCCTCACGTGCAGCTTGAGCTCTATATTCTTGCAGCGCCCAGTTTCGAAGCTCAGCACCAGTTAAACCATTTTTTTCTCCCAAGATAACGCAATCTAGACGTGTAGCCATCTTGACCTACCTGTATAATAATTTATCTAGCTGAAATATGATAGCACCATGCAAAAATGTAAATATGTTCGATTCAGATACGATAATGTGAACTGTAACTCAACAGCACTGTAAACTTGAACAATAAAGAGATTCAGTAACTTCTTGCTATCTATATATAGTATAAAGAATATTTAGTACTAGACACTCAACAATGACAGAAGACGACTGACGAGTGACGTAAATAGATATTTTCTTTCATAAAATAGCCCTGTTATAGAAATTACTACTATATTTAATCCAAGACAAAAATTATCTGTTGACACCCCAATATTCCAGTGTCCTTGCTTAATGTAAAAATGCCCTTCTAACCGCCCACACTATCCATTTTTGAATTAATTTACTCATTATTAAATAATAGGCACCTTATTTATCAACAATAACACATTAACCAACAATAACATATACTGGCCTTTTTCAGGTTCTCGTGTCCGTAAATATACTGCTCGATAATTTACATCCTATATGTTAATGACGATATGCCAAGGGAAGGAATTGTATAAGGAAGTAGACCGCTCCTTGCTTGTACGAAAGTACAATGAATTTGTACAAACCCGAACCAACGCGGTTCGTAACCAATTTCTGAGAAACGTGATTGGCTTGGGTGTTTTCGACGATACTTGAGTTATAGCACCTGAATACTGTGGGTACTGGAACGCTTAATGTCCACAATGGAGTATAGCGTCGTAAAGTTTAGCGTGAAAACGAATGGTATCACGCCCAATAAGAACAATGTCACTCCGTATAACGTTCCGATGTGTAACCGCTGAAGTGTAAAGTGAGTAGCCTCCTGACGTGTGTAGTGTATCCGTGTACAGTCAATCAGTGTCCAAACGTTACCGTTGTCCGTAGATGTCGACGTAATGAGTTAATGTTCGGTCCCGACTGACCGAGTTGAATTCTTCAAATGTAACGAAATCCTCTGTGATTTCAAAATAGTATGTCCTATTGTACGTGTACGTGTCGTCTTGAAGTGAGAGTTGTTGTCCGGTATGTGGGTAATGGTGTTGTAATGTCCTCCATCCCGTAAGTAGTATCTTCAAGTATAAAATAATGTCGGTGAATTCATTATGAATAGCGGTGGTATCCCTTGTGTTCCACTAATCTCGTTGACTTGAATACGGATGAACGAATACATCCGTGGTTGGCATTTGTAATTAATAGTTGCTCCCTGTAAGTATTGGTAAGCGCCTACAAATCGTAAACTCTTCAAATTGTGTGTGGTATTCTGTGTAGAAGTGTTGCCTCAATGTCCTGGCGTCAGGGTATCAGAGTAAGAGTATATATAATAAGTCCTGACGTGATATCTAACGTGTAGCGACCAATTGAATGTCACACCTAAACTTCCTTGAGAGATGACAATCTATGTGGCGAAGGTAATCTTCATGGTAGTGTATAGCATCCTCCAACATCCGACGTCAGCAAGTTTTCAGACATGTACAATAAATAATGTCTATAGACGTATCGAATGTCCTTTGCGCCGATAGTGAATTTATGACAGAGTGTCGGCATCAAATATAATCGTGTGTGGTGTCAAAATCTTTTGGCGTTTTAAACAACCAAGTCAAAACTGTTAGTAATGTTCGTAAAATAACGAATGTCTTTCTGATAGAGTAAACTATACTTGCAGATCGGTAGTACACTCCATCCTATGTGGAACAGTCCAACGATAAATGTGATAATAATCTTGAATCATGACGAACTTCATAAATTCCGCAGATTGTTTAGCATAAAGTCACTTTTGAGCAGTTGCAATCAAATTCGTGAGCAAATCATCAATTCTCGAATGTACAGTGTCCATCGTTGTGTTATCGTACAATATTGTGGTGTAGACTTGTGGCAGTGCAGTGTTTCTTTAGATCTTATGGCCTACTCACATCAACATAGTTACTTTCCATATCGACCATGGTGTCGAATGTTTCGGACATTTCATATCTATGTACTATCTTCCTTTCTTAAGTAGCACTGTAGTCATACCCGTACATTCTTTCAAAACACAATAATGTTCTTAAATATGCTGTGATCTTTCCAAATGTCAGTTGTTATAAATATAATATAGCGCTGTGGCTTGTTTCATATCGTGCAGTTTCGCGCATATGGTGCGACTATTATATTTCTACTGCACTTCTTCTATGTAATGTTGTTCTTACGTCCTGATATGTTAATTCTCATTGTACCGTTCTTATAATATATACACTTTCACTTACTGTTGTAAACTTTGTAACGTCTAAGATCTTCAACTTACTTGAAATACTTCCTGATCTTCACCATTTTTGTTACGTGGAGTTTTCGTGCGTTCTTTCTTTCTGTGTAGCACGGTGTGAACTACGCCGCTGGTACGTAATTCCTTTTATGATCAGCTATAGGAAATTGGCGGGGATTTATGTTGATCAACAAACGGTGTCCAGAAACGACCCCCACATGTCTCAATGTGCCTGTCCGCTAAACGCAACTGGAGCAAACACAAAAAGCATCATCGAAAAATCGGAACTTGGTAACAGAACTCAGAACAGCATACTCAAGTGAAGCGAACGATTTTCCAGACGTTTATTTCCGCCACTGGTACAAGGATTAAACTCTGGCAGAAAAGCAGGCTGATCCCTAACCACAGGATCGGCACCTACTCAAATACATCCACCCCTGAGCTCCCAAACCAGCTCGTCGCCCTTGAAGCCTTCCTATCCATTCTTCAGCTCAATTTCTTAGATACTAAGATTCAGTCTAGGTGGATTTCTATTCCCGATCCATTCACCGTTGTCGTCTCAATAAATTCCTTACCAGACTCCCTGCTGTCTCATCCCGAAATCACGGCATCCAGGTGTCACCTTCACCTCGAGCCTTCAGAAAACACATCTTGTTCGTATCACAAAGTCACAGCGTCTCCCGTTGCCGTGTTCTGACGTTCTCCACATTCTCCTTGGATTCCTCTGTTGACATCCACTTTAGTGTCTGAATGGGAAACTCCGTATATGATTTTCCACCGCCCATTCCGATGACGTCATTATGTCTAAACGCCATGTGGCAGTATGCCCCCCTCCCTTTTAAAATGATGTAATCATTTTTTTTTCCAAGAGAATTAACCTGACACATAGCAGTGTAGACACAATGACTTTTATCTCGACCGCTATGTCGTAAATCTTAATCTCATCCAACGGGTAGGTAGGGGACTAGTATTATGACGTCATAATTTTAGGCGTACTCGGAATTAAGTAATAATAACTAATGATCAATGATCAAAATATAACTATACTAACATAGTATTTAATCTAACTACGTTAACTAATCAACTATTATCACAATTCATTAAATTAAATTCTATATACACACAATAATATTATACAATGTTCAATTCATATCACAATACGTGTTCACCAGTTTTCCTTTACAGTAGTTACCCCTAGTCACAAACCATCCAAGTGAAAACTCGATACAGGAGAAAACCCACACAAGTCAAAGTTCCCAAAGTTCTCCATGCCTCAACGGTTCCTCCTCACGTAAATTTCTTATCATCCTGTCAAAATCACATATTGACAGAAGTATCCAACTATTTAAACTAGCTATTTGCATTAATAATATGTAATTGTTGATCTGTGTGTGTATTGTCAGTAAATTCGGTGCTATCTAACACATATTTCCAAACACTCTATGAACAAACAACTATAATAAACTAGGATTGAATAAATTGAATAAAATATTTATATTTATAGTTGATTTAAAATATCGGCAAGATTATAATTGAGTTGTAGCTCTTACAGTTTTGTGAAAAATCATATCTCAAAGATTCAAGATTTCTAAGATAATAAATCAGAAATATAATAAATATTTAAATCAAATACTCTTCATAAAATTATTAAGTTCTCTAATAACGATCTAGTTACGAACAATTATCTGTAGAATAGAGAACCAACATATTTTCACACACTTAAGTGAAGAAAGATAGTGAGAACAATTCTGACAAGTATACCTTTACACAGTGACATCTGGGATAACTATGTAATAAGACCCTAATGTGTCTGTGGTGTGCTATGTGTTGATATGAACCTAACACTTTCATCCCATTTTATTTTTCTTGTTATTCTTTTCTTTTATTCGTCCTTTCATTCATTTTCTTTCTTTCTTTCTTTGTTTCAAATCTGTAGAATCTCTCTTCTGCACTCATGCCAATATTTGTACATTGTAACTTTGTTGATTGGAACAATGTAATTGTTTTCAGTCTTGTGTATCTTCTTTTAACTTGTGAATGGATAATTGTAATGCCGCACGCAACGTATTTCTTTGATTGTGTGTATCTGTTAGTGACATACTGTTTAACTTCAGCGTGATTGTGTGTAATACACCTAATTACTTCTGTATGTACGTTTGTGACACACTTCTTGACTTCTGTGCGTATGTATGTAATACCTCTCTTGCCTTTTTTGCTATGCTTCTTCACTTCTGTGTGCATGTTTATGATATGCAGTTTTTGTTTGTATGAACCCGTTTACACTATGTTTCCCCGCTTGTTGTGCATGTAACTTTTGTGTGTAACAACCAAAGCGTGTAATTTTTATTCTCTTTTAAGCATGTTTCAAAAAGATGTCATTTAAAGACAAATAATCACGTTTCATCTGTTTCTGATATGATGAAGAATGTTCGTTTATCTCGTGCATATCCTGGTTTATACAATTCGTTTCTGTTGCGTCATCACACATTTGTGTTAGCTCATTTTCGTTACCAGTTGGTCTAACTTGTTTTAATTGTGTGTTTTCTTCTTTTTTATTTTCTTCTTCTTCTTCATGCGTCGTTTGAGTTTGGGTACTTGTGAGTGTCTCGTCAGGTTTGCGTTCGATGGTTACTTTCTGAACGAAATCTCTGGCGTTTGGTTCTTCCACTATTGTAGCAGATACCTTACCTGTGTGATTATTTTCCTTTATTTCATACATTTGTCTCATACGCTCCTTCCACATTGTTTCCTTTGCAAGATTCTCATTTTTAAGTGCGAGTCGTTTTTGATTGATTTCTGCCTGTACGGCTAATTGTCTTGCCCTTAACTCTGCCTCTACAGTTATCCGTCTTGCCTTTAACTCTGCCTCTGCTGTTATCCGTCTTTCTTCCATCTCTCTCCTCATTGCAGATATCTTTTCACGTTGCAAAGTTAATTCTTTTTCTCTAGACTCTATTCGTTCGCGTTGCAAGGCTACCCTCTTTTCATGTTCCAGAACTAGTTCACTTCGTTTGATAGCCATCTCACGTTCCTTTAGTTCGTTTTCAAGAACCCATTTCTTTTTTCGTTGCTCCCCCTCACGTGCAGCTTGAGCTCTATATTCTTGCAGCGCCCAGTTTCGAAGCTCAGCACCAGTTAAACCATTTTTTTCTCCCAAGATAACGCAATCTAGAAGTGTAGCCATCTTGACCTACCTGTATAATAATTTATCTAGCTGAAATTTGATAGAACAATGTAAAAATGTAAATATGTTCAATTCGGATAAGATAATCAATATAACAACTGTTGAACAAAATGTGAACTGTAACTCAACAGCACTGTAAACTTGAACAATAAAGAGATTCAGTAACTTCTTGCTATCTATATATAGTATAAAGAATATTTAGTACTAGACACTCAACAATGACAGAAGACGACTGACGAGTGACGTAAATAGATATTTTCTTTCATAAAATAGCCCTTTTATAGAAATTACTACTATACTTAATCCAAGACAAAAATTATCTGTTGACACCCCAATATTCCAGTGTCCTTGCTTAATGTAAAAATGCCCTTCTAACCGCCCACACTATCCATTTTTGAATTAATTTACTCATTATTAAATAATAGGCACCTCATTTATCAACAATAACACATTAACCAACAATAACATATACTGGCCTTTTTCAGGTTCTCGTGTCCGTAAATATAATGCTCGATAATTTACATCCTATATGTTAACGACGATATGCCAAGGGAAGGAATTGTATAAGGAAGTAGACCGCTCCTTGCTTGTACGAAAGTACAATGAATTTGTACAAACCCGAACCAACGCGGTTCGTAACCAATTTCTGAGAAACGTGATTGGCTTGGGTGTTTTCGACGATACTTGAGTTATAGCAGCTGAATGCTGTGGGTACTGGAACGCTTAATGTCCACAATGGAGTATAGCGTCGTAAAGTTTAGCGTGAAAACGAATGGTATCACGCCCAATAAGAACAATGTCACTCCGTATAACGTTCCGATGTGTAACCGCTGAAGTGTAAAGTGAGTAGCCTCCTGACGTGTGTAGTGTATCCGTGTACAGTCAATCAGTGTCCAAACGTTACCGTTGTCCGTAGATGTCGACGTAATGAGTTAATGTTCGGTCCCGACTGACCGAGTTGAATTCTTCAAATGTAACGAAATCCTCTGTGATTTCAAAATAGTATGTCCTATTGTACGTGTACGTGTCGTCTTGAAGTGAGAGTTGTTGTCCGGTATGTGGGTAATGGTGTTGTAATGTCCTCCATCCCGTAAGTAGTATCTTCAAGTATAAAATAATGTCGGTGAATTCATTATGAATAGCGTTGGTATCCCTTGTGTTCCACTAATCTCGTTGACTTGACTACGGATGAACGAATACATCCGTGGTTGGCATTTGTAATTAATAGTTGCTGCTATATAATTATAATATAGCCAATGTAAGTATTGGTAAGCGCCTACAAATCGTAAACTCTTCAAATTGTGTGTGGTATTCTGTGTAGAAGTGTTGCCTCAATGTCCTGGCGTCAGGGTATCAGAGTAAGAGTATATATAATAAGTCCTGACGTGATATCTAACGTGTAGCGACCAATTGAATGTCACACCTAAACTTCCTTGAGAGATGACAATCTATGTGGCGAAGGTAATCTTCATGGTAGTGTATAGCATCCTCCAACATCCGACGTCAGCAAGTTTTCAGACATGTACAATAAATAATGTCTATAGACGTATCGAATGTCCTTTGCGCCGATAGTGAATTTATGACAGAGTGTCGGCATCAAATATAATCGTGTGTGGTGTCAAAATCTTTTGGCGTTTTAAACAACCAAGTCAAAACTGTTAGTAATGTTCGTAAAATAACGAATGTCTTTCTGATAGAGTAAACTATACTTGCAGATCGGTAGTACACTCCATCCTATGTGGAACAGTCCAACGATAAATGTGATAATAATCTTGAATCATGACGAACTTCATAAATTCCGCAGATTGTTTAGCATAAAGTCACTTTTGAGCAGTTGCAATCAAATTCGTGAGCAAATCATCAATTCTCGAATGTACAGTGTCCATTGCTGTGTTATCGTACAATATTGTGGTGTAGACTTGTGGCAGTGCAGTGTTTCTTTAGATCTTATGGCCTACTCACATCAACATAGTTACTTTCCATATCGACCATGGTGTCGAATGTTTCGGACATTTCATATCTATGTACTATCTTCCTTTCTTAAGTAGCACTGTAGTCATACCCGTACATTCTTTCAAAACACAATAATGTTCTTAAATATGCTGTGATCTTTCCAAATGTCAGTTGTTATAAATATAATATAGCGCTGTGGCTTGTTTCATATCGTGCAGTTTCGCGCGTATGGTGCGACTATTATATTTCTACTGCACTTCTTCTATGTAATGTTGTTCTTACGTCCTGATATGTTAATTCTCATTGTACCGTTCTTATAATATATACACTTTCACTTACTGTTGTAAACTTTGTAACGTCTAAGATCTTCAACTTACTTGAAATACTTCCTGATCTTCACCATTTTTGTTACGTGGAGTTTTCGTGCGTTCTTTCTTTCTGTGTAGCACGGTGTGAACTGCGCCGCTGGTACGTAATTCCTTTTATGATCAGCTATGGAAATTGGCGGGGATTTATGTTGATCAACAAACGGTGTCCAGAAACGACCCCCACATGTCTCAATGTGCCTGTCCGCTAAACGCAACTGGAGCAAACACAAAAAGCATCATCGAAAAATCGGAACTTGGTAACAGAACTCAGAACAGCATACTCAAGTGAAGCGAACGATTTTCCAGACGTTTATTTCCGCCACTGGTACAAGGATTAAACTCTGGCAGAAAAGCAGGCTGATCCCTAACCACAGGATCGGCACCTACTCAAATACATCCACCCCTGAGCTCCCAAACCAGCTCGTCGCCCTTGAAGCCTTCCTATCCATTCTTCAGCTCAATTTCTTAGATACTAAGATTCAGTCTAGGTGGATTTCTATTCCCGATCCATTCACCGTTGTCGTCTCAATAAATTCCTTACCAGACTCCCTGCTGTCTCATCCCGAAATCACGGCATCCAGGTGTCACCTTCACCTCGAGCCTTCAGAAACACATCTTGTCCGTATCACAAAGTCACAGCGTCTCCCGTTGCCGTGTTCTGACGTTCTCCACATTCTCCTTGGATTCCTCTGTTGACATCCACTTTAGTGTCTGAATGGGAAACTCCGTATATGATTTTTCACCGCCCATTCCGATGACGTCATTATGTCTAACGCCATGTGGCAATGAACATGAAGAAGTAAACGATGATCATCATGATCATGATAACGGTGCTGGCTCGGACTCGGAAGACTCATGTGCAGCTCAATCAGAACATAATACTGTCTCTCCTCCTGGGAGTCCTGAGTCTTCTCAGTCTCATTGTCAACATGATGATTCATGTGAGGAAGTGGAAGATAAGGGAGATTTTAGCACATTTTTGGAAGAAAAAAAAACGATTTTGGCTATTTGAAGAAATCGTTTTCAGATAAGTTGAAAATGACAATAGTATAACACGGTCCAGAAAAATATCAAAATAAGAGTGGACCATTTACCCCATTTGCTGAGAAGGATGGAAGAAGTTTTTTTTTTTTTTTTTTCGAAAAAGTGGTTTAACAAATGGAGAAATCGTGGAGAGAAAGTGGTTGTTATACTCTACATACCGGGACGCATGAATGAGATGGTGCAACAAGAATCACATGAAAACTACCAACTTATTGGATAAATTATACGTAAACACTCCAGAAATTTAAGCAAGTTATTTGGAGAAATAAACTTGAAAACGTAATGACAAACTGGCAAACTTAATGTGGAGTAAACCAAAGGAGAAGGCAAAGAAGTAAATACTCAGATGGCAAAATCTGGATCACACAAACAGTAAAAGACATGATTGTGTGAGATGGCGAACCATGATTGTTACACAGATTGGCTTGGCAAATTATTGTGATTAATGAGAGGTGATGACGACAGTCTGGAATGCTCCTAGCAGTAGAATTGTGGACTTTGTAAAATAAACCATCTTTTGGCAGCAGAGATATGTTTTGTGTGGACGATTCAAAGAAAATGGACGGGTGGGTATGCAAACGAGACAGTCCTTCAAGAAACAGATGAAAGCGAAAATTTATTAGATATATTTATTATACGTGCACAGTCCAGTTTTTAAAACATGTTATAAGAAGTTTTACTCGTATACGCTTAGTGACAATTGACAAACTATATGCACAAATACGAGTGTGGAAACAACAATATATACCAAATAAAAATCAAACTTCCCAACGTGACTAGATCAAAGTGCATGATCGAGACAAGACGTTATACGTGATCCGAGACTGAGGATCATGCGAGCTGGTGAGCCATGGTCGCTGTCATCATCTTACTCTTATCTAAATAACGGTTCGGGTTCATACAGGCAACAATACACTGTTCGCTAGGATATAGAACATTTATTGTATAAAGTGTACAGTTGGCGCAGTGGGTAAAACAGACCCGCGCTCTCTTATATTACATATCACAGATAGTTAAACATCAAATATATAGTTGTCATACAACAATCTAGCACACTATCTAGCCTAAGTATATCTATGAATATCTAGAGTCCCTCTCAGGAGGCCTTGTTGTCTCTCTCAAGTCCGTTTGTCCGCCCGGTTCCCCGTATCCTAACTCGACACGGGGGGGAACTCTGTCCGAGTTCTCGTGGACCCCGCATTAGGCGGGCCACATCAGTGCCAAAGGAATCATGGACTTGGTGACCAGCTCTTTCGAGAAAAGGGTTTTAGATTACTCGGGTCCTGCGCGACTTAATGGTATCCCTTGGGCTGGGTTGCAGCCCTCTACTATATAAGAAATGAGGGGGGACAGGATCCCCCCTCCCCGTGATATGATTGT
>JACEFZ010023053.1:0-87700 GCA_014155875.1 Cepaea nemoralis | reverse complement strand
AGCACGTTACTTACGAAGAAAAAGTGTAACCGGGGATACCAACAGTGGTGACACCAAATGTGACAGAAAACATTCTTAACCAAGTAGATAAATTATCTAGGGGTAATTATCAGATGGATGATGTACAAGAGATTAATGTACAGGACAAACAAAATTTTAGAAAATGAAAAAGTAAGAGAGTGGTAAATAGTTTTTGGTGTGGGGGAGTTTGGAGTGAATGTGTAAAAAAAAATTAGAAGCAGCTGGTTTGTAAGGTGAATTTCCAGTCTAAACAATTAAAGAAACAACTTTCTTTAGTCATATAAGAGACGCATGAACATCGTGACAAGTGTTATCTCAGTAACATACCAATTAGAAATTATGGTAGTTTTATGTCACAAAGTCGCTTTCAGAACACCAAGACAGGAGCGTCATGAAGGCCTACAACACGGAACTTGATGATAGTGTCAGCCAAGTTGGTTCAGAACACCAAAGACAGCTATGTGTTGTGTGGTGCGAAAGAAATAAAGAAGTGTGGACTTTTGTACAGAGCGAAACGAAAAAAATATAACCATTCGTTCACTTCAGAAAACCATGGCGAAATTTAGATTTATTCTGATGATATCAAAATTAAATCTAATTATCGTGTTAGTAAAACACTTACAAGGACGAGCCTCAGTGTTCGTCTGGGCTGGCGAATAAACACACCGATTCCGATTCCGATTCCGATTTGTCGAAAAAAAAGAAACTTTCCACCTCGTTCAACCCGTCTCAATGACGTTGGTTATAGTTGTGGTGGTTCATAGTGCGGTATAGGTTTTATGGTCTTTTGTGCGTTAGACAGCTTCTATTACTGCCTGTCTGGCCGAGTCCCTCTTTTTTGCCATCCTTTTTGCTTTTGACGTTGTTGCTGGTGTGTCTGCTATCATTATCGGTTTGCCCATCCCTCTCGTTTGATGTCTTCTTTTCCGGAGCTGACCTTGGGGGGTGGGGAGGGGCTGTCTTTTTTCATCTGTTTTCTTGGGCTTGTCCTGGGGAGGGGGGGGGCGCCTGTTATCGTCTGGGCTTGTTTTCTTGGGTCTTGGTTCAACGGTTTTTTGTCAAGCATAGGGGTCGGATTGTATCGTCTCTCTTGTCCATCGTTGGGGAGGTTTCCTACGGTCTCCTCTTGTCCCGCGCCGGAGGGGTTTCTTGCACGTCCCTCTTATCCATCGTCAGGGGGGTTTCCCATCGTCTTCTCCATCGTTGGGGCAATTTCCCCCCTTCTCCTTGTCTCCCGCGTCGAAGAGGGTCGTTTCGTCTCTCTATTGTTTGCCATTTGAGTGTTTTAACGCCCCCCCCCTATATATTTCCTATTGTCTGGTTTTCGTGTGGTCGAGTTTTTCCTCACTGTATTTTTATTTTGCTGTTGGCTTTATTTTATGTTGGTTATATTTCTTTCCCTGTTCTTGCAATGAATTGTTTTGTAAGCTTTTGTACTTCTTTGTCGCCTTCCACCTGTAGGCATTCCTTCATCGTCATCGTCGTGTTTCTTGTTTGGAAGTATTCTACTAGGTCCCTGCGTTCCTGGGCATAGGCTGTGCACGATAGTAGGTAGTGTTCTATAGTGTTTTCCTCCAGGCAGTCAATGCAAAGTGGTCGGGTGATTTTATCTTTCCAGTTCCTGATTCTCAATCTCCATAGTTTCTTGTACGTTGGTATTTTTGTGTTGTCTTTCACTTGACTTTTCAAACTTGGTTCTCTGAGCATGTGGTAGGCGTGTCGTCCTTTATTGCTGTCTCTCCATTGTTGTTTCCATTTGTCGATTACTTGTTGTTTGATAATGCTTTTTGCATCCAGAATGCCGAGTCCTGTGTTTACTATATTCTGGCTGCTTGTCCCGCGTTTTGCGGCCCTGTCTGCCCTCTCATTGCCAGTTATCCCTCTGTGTGCTGGTATCCATACAATTGTGACCTGGCATCCCATACTTCTTAGTTTTGTTGTTAGTGTTAGTATTTTCTCTTCAGGTCTTGTCTGTTCACTTAGAATGGTTGCCTAGCGCTTGTACTGCAGATAGTGAGTCCGTCAGTATAGTTAGTTTTATAGGGGGGTTCTCTGTTGCTATTTCTAGTCCTTTCATAATACCTACTAGTTCTGCCGTGTATACCGATGTATTGTCTGTTATTTTGTACTCCTTTTGGATGTTCCGGTATGGTACTACTACTCCTGCCCCTGCCTCCCCATTCTCGTTCTTTGACCCGTCTGTGTAGATAGTGAGGTTGTCCGTGCTTATTTGTCCTATTGTATTCCTCCGCTATGTCTTTGGCTTCCCTGTCCTCTGTTGATTTACTAATTATGCTCGCGAGTGTCGTATCCGTCAATGGTAGTTCTAGCTCCCATTGGGGTGTTGTTTGTCTGTGAACTTTCGTTCGTGCCAGTGCCCTCACTAGTTTCTCGTCCGCGTTCATCTCTCTGTGCCGCTGTCCATCCTGCTGGTGTTTGTGTCTTTTGTATGGGTATTCCTCCCCATTTGCTTCTGTTTTCTTCGAATGCACTGAACGCAGGGTGTCTTGTATCCTTCGCAGCCTTCATCCAGTAGTTGTACACTAATTGCTTTCTTCTCAGTTGTAGTGGAAGTACTCCTAGTGCTACCTCTAGGGCTTCCCTTGGTGTTTGCTTGCCTGTTCCTAGGATAATGCCCAGCGCTTGGTTCTGTATTGAGTCCAGTCTTCGTTTGTTGTGTTCCGGTGCAGCGTCGTATACTATGCTTCCGTATTCTATTCTTCCTCTGATCAGAGATTTGTATAGCATTAGCATCGTTTTTGTATGGGCTCCCCATCCACTGCCTTTAATTACTCTTAGAATATTTATTGTCTTTTTGCCTTTTTCGACTGTCTGGTCTATATGTTTTCTCCAACTTAGTTGTTCGTCTAGTGTCATCCCGAGGAATCTTGTGTTTTTTGTTCTCTTTATATTCTTCCCTTGGATCTTGATGTCCCCGTCCGTGTAGTTTCGTTTTCTTTTCGCGTTGAATATCATACTGACCGTTTTGTCTGTGTTGATCTGGAAGCCGCAGTGTGACCGGTGTTTTGTTAACAAGCGCGGTCATCCGAGAAAGCTTGCCAACCCGTAGCTCCGGACAAAATTCGCAACGGAACGAAATTAGCCACAAATGTGCAACCTGTTGAGGTTATAATATCAATATCTCTTGATATATTTCGTAAAACACCATCAAAATTGTTTTTTGAAATAAACGACATCATAATCTTTCATTTGACTATAAGTTTTAATACTTTGACCTATCAAAAAGTTATTTTATTACACATTTAAGGCGTCATACGACGCGTCCTTGTTCGATTGTGCATACATAAATAATTTTTTAAAATATATAAGAATGGGTTATTATGCTATATTGCCTTTTAAAATACTTAAAACTTGGTATTATTAAATATTACAAGGTTCATTTTTCTGATATTTGAATAACTTTGTCTAAATCTGACTTTCCCCCAAGTAGGTATAGCACAGTTTTACAAATAAATTATGTTACTTTTTATACAACTGAAAACCATACTTTATTGATGTTTAAACATAATAGCGGAGTAATTTTTTGTCTAATATGTTTATTAATGTCTGTTCTAGAAATATGTTTTGTCTATCGCTGTAATTCTTATTTTTATCATCTCCGACAGTCACAGTTGCAAGGTTGCTGTTGTATCTTTGCTTTGTAAGATCAGTGTTACCAGAAGTAATAGCTTAGTTGATAACGCACTTGGCTCGTGTTCGGGTGGCAGTGGTTCGATCCTCAAAGTGTGAATTTTTTTTTTTTTTTTTTTTTTTTTAAATTCTTTCGCACGCTTTAAACCGCTGTTCATCAATATACCGTTGTCTACTATTTTTCTTTTTGGTATCTCTTTCGCTTACGCCCACAGATAAGAAGATAGACACTTTGTAACGCCGAAAAAAGAATACATTATGTTTCATACCGGTAACCGCTCTGGGTCTATCATTATCATGTGTCGCTTCTTCTTTCGTTCGCTTGAAATGTGTCTATGATTGTGATATTGTCTCTTGTATAAATTTAACGTTGTTTGTCGATAAGACTTCTGACTCAAGTTTGTAACGAAAAGACATAACACTACCAGCTTAGTTATTAATTTTAAATAAATTAGATTTTTGTGTAGGGTAGTAATTCTTCAGTCATCGTGTGCCATGTCGGTGGGCGTGACCAAACGTGGTACATTTTACCATGTTGATAAGTTTAATAAAACAGAGTACAACAGACAAATCTGTCAATAATTGAGTTGATTAAATCGTTTCTTACGGGAACCCACACAACTTCCTTGGGGTTGAGTGAAAACCAGATAATTGAGGTTGTAAAAAGTGATAGATTTTTTTTCGGATTGGTGGAGTGTGATATAGAGACCCCGACTGCTTTTACAAGAGTCCTTTGTCGAAATGCCCCCTATTTTTTAAGAACACAGAAGTGTCGAGGGACGATATTGGCGTATTTATGAAGTATTTATGAGTACCTCACGACGGACATTGATTGGTAGTTATTTCGGGAAGAAAATATTATTAGCCACCCCTCTTTTAAAGTGGTATCTAGCCCATGGGTTGGTGGTTACACCAGACAATAGAGTATCGACCGGTTAGTTGTTTTAAACAAGTTGGGGAAACAGTGTCTAATGCCCGTCGCCAAGGGGATAAAAAGCCAGCTGAGAGTGTTACGGCAGAAACAATGAAATTGTTAGGTAATGCCGCTATATGTTTTCTACTGTTTGGTGTCTATATGTTCTATTAAAGTGGTCATATGAATGAAATGTCTATATAAAAGACTCAATGTCACATTTGTTACGACCAATAAAAATGAATGTCCTTTGTCAATGAAAATGGTTTGACTCTTCTACACACTATTGAAAATTTGATGAAAAATAAAAGTTATGAAAACGAGCTCTTGTTTTGTTTTTTAGTGGTATGAATGATTTTTCTTGTTGACCACTGCAAAAGGGTGCTTCATGTTGATTATGTGGTACACACATGTTTACTATACAACCCAAAATATAAGAGATATATTACCCCTACATACCACCCCTTACCCAACTTCATGACCGAGGGGGAGTGAAAATCAACCGAGGTCAAGGTCAAATGGTGGAGGCTCCACCAAATGAGAACCGATTTGCGCCTCTCCTACTACTCTTAACCCCTAGCGATTTCCACCTTTTTGGTCCACTGAAAACCCACGTTGGCGGGTGACATTTCGCGAATGACGCCGAAGTTCAATGTGAAGTGAAAACGTCGTTTAGAAAACATAGCACGCAGGTCTATGCAGCCGGTTTGGGAGGACTGATAATACGATAGGATAAGTGCATCAATGTTGGTGGAAATTATGTTGAGAAATAAAGGAACAATGTATGTATAAAAATAAACTGGTTTCAAGTTGTTATCATATGTAGGTATTTTTCTACAGCCATTTGTGACTTACTTATTGACTTCCCCTCGTATTTCACCACCCGTATTTCACCCAAATTATTTCAGCCAAAGCATTTCAAACAAAGCAATTCAACCAAAAGTATTTCACACAAATTATTTCAGCCAAAGTATTTTAGTCAAAATATTTCAGCCAAAGTAATTCATAAACAGTATTTCAGCACCCAAAGTATTTCACCCAAATTATTTTTCATGTATTCACACCATGTTACATATAAATCTGCAGTATGCACTTGAGGCGCAGTGATGGTCAACAAAAATGACGTGTCAAGCATAGAGGTGGATTTGATTTTAAGATTACCTTCCTGACCATAGAGCCAGCTTGTTCCCAAGGCGTTGCGGATGCAGTTCATAATTCCACAAACCGCGTTTGAAACACAGCTGCGTGCATTTTACGCAGAAGAACGCCTTGTGTTGATTTTTATAAAATTATATGAGTGCTGGTCGTTCATAAAGCAATGGCAAACTACTGAACGTAAACTTGCCAATAAGATCACAACAGCAAAAAATTCTGCAACGTCCTATAAATGACATACAGCTAACTTAACTTAAGGACCCCCGTGGGTGGGGGGAATTAAGATAGAGGGAGAAAGTAAGAGAGAGAAAGAGAGCGAGTAAGAAGATAAACAAGACAGACATGTGGTAATTTTAACGAACTCACGGAACTTGCAGTAAAAAAATGAAGAAAAGCATGTTTCATGCAAAGTGGCAGGCTACAGTTCAACAATCAAAGATAAGCGGCATGTGTAGGATCTTTCCGCCAGGACATGCCGGTGTGGTGGGGAACGAGCAGACGGACAGATTGGCTGAGTGTGGACCGCTGGGTGGGGTATTCGTGCATGGTAATGCAAATGTGATCGGGGCCCTTTGGAATCATGTATATAGTACAGAAGAACAGATAGATCATAACGTTTTGGAGAGAATGATGCTGCAGGAAATGACCAGAGGATCTGACCGACATTCTGGATTCCTGGGAAAGACCGGACGGCACATGATCAAAACGCAACCGGTACAATTATTATTGGGACTCTTCGCTGGCTGTTGATGATGAGGACGGAGCACGAATGGACATGTCCCGAGTACTTTGATGTCGGTTCTTGATTCAGCTAAACTCTTCTCTCTCTCTCTCTCTCTCTCTCTCTCTCTCTCTCTCTCTCTCTCTCTCTCTCTCTCTCTCTCTCTCTCTCTCTCCCTCTCCTCTCTCTCTCCTCTGTCTCTTTCCCTATCTTTCCTCTTCCCTCCCTCTCTCTGTTTCAGTCTGTCTCTCTCCCTCTTTCTCCCCTTCTAGCTCTCCCTTTCTGTCCTTATCTCGCCATCTCTCACCCTTATTCTTTCTCTCTCCCTTTCTCTCCTCCTCCCCCTCTCTCTCCCCCTCTCCCCCCCCCCCCCTCTCTCATTTTTCATTTGACAATTTTTTCCGTCCATGTGAATGTACCATGCGTAATATGAATTGTTTATGCTTACAAAATCCATTTGACAATGTTTTTTTCCCCCTATGTAAATGTAACATGCACATTTGATGAATGAAAGATGAGTGATCGAAAGGGCCGAATGTAAGACGGGCCTGCGTGCCCAATTTGTTACCCTTTTAAAATAAAGTTTGTTCGTTCGTTCGTTCGTTCTCTCTCCTACCTCCTCTCTCTCTCTCTCTCTCTCTCTCTCTCTCTCTCTCTCTCTCTCTCTCTCTCTCTCTCTCTCTCTCTCTCTCTTTCTCTCTCTCGCTCTGATGATTTCATTCCCGCATTTATTCATACTTTGAAAACATAACAATCTTTATCGCTTGTCCACAGATCTCAGCGTTCCGTCGACTCTTGAATGCGCATGCGCATCCTATGTCAAACAACTTCCGACCAGTCCAGCTAATGAACAACAGAAACGTCACATCAAACTTTGACACAGGTCAGACAGACAAGTAATTAAAGACTATCAAAATTTACCCGCGTGCCCTTTTACACAACATCGCAATCAACCCCAGAATTAATTATCTGTTTTTGATTTCCTAGCCAATTTTACGTACAGTAGTTTACCACTTAAAATCTTTGGAGAATACAGCGGTAGGTTTCTCCTTACCTTCGGCTGCGTTGTGAATGGTTGACTCCCCTAGCCTTTGTCTAAAAGACATATCCTACAAGGCAACAAGGGGGAGAGGTAATATATGGGGCTCTTCCCCACCGATTAGAAAGAAGCAGTCATCATTAGTTGGCCACATTATGAGAAGACACAAAACTGTAACATATTGTGACAGCCGGAATGATTTGCGGAAAGAAAGATAGAAGAAGACAGCGTGAGAAAATCCTTGACAGTCATGTGTCATGGCACCGAAGGGAGTCCAATACACCAATTGATCCATGACTTCGGAGATCGCAATTTGTGGAGAGACATTATCGCCCACGCCAGCCGGCAAGGCATTGGATGATGATGAGTTTACCACTGAGGGATTTTAGGCACATAACATTTCTCTTCTGTAGCCGGCAGATGAGTCCGTTCCACAAGCCGGACAATTGGACTAAATTGTGTTCTTTTCGTTTGCAAAGCAATAGCAAATTTAGCAGTTGAATGACTTTATTTGTAGGGCGTTGCGTTCAACCATAACTCCCGGTTGATTGTTGACACAATTGTACGTTCTGTAGCTTGCCATGGCTTTCTGAACGAGCAGTCAATGGTGAAGGCCCAACTGACCGATGTAGGGGTTGATTTCGCTGCTCTACTACTAGCGCACCGTGTGTTAATAAACCGAGGCACTTACTAAACAAGCTGAACAGCGCATAAATGCCTTTGAATATTATTGTTATAGATCCCTTCTAAGAATATTCTGGATAAAGAAAAGAACAAATGCACCCATACTCCGAGACCTGAATATTTTAGACGGTTGGCTATTAAAGACGAATAAAAGAAAGAAAATTGAAATATTTTGGTCACTTGAAACACTTACGAAAGTTTGAAGAGAAAAATCATGGAGGGGTATATGCCCGGGAAGAGAGGAAGAGGAAGGCCACACAGAGAAATTTGGTACAGGATGTGGCAGATGATCTCCAGATGGGTGTATCGGACGCAGGGCTTCTTGCTTATGACAGAGAAGTATTCCGGAAGGTTGTTATGGTAGCGAGGTTCTGCAAAGGACATGCTTCTGAATGAATTAATGAATACTGCTTAATGGCAAACTGCTGAACTGAAAATGCCTGGTTAAGTTAGTTACACATCCTTTACAGGACGTCGGCCGCAGGGTGTTTGGGCTGTTTGTAATTTCTTCACGTTCAGTAGTTCGCCATTGCTTTCTGAACCGCCGGCACACATACATTTTATAAAACCAATGCAAGGCGTCGGTAACCCCTTTGCCACGGGGCCTAGTAAATATCAGAATATGGACGGGGTTTATTGCAAAGTCAAGGACAGAGATATTTGTTTTTAAAGTCATCGTTCTGAACTGCCGTTACTCAGTTGCTCATACCCTTTTGAAAATCAACGCAACCCGATATTCTCCCAAATCGCTTTCGGCTGATGTTGAACCCAGCATGTCGTGAATGTGAAACTGCGTTCACTAACCCTAATACATACACGTTGACTAAAGACTATCATGAGAGTAAACCCACAGGCATTGATCGGCGCTCAAGTAATGAAATGTAGTAAAGATAAGTTAACACACGTCATAATTTATAAATCGAAGGCTTCGGGTACTGAGGGACTTAAACCTACCCCTTCAAAGAATGACAGCACGGCGCGGAAGGACCACAAACATCAACAGCCAACGCCTTCTATTACTTAAAATTAACATCATAATCATCATTCTTAACATCATCTTCATCATCCTCTTCTCTTTGAACATCAACTTCATACTCAAAATCATCATCATCCTCTTCCTTTTGAATATCAATATCATTCTCAACATCATCGTCATCATTATCAACATCACCATCATCCTCTTCATTTTGAACATCAACATAAATTTCAAAGTCAGCAACATCATGATCTTCCTTTTGAAAATCAGCATCATTCTAAAAATCATCATCATTATCATTCTCAAAATCATTATCATTATTATCATCATTCCCAAAATCATCATCATCAACATCATCATCATCCGCTTCTCTCACAACCCCCACTCAACGTCAAAGAGGTATCCTAACAATGAACTAACTGACTTGTTTCTGTCCTTTCAGATGTTCACTGGACGTACAGCGGAGGCATAATCAACAGTAGGTCCTCTCATTTGCTTCTCTTTCATTGTGATGCTCAAGTTCTTCTAAGTTATCTTAGTGTTTGTAACAGCCAGTCATTGAATAGCCAGCTATGCCTATAGCACACTATTTTGTGGGTTTCAAACTGACTGACTGACTGACTGACGGACTGACTGACTGACTGACGGACTGACTGACTGACTGACTGACTGACTGACTGACTGACTAACTGACTACTGACTGACTGACTAACTGGCACCCTGCCGTCTTGACAGACGATAGTTTGTTAAATGGGGTTATATTTCTCCATAACACACAGTCTGGGCTGAATGCAGAAACCATGTGTTGCCCATGCAGCATGAACCCTCTTTCTGCTTGCCTAGTTTAATCCAGAGGAAGGTAACATCAATACGTCTGGAACAAGACAAGCTGCAGAAGCTGCCCAATCAACAAAGCAATGCTTTAACTATCCACTTATCGGAGCTTCCATCCTAGACCAGTTGCCGGCAAAGTCTTAGGGCCTGTCTGCCCTGCTATGACATTTGCCTTTAGGTCGCATTTCCACACACTAGGGTAAAGCTTGTAACCTCCCAATTCCACTCCTCCGCCCGAAGCCGTTGGCACAATGTGGGGTTTCAAGTTTGGTGAGCGCCGCCCAACATTCGGCGCTAACAGAAAGCAGATAGTACCGTCTACTGTCATACGGTAGCTCAGTCATATCTGACTAAGACCTGACATACGTTTCACACTAGAACATTATATACAAGAGTAAAACAAGAGACAAACAGCTTCCTTTGTCATGTGATAAGAAGAGATGCATTGGATAACATCTTGACAACAGGAAAGATCAAAGGAAAAAGAGGTAGAGGCCGACCAAGAGAAATGATCCTGGCTGGATTGAGACCGCGGCATGGAGGAATGTAACAGCAGAGTTGATCCGGAACACCAAAGACCGAGATATGTGGAGAGACGTGAAGGCCTACGCCAGCTGGGAGGGCACTTGATATTGATGATTGTTTACATATAGTATTCACTAGAGTAACAAGTAACAATTTTTCTCCTATCCTGGACATGCAATAAAAGATGATGGCAGAAGTGAAACAGAAATAAAAAAGTTTATAGAGATGGCCCAAAATGCTTCTAACATCATGAAATCAGTATTAACATCTATAGAGATTAATATAATAGCGCATTAAAAATGAGAATTATCAAATGTTATGTATATTCAACACTACTATATGATGTGGATACCTGGACACTGAGGAAGCAATTAGAAATTCGAAAAGAGGCCTTGGAGATGTGGATATATTGACGAATATGTCGTATTTCATGGACACAAAAACAATCAAATACAAATGTTCTAGAAAAACTGAGAATGAAACTATGGTTGATGAAAGAAATAGAAAAGAGCAAGTGAAATATTTCGGCCACGTTTATAAAAACCATGCTGGAGGGCAAGGTTGAGGGCAAGCGACCAAGAGGTAGACAACGATACAAGTGGGAAAATAACATCAAGAGGTGGACGAACTGACATAATGTACACTCAAGGTGAGAGACAGACAGTGTTGGTTTCACTGCAGCCAACCTTCATTGCGGGGACGGCACCTGATTGATTGATTGATTGATTGATTGATCTATTGACACCCAAATAATGCGTATAGACACATTTGCAAGAGGCGGGAGATGCGGCAAAGATATAGAGATTTGTCAATGAGCCTTGATGAGAGTGGCGTTCTGAACACGGCAATTTATATAATGGTGATTAATTTTTCTTGGAAAAACAAAAAGAAACGTTCGTTCAACAAGATCTGAACATAGGGAAAACAGCATAGGGCCAAGGAAACAAATTTACTATGGTCATATTAAACTTTGGTTTTGTCAGGTCTTAGTCAGATATGACTGAGCTACCGTATGACAGTAGAGACGGGTCTACCTGCTTTCTGTTAGCGCCGAATGTTGGGCGGTGCTTACCAAACCCGACACCCCACATTGTGCCAACGGCTTCGGACGGAGGAGCGCAATTGGGTGGATACAAGCCTTACCCTAGTGCGAGGATGCGAGGAATTCAACCTAAAGACTCAATGTCATAGCATGGCAGACCAGAACTAAGTCTTTGTCGGCAACGGATCTAGGATCGAAACGACCGACAGGGGACAGCTAGAGCATTGCTTTGCTGACCCAGCAGCTTCTGCAGTTTGTCTTGTTCCAGATGTATTGGTGTTACCTTTCCACTGGAGTAAACTAAGAAGGTCGAGAGAGAAACAATGTTGCATGGACAACACATGGTCTCTGGAGTAACTAGTCAGGGTCGAGAGGAGAAACAATGTTGCATGGACAACACATGGTCTCTGGAGTAAACTAGTCAGGTCGAGAGAGAAACAATGTTGCATGGACAACACATGGTCTCTGAGTAACTAGTCAGGTCGAGAGAGAAACAATGTTGCATGGACAACACATGGTCTCTGTAGTAACTAGTCAGGTCGAGAGAGAAACAATGTTGCATGGACAACACATGGTCTCTGGAGTAAACTATCAGGGTCGAGAGAGAAACAATGTTGCATGGACAACACATGGTCTCTGGAGTAAACTAGTCAGGTTCGAGTAGAGGAAACAATGTTTGCATGGACAAACACATGGTCTCTGGAGTAAACTAGTCAGGTCGAGAGAGAAACAATGTTGCATGGACAACACATGGTCTCTGGAGTAAACTAGTCAGGTCGAGAGAGAAACAATGTTGCATGGACAACACATGGTCTCTGGAGTAAACTAGTCAGGTCGAGAGAGAAACAATGTTGCTGGACAACCATGGTCTCTGGAGTAAACTAGTCAGGTCGAGAGAGAAACAATGTTGCATGGACAACACATGGTCTCTGGAGTAAACTAGTCAGGTCGAGAGAGAAACAATGTTGCATGGACAACACATGGTCTCTGGAGTAAACTAGTCAGGTCGAGAGAGAAAACAATGTTGCATGGACAACACATGGTCTCTGGAGTAAACTAGTCAGGTCGAGAGAGAAACAATGTTGCATGGACACACATGGTCTCTGGAGTAAACTAGTCAGGTCGAGAGAGAAACAATGTTGCATGGACAACACATGGTCTCTGGAGTAGACTAGTCAGGTCGAGAGAGAAAAACAATGTTGCATGGACAAACACATGGTCACTAGTCAGGTCGAGAGAGAAACAATGTTGCATGGACAACACATGGTCTCTGGAGTAAACTAGTCAGGTCGAGAGAGAAACAATGTTGCATGGACAACACATGGTCTCTGGAGTAAACTAGTCAGGTCGAGAGAGAAACAATGTTGCATGGACAACACATGGTCTCTACATTCAGCTGAGGTTTTGTGCTATGGGGAGGTTAGTATGCCTTCTCTTTTTTGAAATAGAATGAATATCGTCTGTCAAGACAAGGTGCCAGTTCAACAATAAGTTAGCTAATTGCATATTCCTTACAGGACGTCGCATTCAACCCATCACGTTTTGGCTGTTTGTGATTTCTTGGCAAGTTTTAAGTTTATTAGTTTGCAATTACTTTTTTTTTAGAACAATACAATACACAGTAGTAGTAAATTTAAATATTGTTTCCGGCTTGTGTTTAAATAACAAGAAAAACAAACAAACAGACAAACCAACAAGTAATACCAAACAACAAACAAACACAACAAAAAGTAACCGCTGTGAATATTTCCCAAAGCGGAACAATGGCCCGTCTACTACGCCTCCTGCAAAGGAAACAACCAATCACCTATCGCCATCCCGTCACATGGTAGTCGGTTCGACCCTAACCTTAAAAAGTTTAACTTCCACAACTACGACACAATCCCAGAGAGTCAGTATCTGTTGATTAACAATGGACATACGGGTTAGTATTCGTTGTTTGAATATTTACTTATGTGTAAGTAGACAAATTGTATATATCATCATGATCATCATTAAGTGCCCTGCCAGCTGGCGTAAGTGTTCATGGCTCTCGACAGATCTCGGTCTTTGGTGTTATGGATCAACTCTGCTGATGATATTCCTCCATGCCATCGTCTCAATCCACCCAGCATCCTTTCTCTTGGTCTGCCTCTGCCTCTTTTCCCCTCGATCTTTCCAGTTGTTACTGATGTTCTCCAATGCCTCTCTTCTCATCACATGACCACAGAAAGCTGTTTGTCTCTTTCTTATTGTTGTAGGTAATGTTCTAGCCTCAATAGCCTCTTTTAGGCATTCGTTGTTAGTTACTCTGGCAGTCCAAAGAAATCGCAACATTCGTCTCAGGAACTACATATCTGTTGCTTCCAATCTCTTCCTTATTTGTTTATTTACATTACAAGATTCACAGACATACAGCAAAATAGGTTCTATATAGCACCTCAGCACTCTCTTTCTTACATTCAATAATAGTGACTTATTGCGTAAGATTTTCTTCATTTTATGAAATGCAGCCTTTGACTGCCCTATACTACTCTTAATCTCTGTTGTGCATCTTCCATCTGATGTTATAAATGTCCCTAGACATTTAAAACTATCCACTTGGTAAAGAATTCTCCCGTCTATGTCTATTTCACATGTGGGTGTCACATGTTTCTTTGATATCACCATTGTTACTATTTTCTTGCATCTCTGTTACTACAATGTCCAACAATTGTTGTAGATCTTTTGCATTATCCGCTATCAATACTGTGTCATCTGCAAAGCGTACATTATTTATATTGTAACAATATTGTATAATATTGTAATATTATTCCTGGCTTTTCTTTGATCTTTCTCATTATTACTTCTCTATACAGGAAGAAGAGATCAGGTGAAAAAACACACCCTTGTCTTACACCCAGCTTTATGTGTTCATAATTTCCTTCTTTATTTCCCACGTTTATTGTTGCTATTTGATTCCAGTAAATATTTTTTATTATTAAGTACTATCTTATAATTATGATGGGAAAAACTTTAGACTTATAAAAAACATATTGGAAACAAGCTGCCATAAGGATTGATAATGAAGTTGGACAATATCAGCCTATTAAGAGAGGTGTGAGACAGGGATTTGTAATGTCTCCAGATCTTTTTTCTCTATAGAGTGAAATTATTTTCAGAAATGTAGAAGATATAAATGGAATCAGCATCGGAGGAATAAACATCAATAATGTTAGATATGCAGATGATACAGTATTGATTGCAGACAATAATCGGGATCCGCAACAATTAATAAATGCGGTTGTTGCACACAGTGAACAACTAGGGTTAGAATTAAATTGTAAAAAGGTACAAAATATGGTCGTCACTAGGAACAAAGAAATACCACAATGTAATATACAAGTAAATAAGAATATTCTTCAACATGTGAATCGATACAATTATTTCGGAACAGTCATAACATCTGATTGATGAGATCTTGATGATATCTTGATATCTAATCTTGATGAGATTAGAACAAGGATCGCCATGGTGAATGTAGTCTTTAGCAAGATGAAAAACATTCTGACCAATAAAAAGATGTCAGTTAAAACGAGAAAAAGAATGTTGAGGTGCTACACAGCCTTTTCTTGTGTATGGATAGGAAGCGTGGACAATGAGCAGTCAAGCTGAAAAACATCTGATGGCTGTGGAAATGTGGTTCCTGAGGCGAATGCAAAGAATACCACGGACAGACAGAAAAACCAATGACCAAGTACTACAGGAAACAAATGAAAATCGTAAAGTGATTAGAGAAATTAGACGTAGACAGTCAAAATCTTTTGACATGTTATGAGAAGAAATAGATTGAAGAACTTGGTGACAACTGGCAAGATCGATGGGAGGAGAGCAAGGGGAAGAAGTAAATATCTGGATGGCTTGACCACGTGGTATGGTCGAGACAAGAACACTGAGCTGATCCATGTCTCTGGTGATTGCGTGAGATGGCGAGACATTGCTTATCGGCATGGCACATGATGATGAATTAATCTCTGTAAAAAAAGGCAGATCGGCGTCTGTGTCGAAGGGCTAGCGTACGCTATTCGCAATCCCGCATATAGAGTTCAACTTCAGCTGAAGAGATCTGGAAACAGATTGTCCTTGTACTAATCTTTAACAATGGTATGAGCGTCCCCCCCCCCCCCCCCCCCCAGTATAGTCCACTACTATTCTCTATTTTACCGTTCGCTCACATGGTCACCTACCCTTCCCCCAGCCGGTATTCTCCCCTCGGGTCGCTAATGCAATCCCTGAGCTTGTGATGTTATTGCTCTTTAGCCCATTGATTTCCCCTTAATAACACATCCGGTTCACACACTTTGTTGGAATCACATACGCGGATTTATAAAAGAGGTACCCATTCCACAACAAGGATACAGATAAATCACTTTTATATTTCTATTTTCAAGTAAAGATGTTGTATTCATGAACTTGCGTTGATTTGTGGTTTTTATTTCTGTGCTGACGAAGGCTTTAGCCGCTAAATCCATGTTGTTACTTGTGTTCGTGTTCTAGTAAAGCTTACCATCAACTTCTCGCTTTTGTTGATGTTTCATTCATGTCAGCCAACATGGACATCTCGGCTGCTGATGCCAGCATATCTGCAGGAGGTCTACCCGAACGCTATCAAGCGGCACGACTGCACTTCCACTGGGGCTCAAATGACCAGAAAGGGTCGGAGCACACCCTTGACGACCGGACGTATCCGATGGAGGTAGGTTGGTCAGTGCTGTCAATGGAAAACATGCTGGTCATTAGAAAGTTGTCTATTGCGGTGATAAAAAGAGCGTTTATACTTCTTAGTTTTTCTACGAGCAGTATGAAGATACTGAAGAAAAAACACGTATCAATAATCACTAAGAAAGCACTTTACAACACAATCTTCCTACCAACTCTATGCTACCAATGTCAAACCTGGAAAATGACAGAAAAAGAGAAAAGAAAAATCATAACAAAAATGTGATTCCTGAGAAGAATACTCAATGTATCAAGAAGAGATAAGATCAAAAATGAAGAAATCAGGACTAAAGTTAGGGTTATAGCAGCGCTAGATTTTATTAGAAGGTAGAAAGTCAAATGGTTTGGCTATGCAAGTAGGTTACCAACTAACAGTATACCACAACAAGCAATGATGTACAGACCAGATGGAAGAAGAGGAAAAGGCCTGACAACGTAAACGAGAAGGAACGGAGGGAACATCAGAGTCCTTGGGAATATCGAAACATGAAGCCAATAAACGGGCACTCTCCCGCTGTTTATACTTCACCTCGACACCGCAAGGTACAAGAAGAACATGATGAGATGAGATTAGATGAGATAAAAAGAGCGCTGAAGTGTGTAGAACCTGTACTGTTGTATGGATGTGAAGGATGGACAACAAGCAGACAAACTGAGAAACTTATAATGGTTGTTGAAATGTTATTTCTGAGTTAAATCCAATGAATGCTTTGGACAGACAGAGTAACAAATCGGAAATTATATGAACTGATTCAGTGCCAAGCAAAACAGCAGGTTTGGACCATGCAAGGTATACATTCAAATGAACAAGTATTATAATGTAAACTTCCGTTCACTGGGCACTGAAATTGCGGAAGATTTCACGAAACAAGATAAATAACACGATGACTCTAGTTTGGCGATAAATTATCCTTCGGCATTGAATTGGTTAAGAAACAAATAAAAAACGTCTCTTGATTATAAAATCATACACAGACAGTCATACGTTAAGAACAGCAATAAACTGCACAGGTTAGTGACAACAGCAAAATTGCTTGCTAAAGATCACGGGGAAGGGCTAGTTCTCACACAATCATTTGTTTTGGGTCAAGTATGTGTTCTTTTTACAATTATGCCGTATGGCCAAGCCATCGAGACGTTCATCTTTGTGTCCTCCTTTTGCTCTTTTCTCATCAATTGTGCCAGTTGTCACCAAGTTTCCATGTATATTTCTCCTCATAACGTGCCCAGAGCAGGTAACGTCTTCTTATTCCGTTCGCTTATCGTGTTTTGGTGGCATCCTGATTGCTGTGGTAAACCTCCTGGTTGGTTACCTCAGTCTTCAGTACCTTTCTTGATGCTAGGGTAGACTGGGGTCTCACTCGAGTTTAGATATATATGCATGTAAACACGTGTCTGCACATGTATGTACTTATATACATATATAGAGCGGTCTGATTTTATGTCACCTAAAGACTCGCCGTCGCCAATTCTCTTGTTAGTTGAAACAGTTCCGCCACGTGAAAGCCAGTAGTTGTTCTTTTGCTGCCAGAGGTGATGAATGCACACACCAAGGGGGTATTTTCAAGGTTGGGCACTCACCCTCAAACCCCCCCCCCCCCCCCCCCACCCTTCAACTCCGACTACAACGGCAATTTGGAATCACAATCTTGACTGTCTACATCTCATTTATCGGATCAATTAACGGTTTTAATTTGTTTCTTGAAGAACTGTCTCAAGCGGTTGTTTGTGAGTCCACGGCATTATTTGCATTTCCCCAGGAAAAAAAAAATTCTTAAATAGCAGCAGAGAAGTACGTGGCCATTTACAGCACTTTCAGCGCGCCGAACCTTTCAAAGACCACGAGCAGCATGACGATGGAGGTGATGGCTATGACACGGGCTTTCATAAGGCTTGAATCACACAACTATACCAAAGTTTGTGTATTAAGTGATTCACTGAGCGTGGTCTGAAAGGTTGTGGCAGGTTCTGTACGTAGACAGTAGATTGAGTCACTGAGGAGGTATGTTGTCCGTAGAGTCAACTTCATTTTCGTCCCGGGACATGCGAGAGTTGAGGGAAATAACTAGCTGATAAACTTGCTGGCTCAGCATCCCCTGCAGATGGCCAGCCATGGATTGTGCCAATGTTATAGAGAGATGTCGAAAGCGGAGGACTTTACCGTCAGTGAGTTCATAAAGTTGTCCAGAATGAGAGACTTGGGGTTAAATGATTGCTTGCCAAACAAAAATTGGGTCCTGCCCAAACATAAATTTATGGCAGAAAATTGGAAGTATTGGAAGTGTCACAATAATGTTGTGAAAATTGTTAAAACTGTAGCAGATATATTGTATTATATGTCAAATTAAAGGGGATTGTACAAGGAACATGTTAGTTTGGTACTATTGCTATAGGTTAGAAATATAATAAAAATAATAATATAATTTGAAAAAAGAGGTAACAATTATTTAAAATTCTATACTCCTCTGCTGCTAATCTTGTTTAATTTACTGAACATTACTTAGAAATATAATAAAAATAATAATGTAATTTGTAAAATCATTTGAAAAAAGAGGTAAACATTAATTTAAAAATTGCACTTACCAAGGGGTTTTGTATCCTCCTCCACTGTTAATCTGAACTGAACAAACACCACTTTTCAATAATATAAACAGAATTGCTCCTTGAAACCATCCAAAAAGAAGTTTTGCGACAGATTCTGAAGCATGTCTTTTTCACAAAAGAATCAGGAAACCAATTGGCAAATTTGTTTTAAATAGACTGACTATTAATACACACACACACGCTTAGATGCTTCGCGGTGTGCACTTTCAAGTAAACTTTGCTTGAAATCCTCCAATGAATGTTTTTTCCCTCCATTCTCTGTTTGGCATATGGTGTTCAGGATGTGTGCATTGATCTGTGCAATTTCAAAGTTCCAGTAGTAGATCGTCTTTCACCACTTAATGGTTTTCCTATCATGCATGTTGCAATATCCAACCATTTGGTCCATTCTGTCGCAGCCATTCATCGACATGTTATATTCATTGATCATCTTCAGCTTGCTGACCGGTTTCCTCATTCCGGTCTCAACAGTTCCAACTACAGACTTGGTGGAGACAACAATGCATGGATTTTTCGCAATCACTTCATCTCTGGAGGAAGCCCACTCAGTTGACATTCAGTGTGCCTGTATAACTGAAATTGTTGGAATACAGATAATCAATCAGAGCTTTCGAAGTTTGGAATATGTCAGCAAAGATGTGATGCTGAGAACATTCAGTAGTGTGGCAAACACTTTCACTGCATGAGCAGTTGTGGGATCTAAATCCGGATTGTATTCGGTGTTTCTTCCATAGTAAATTTTTAAATTCACTACGTAGCCAGTCGCAGAATCACAAAGGCCAAATGTTCTGATGTGGTACTTGTGAGGCTTTGTTGCATTGTATTGTCTGTGCTGAAATCTGTCCTGCAACCCAATAACCATTTCATCAATGGACACATTTTCAAATGGGTAAAATGCTTCCTGAAATTTCTTCAGAATCATGTCAACAAGAGGTTAAATTTTAGTCGCACCCGCTGCGTCTCGTTCACATACGTGAAGCATGGTGTGATAAATAGATTCAAATTGATTCCTCGAAAACATAGTGGCAAACCAAGGAGTATAGAAATGTGCGGTTGTACTCCAATAGTCCTTGATCCATGGTCTTCGAACGAGCCCCATAGAAATAATAACAGATGTAAACTTCAGCCATTCGTGCTTCGTAAGTGGGGTCCAGTATAGCAGACGAGAATGTTTTCTTTTAGGAGTGTTCTGCATCAACATCATTTCTGCATATTGATTTATGTTTTGGATTAAACAATCCACTATGTCTTCATCAAAAAACATTTTGAGAAAATCCATAAGTGAGTGAAGTTGATAAAGTACAGGGTTGACGAGAAACCTTCGAGGACGAAACTCAAACTTCAGTTTTGTTTCAACTTCTGACACATCTTGCTATATTGATGCTGTTGATGATGATATGAGAGGTGCTTCACGCTCTACAGATGCTTGTAAAATCGAGTTTTTACCTCCAGTTTTATTCCTATTTTATACTGTTTGCTTTCCTTTGCGCTTAGTAGTAACTGTGACATCCTGACATTCATTGTCAGATACCTCAGCTGATGACAAACTTTCACTGTCATCTTGCTATATCGATGTTGATGATGATGATATGAGAGGTGCTTCACGCTCTACAGAAGCTTGTAAAATCGAGTTTTTACCTCCAGTTTTATTCCTATTTTGTACTTTTTGCTTTCCTTTGCGCTTAGTAGTAACTGTGACATCCTGGCATTCATTGTCAGATACCTCAGCTGATGACAAACTTTCATTGCCATTGTAGATTTCTCTGTCATCACGTGCTAAAAATTTAGACTCACTACTAAAACTACTATCAGAATCTTCATTCAAATCGGAATCACTATTATCTAAAACTGTTTCGAACAACAATCTAGCTTGATCTGATGTAAGTCTTCGAGACCCCTACTAGAAGGCGTTGCCATTTGTAAAAAACACAAAACTGCTTAACACTGGTTTACAAGTCGTTGTCTCATAAAAGCCAATGGATGCACACGTCTGGCCTTACAAAACGGAAAGAGAAATGTTCCGGGTGAGTGAATTTTCAATTTACCGTCACTTAAAATTGCGGAAATTAACAGAACTGGAACAAATAAAGCACTGTTTATAATGAGCCAATCTTCTGGCACACGGGCACCAAAATCGTTCTACTGCTCCGATCTACTGGCACATGGCAGAGAATCAGTTTTAAGAACTGCCACGTCCAGACACGAGAGGTACCTTGGCAGAATTATGGGGTCTCAACCAACACAGAACTGGGGCACTACTAGCCACCGGTCGCTGATGCATATGTTGGGGAGGGGGAATGGGGGATCTGGCACTTATCGACTTGTCCGCAGTGTAAGAATGATACAGTATGTGGCACCTTGCTGCCTTGACAGACGATAGTTTGTTACATTGAGCTTAATAAAAAGGTGTGTGTCAAGATGCTACTGAGCATAATGACTGGCTGTCACAATATATCACCATGGTACTGTTCACTCAGACTGACGACACTCCACAAATGACGGCACACACACACACTTGGTACAGCTCCACAGATTGTTTAATTCCTACCCCAACGTGCTACGGTTTCATCGCCGACCGAGACTACAATCTATGTGGGGACCAGGGATGGGGTTATACTTCTCCACAGCACAAAACCTGGGCTGAATTTAGAGATCATGTTTTGCCCATGCTGCATGATCTGCTCTCGGCCTGCCTAGTTTAATGAGGAGTAAAAGTAACACTAATCCACGTGGACAAAACAAGCTGCAAAAATTGGGTCAGCAAACAATGATATACAAGTCATCCTGTCGGAGCTTCCATACTAGACGAGGTGCCGACGAAGGCTTGTGGCCTGGTCTGCCCTGCCTTGACGTTTAGTCTTTAGGTTGCAATTCCTCGCACTAGGGTAACGCTTGTAACCGCCCTCACCCCTCCCCCAATTGAGCTTTTTCGCCCAAAGCCGTTGGCACAATGTGGGGTGTCGGGTTTGGCCAGTGCCGTCCAACATTCTGCGTTAACAGAAAGCAGGTAGTACCATCTACAGGCATACGGTAGCAGAGTCATATCTGACTAAGGCCTGACTTTTCCCAACAGATAACATTTCCAATGCTATTATAGGTTTCTCGGCTTGTTTGCTTATTGTCCGTGTTCCACATACATACAATAGTATAAATATTGACTTAATTTACTTGTAAAATAATGTAAATTTTGTGTCCTGCCACATTCATACAATAGTAAAGATACTGACTTAATTTTCATGTAAAATAACAGAAATTTTGTGTCCTGCCACATTCATACAATAGTATAGATACTGACTTAACTTACACTCCCGTGTATTGCCGGGGCCCATAAGGGAAGCAAAGAATAGCAACACTGTAGCCTACCAAGCATGTCGTAAGAGGCGACTAAGGAGGCTTGATGGTTCCGTCGCCCTGCTACTGAGTGAGTGCGTGGCGCGACACTGTGAGCTGTGAGTTTCGTGTGAAGTGCTTTTGAATCTGCCCGAGGTTATTTGGAACGTGACTGCATGTTCGGAGCGATGGTAGATGGCTATGTCCCAGAGTTGACTGGTTTTTGCCTTATGCAGAAATGTGTGGCTGCTGGGCTTCTGGTTGACTGCCACTGCCATTGACGATGAACTGTATTTTCATGAACTGTGTGGGTGAACATCTAGGAAACATCCAGATGGGAAAATTACTGCCGATTCCATCAGAGATGAACTGGGTGTTTCGTGGGGGACTATTGTGTTGACATTCTGGCGGCGGCATTATGCACAGTGTATCTGTGCGGGCTGTTGTTTGTCGAGACTCCTGTCTTTTCCACTTTTCCATATAGTGGGGTGCATTTTGTGTGATATTCACTGGCACAGGAACGGAGCATAATGGGGACAACCCGTTGCTATGAGGTTGGAACTGCGACTAACTAACTAACGTAACTTACATGTAATATAATGTATATTGTGTGCCCTGTCAAATGCAAACACTAGTATAGACTAATATAAATTACATCTAAAATAACGTAAATTGTGTGTCTACACTAGTATAGACTGATATAATATACATGTAAAATAACGTAAATTGTGTGTCCTGCCACTACAGCTCCACATCGTCCACTTCAGGAAGTGCCTAGAGAAGCTGGCCAACGCAGTCTACCAGCCCGAGGGTATCGCTGTTCTTGGAGTCTTCTTTGAGGTGAGCACTGACAACACAACCCGTGTACACAATGTGGGTTCTTAGAAGGCACGGGTACAGTCAATGCTGTGTATTTACTGAGAGCATTAAATGAACGTTCGGTAGAGGTAACGAGACCGCATCCTTGACTACACAACGGCTTTCGTTAAAGTAAGACATGTCACCATGATGAAGATGCTTGCAGGTCTATAAATTTATGGGAAAGACCTTAGACTTGTAAAAAACTTATATTGGAAATAATAAGCTGCCATAAAGATTGATAATGAAGTAGGTCAATATCAAATGATTTAGAAGCGAAGTGTGCGACAGGGATGTTACTGTCTTCAGATCTTTTTTTCTCTACATAGTGACAATATGTTAAGAAATTTACGATATGTACGAGGAATCACCATTGGGGGACATAACATCAATAACATTAGATATGCGGATAATACAGTATTGATTGCAGGAATAAGAAAAAACACTCGGATCTGCAACATTTAGTTGATACGGTTGTTGTACACAGTTAACGACTAGGATTAGAATTAAATAATTAAATTGTAACAAGACACAGATTATGGTCGTTATTAGGGAGACATAAATACAACAATGTAATATGCAAATTAATGAGAATATTCTTAAACAAGTGAACTTGTATAACCATCTCGGAACATTCATAACATTTGATGGGAGATACCTTGAAGATATTGGATCAAGAATCGCCATGACGAAGGTAGCTTTTGCCAGATGAAAAACATATTGACCAATAACAAGATGTCAATTGCAACAAGAAAACTAGTTTTGAAGTGCTGCAAAGAACCTGCAATTTTGTGTTGGTTTGAAATGTGGACTAAAAGCAGAGAAGCTGAAAACATCTAATGGCAGTGGAAATGTGGTTTCTGAGGAAAATGCACAGAATACCATGGACAGACAGAAAAATCACTGATTAGAGAAATTTGACGTAGACAGTCACAATTTTTGGTTACGTTATGAGAAAAAATAAATTGGAGAACTTGGTGACAACTGAAGGGAAAAGAACAAAGGGAGGACAAAGAAGTAAATACCTGGATGGCTTGGCCACGTGGCATGGTGAGACAAGAACACTGAGCTGATGCACGACTCTGGTGATCGAGTGGGATGGCAAAACATTACAGACCAGGCTTACCAGTATGTCACATGATAATGTTGGCTGAAGTCTAACATGCAGGCTGGGGTTCCACAAAGATGTAAATAATCACAAACAACCAATCAATGCTGGGACTGATTACAACGACTTGTAAAACGACATGCGAATAACTTTAACTTACATGTAACACTTTACCACATCACGACAACAAAAACAACAACAACAATAACAACAACAACAACAACAACAGCTGCCGCCGCCGCTGCTGCTGCTGCTACAACTACAACTACTACTACTACTACTACTACTACTACTACTACTACTACTACTACTACTACTACTACTACTGCTACTACTACTGCTACTACTACTACTACTACTACTACTACTACTACTACTACTACTACTACTACACTAAGTGAGTGTAATATGTTTACACGGCATGTTTCAGATATCTTCACAAGACAATCCTGCGCTGAGTACGTTAATTAGCAGTCTGCGTGCCGTCAGAATTCCAGGTCAGTGTAGAATGCTTGCAACTTGTCTGTGAGAGAGTTATTGCTTCACGTGCTGCTGTCCTTATTACAATACCCTGTTGTTGCTATTGCTGCTGCAATTACTACTGATTCTGCTATTGCTGCTACTACTATTTCTACAACTACTGTTATCTCTTGCAATATCATACTATTATTATAACAACAACAACAACAACATCTATTACTACTATTACTATACCAACAACAACAACTTCTATTACTACTCCGCAACAGCAAAAATACTATTACAATTAATAATCATATTGTTCCTATATTTAATACAACCCCATTAATTCTATTATAATAACAAGGTCAGAAACAATATTAATAATAACATTAATAACAACAATAACATCAAAATCATCATCACCATCAACAACAACAACAACAACAACAACAACAATCAACAACAAACAAGAAGAAGAACTACTACTACTACTACTACTACTACTACTACTACTACTACTACTACTACTACTACTACTACTACTACTACTACTACTACTACTACTACTACTACTACTACTACTACTACTACTACTACGACTACTATTACTACTACTACGACTACTACTACACTACTGCTGTACTACTGCACAAACAATAGCAACAAAAACAACAACAACAACAACAAAAACAACAACGACAACAACAACAACAACAGCAGCAGCAGCAACAACAACAACTGCTAGTTATACTACTTCTACTCCCACTACTACACTTTACTAACTCTACTATTACTTCACAGCTAAATCTACAACAGAAACAAGAATTTCGTGATTATTTTTCTAGAAATATAGGCGATACGTGAGATATGAGGAATATTCAATGGTTAGACTGTAAGAATGATACTATTCGATTTAACGTTTCTCTCACGCCAAATCCGCAGACATTGTTACATGCATTGATTTTTAAATTGCACCACACAACAACGAATGTTATTTTCCTGTGTGGATCTAACATTTGTTCTATGATCGCCGGATAGATCGGATGACCTCTAGTTATTTTATATTTATTTTCTTTCTATATTAGAATTACACCTTTCTGTTGATTTAAACTAACATTGTCTTTTTGTCCCATCGTTAAAAGCAGTGAATGCATGTTCACTTATTTTTACATCTCCATGTGTTTCCTTTCCATCACATACCGCACAGTATAATCTGGGATCATCTGTCCTTGGCGACTACTTCGCCAGCGTTCCTTGTGCTGTGTCTTTTATATGCCGACCATACCTTGATGCAAAATTATTTCCCAAGATGAGTTTTTCGTTACTCAAGAACATAATATCATCCCGTCTATCGCTGTTTTAATGTTAGAAAAAGAGATGGTGTGGTAAGATGTTTAAAAGAGAGGAGTTGGAGTGGGGGATTCAAATATATAGTGATTCAAGGGCGCAACTCAAAAACCTATGTTTAAATTTTGATATAACCAAAACAATTAGCAGTAAACTGATTATAATAACCATATCAAAATTTCTACTATTACTACCATAACAGTAAATACATATTAATATCAAAGAGATGAAGCTTCTGGTGTGATTGTGTTGTTGATAATGATGCTGATGCAGATAATGGTTATAATGATGATGTTGTTGATGATGATTATGATGTTGATGGTGTAGATGCTGATATGATGTTGATTTTGATGCTGATTCTGATTATATTCTTGTTTATTCTCATTGTGATATTGATGATGCTGTTGATGCTGATTATGATTATGATGTGGTTGTTTCTAATTATGATGTTGATGATGCTGTTGATGCTGATTCTGATTATGATGGTGACACATTATATATATAGATGCTAATGCTGATTAGTTAGTTAGCTGCATATCCTTTACAGGACGTCGCCGTCAACCCAACCATTTTTGCTGTAATGATCTCTTGTTGCAAGTTTATGTTCAGTAATTCTAATGCTGTTTACGAAGTTAATAATGATGTTGACGCTGATGATGTCTATTAAAACAGCTGTGCCTATCGCAATGACTATGATTCCGAGGAAAATGATAACAATAACAAAATATATTTCATTCTCGGGAAGGGTCAAGCGTGACGACACCACCGTTCAGCCTGAACTCCTTACTACCATCAAACAGCTCCGGTTTCTACAGGTACGCAGGCAGCATGACCATCCCTGGCTGTTACGAGACCGTCATATGGACCGTGTTCAAAGACACGATTAAGATTTCTTCGTCCCAGGTAAGGTGGTCTAGTCTTAAGAGCATCGGTGTTAAATGATCTTAAAATAGCAGATACGTTCCTATCTATCTGGTGTATTAGTAGTAGTAGTAGTAGAAGTAGTAGTAGTAGTAGTAGTAGTCGTAGTAGTAGTAGTAGTAGTAGTAGTAGTCGTAGTACTAGTAGTAGTAGTAGTAGTAGTAGTAGTAGAAGTAGTAGTAGTAGTAGTAGTAAAAGTAGTAGTAGTAGTAGTAGTAGTAGTAGTAAAAGTAGTAGTAATAGTAGTAGTAGTAGTAGTAGTAGTAGTAGTAAAAGTAGTAGTAGTAATAGTAGTAGTAGTAGTTGTTGTAGTAGTAGTAGTAGTAGTAGTAGTAAAGTAGTAGTAGTAGTAGTAGTAGTAGTAGTAGTAGTAGTAGTAGTAGTAGTAGTAGCAGTTGTAGCAGTAGTAGTAGTAGTAGTAGTAGTAGTAGTAGTAGTAGTAGTAAAAGTAGTAGTAGTAGTAGTAGTAGTAGTAGTGGTAGTAGTAGTAGTAGTAGTAGTAGTAGTAGTAGTAGTAGTAGTAGTAGTAGTAGTAACAGTAGTAGTAGTAGTGAAGTAGTAGTTGTAGTAGCATTAGTAGTAGTAACCAACCAACCAACCAACCAACTAACTAACTAACTAACTAACTAACTAACCAACTAACTAACTTACTAACCAACCAGCCAGTCAACCAACCCAGTTGAGTTGAGTTGAGTTAAGAACCGACATCACTGAACTCAGGAAATTCCCATACGTGCTCCGTCCCTTCGTTCAACAGCCAGCGAAGAGCCACACTACTAATCGTTCCCACCGATATCTGATTAAAAGTTCTCCTGGTCTTCCCTCTCAGTTTTGAGGTTCTTCCAGAACCCCTGCCGATCCCCTGCAATCTCATTCTTTCCACATATGGGTTCTCAGTCTGTTCCCCCGCCTTCTCCACCTGGTTCCACAAGCGCACGACCACCTCGCCCCTGTTAGTTAGTCCTTCCTCTTGAGCCTAAGGCTGCGCATAGGACAGAAGTCATGGCTCTCCATGCCCATAGGCAAAATTCCACCAGAGGTGCCCTCCCTGCTAGCCCATCAGCCTGTTCATTCCCTCGTACACCCGCATGGCCAGGGCAAAATACCCATACAATTCTCACGATCTGTGACCTCTGAAGCGACGAGAGCCATTCCACACGAAACATTCTTTTCTCCACTTTGCTAAGAATACTCTTTGAATCCGTAACGTGTGTTGCAGTAGTCTCCTCTAGCCACCGGAATGCCGCTGTTACTGCTTCCACCTCCATTCTCATGCTGGAGGTCGTAGTCTCATATGCCAGGCTCTCCTTTTCCAAGACTCGCCCATTAACCTTTGCAATAAAGCCCCAGCCACTACGTCTGTTTCTCACCACTGACCCATCGGTGTAGATGACTATGTCACCTTGATGTGTGTTGCTCTGGATCAGCTGTTGCACTTCAAATTCAGTGCAGCCCGCTGCCCATTCTCTGCACTCACGATCCAGTGTTATTATTACTTTGTGCCAGTCCGTCATGTCTTCCGGAACTTACACCCACTCTCTTTCACGATTGATGGTCTCTAGATCACACACCTGACTTATAGAAAGTTCTGCCTGTGCCACCCAGGACCTGCCTCGTCTTAGTCTATGACCCATAACAATATCCATTGCTGCATGCAGTGGGTGATCCCTGTCTGCGGCAACTCTCAGGTACCATTTGGCCTGAAGGACCCTATGCCTATCCGTCATTGTTGGTAGCGCCAGGATCTGCCTCAACCAACCCATCGACCAGGTAGCTAACTAACTAAATAACATACTAACTAACCAATCAACCAGCAGGTTAACTAATTAAATAACATACCAACTAACCAATCCATCAACAATCCAGCTAGCTAACTAATTAAACAACATACTATCTAACCAACGAATCAACCAGCTAACTAACTAAACAACACACCAGCTACCTAGCCCTGGAACTACCTTTAACTTCGCATTAGTGTGCACCCAGAATCCATGTCCAAGATTTGTCCTGTTAAGATGTCATCAACATTCAAATGCCACTGTCCAGGATGTACAAATAATGATGTTTGATGTCTGTCCCCCAGCTGACGGCATTCAGACTTCTCAGGTCGGCCGACAAAGATGAGCAGGGCAATGTCATCTCGTTGGTCAACAACCACAGACCAGTCCAACCACTGAAAAATAGAATTGTCACCCGAAACTTCGCTGGTATGTGACTTGTTTTGTTTGTTTTGTTCGCTCGCTTTTCAACTCAAGCGTAGGCCATTCACGTGCTACTATAGGGTGTATTTTTAATGGCTGTGGAGTTTTTGAAAATACTGCTGTTCCAAGCGTTGTATTCATCCTCTGTCGAGTTCATGTAAAAGGTAAATACAAAACTTGGAACGGCAATATATTCAAAAACTCCACAGTCATTAAAAATACACCCCGTACTTTTAGCGCAATGGACTTTTTGCATGTTGATTAGCTTGCCCTATTTCCACTCCGATTTCTGAGGTACTTGTAATGTACGTCCCCAATTCAAGGGCGAGAATTCAACATTTTAGTCCAACTGTCCAGTGTAGGGGTTGAACGCTCTACCTCGGGGTCAGCACACCGGAAGTTTAAGGACGTGAGCTCTTATCCATTCGGCCATGCTGACATCCGGTATATGCCGTATTCTACTTCCTCTCACAGAGACGGTGCTCCGTACAACGGGAAGTTTAAAGGAGAGAGAGAGTATCGACTTTATTTTGCCGGGTTATACCCCACATGACTCGGTTCTTTCATCAAGACAGCCTGCCGAAAATGTCGCACAAAGCACGAATTCCGTAATTCTAGCGACGACCCCCAGGAGTCCCCGAGAACACTGCACTTGTGAAACCAATGCTTGAGTGTAGAAACAAACCCACACACTCCAGAGCGAAAAGCAGTCGGCTAAACCACTTGGCCACGGTGACCAACGGTCCGCTGTGTAAATGATGCTCAAGCAACAACCGTGTGTGGTGCAGTTTGGTCTCTTAAATTATTAAGTTCCATGGGATTATTGATCGTCTTAAGCGACTTTCTGTATCCGCCATGGGTTTATATACAATAGTTTTCCCCATGCAACCTTCTACCCACTACGCGATCATCATCATCATCTTTTTTTGCTGTCAAGCGTCGAGGGGAGGAATAATTTGCGCTCCAGCGTCCGATGGGTGGCATTGGATAGTGTCATTCTTTATGATTATACAATGTCTTTGATGTCGTCAATCCATTTTCTTCACGGCCATCCTCTTACCCTTTGTTCTTTGTTGTAGCGCCCGTGCTGATAGTTGATGGTGTTGCATTCTAACATGATGGCCAAACCATTTAATCATCTGTCTTTCAATAAATGTGGCACAAGTATTGATCCCACTGTCTGTCTGATAACACCATTTCATCACCACGCTCTTAGAAATCCCAAAGTTGTACGAGGGGGCTTGAAATCAAAACTTTAAAAGTGTGATGGTCGTCCCACTTTTGACATGCATCAAAGAGGAGCAGCTTTTGTTATACGTTTTTTGATCGGCGAAGAGGTGAAACCTGTAGAAATTCATCAGTGAATGAAGGTCCTGTATGGTGATGCATGCCTATCAGTCAAGCATGTATATGCGTATAGTAGGAAGTTTAAAACCGTTTCAGTCTAATGAAGAGATACAGCAGGTGATGCACAAGTGGTTACACACGCGACCAAGAAAATCTTTTTCTACAGGAATCCAAGCGCTGGAGGACTTACATTGAGCGCAGTAGTGAGTACATCGAAAAAAATTATACATTTGTTATTTACTTTTACAGAATACAGTCACACATACAAATATTAAAGGTTTTAATTTAAAACCCCTTCGTATATACACTATTATCCTAATCACATTTGATTACAGATGTCCAGAGCCCGGAGCACAGCAGAGTGACTCGACCCGTGGTAGTTGACCACCTGAAAAAAAAAAAAAAAAAAAAAAAAAAAAAAAAAAAAAAAAAAAAAAAAAAAAAAAAAAAAAAAAAAAAAAAAAAAAAAAAAAAACCCCCCCCCCCCCCCCCCCCCCCCCCCCCCCCCCCCCCCCCCCCCCCCCCCCCCCCCCCCCCCCCCCCCCCCCCCCCCCCCCCCCCCCCCCCCCCCCCAAAACATCCCACCAGGACCCCCAAAGCCAAAAAAGGAACCAAGGTATAGGCTTCCCCCAACCCTGGAAACCGGGGCCTTCCCAAAAATTTTGTCTCCCACCCCAATTCCACGGAACCAGGTTTTAACAGGCCTTAGCCAATTTCAACAAAAAAAAACCTTCCCATCACTGGGGCTTACCCTTTAACGGAACCCGGCCTCCCATCACGGGCTTTCCCACCACTTTAAAAAGGGAAAACCCCCTTTTCCCATCATTTCCCTCTCCCAATTTCTAAAAGGCCAGGCCCCCATCCCGTTTTCCCCAAGTTTCTCCCAAGGCCGGCCCCCCATCTTGTTTTCCCCGGGCCCTACAAGCCCGGTTCCTTCCGTTTTCCCCAAGTTTCTAAAAAGGCCGGTCCATCCCGTGCTGGAAATTTCTCCCAACCGGCCTCCCATCGGGTTCCCCCCAGCACTTCTACCATGAACCAGGCCTCCATCACTGTCCTCTCCCAGCCACTTCTACCAGGAACCAGGCCTCCCATCACTGTACTCTCCCAGCCACTTCTACCAGGAACCAGGCCTCCCATCACTGTGCTCTCCCAGCCACTTCTACCAGGAACCAGGCCTCCCATCACTGTGCTCTCCCAGCCACTTCTACCAGGAACCAGGCCTCCCATCACTGTGCTCTCCCAGCCACTTCTACCAGGAACCAGGCCTCCCATCACTGTCCTCTCCCAGCCATTTCTATCAGGAACCAGGCCTCCCATCACTGTGCTCTCCCAACCACTTCTACCAGGAACCAGGCCTCCCATCACTGTGCTCTCCCAACCACTTCTACCAGGAACCAGGCCTCCCATCATTGTCCTCTCCCAGCCATTTCTATCAGGAACCAGGCCTCCCATTCCCTCCCCCCACTTCCCCCAAAAAAAAACCCCCCCAATCACCCCCCCCACCCCCCTTCCCCCCCCCAAACCACCCCTCCCACCACCCCTCTCCCCCCTTTCCCCACCCCCCCATCCCCCTCCCACCCATTTCCCACCAGGAACCACCTCCCACCCTTTCCCCCCCCCTCCCAAGGAACCCCCCCCCCTTCACTGTCCTCTCCCACCCCCCTTCACCAGGAACCCCCCTCCCATCATTTCCCCCCCCCCTTTCCCCCCAAAGGCCAGGCCCCAATCATTTTGCCCTTTACCATTTATCCCATCCCACCCCTTTGGCCCCCTCCCACCCCTTTCTACCCCCACCTTCCCATCCGGCCAAATCCCACCCCCCTTCTATAAAACCGGGGTCCCAAGGGCCCCCCCCCCTTTCTACCCCACCCCATCATTTCCCCTTTTCCCAGCCATTTCCCCTATCCCCCCCAAAACACCCCCCCCCACCATTCTCCCAAAACCCAAACCCCCCCCCCTTTCCCCCCCCACCCTTCCCCCCCAAACCCATCCCCCCTTTCCCCTCCCCCACCATTCCCAAACCCCCCCCAAGGCCCCCCCATTCAAGGGAACCCAAGGCCTCCCCCTTCCCCCAGCCACTTTCCCCCCCAAAACCCCCCTCCCATCACTGTCCTCTCCCAGCCACTTCTATCAGGAACCAGGCCTCCCATCACTGTACTCTCCCAGCCACTTCTATCAGGAACCAGGCCTCCCATCACTGTACTCTCCCAGCCACTTCTATCAGGAACCAGGCCTCCCATCACTGTCCTCTCCCAGCCACTTCTATCAGGAACCAGGCCTCCCATCACTGTACTCTCCCAGCCACTTCTATCAGGAACCAGGCCTCCCATCATTGTCCTCTCCCAGCCACTTCTACCAGGAACCAGGCCTCCCATCACTGTCCTCTACCAGCCACTTCTACCAGGAACCAGGCCTCCCATCACTGTCCTCTCCCAGCCACTTCTACCAGGAACCAGGCGTCCCATCACTGTCCTCTCCCAGCCACTTCTACCAGGAACCAGGCCTCCCATCTCTGTACTCTCCCAGCCACTTCTACCAGGAACCAGGCTTCCCATCACTGTCCTCCCCCAGCCACTGTCACGTTTACCATGGCCACAGTTGTTCAGTGTCAGAGACCGAATATTTATGAGCCAGTTTTCTTCCATGTTTAGATCTTGTAGAATTTCAGTATTTATCTTTTATCTTCTTGGTCTACGATATTCTAAGAACATGTCTGTACTATTTGAGTTCAAAAGCCTCAATTATCTACTTTAGTGATTGTAAAATTGTCTAAGACTTATATCCATATGTTGCCAGAAAAAAGTTACATGTCCTCAAATATTGTACTTGAACTTGCCTGATGGTGGGTAGTGTGCTGTAGGTTCTTAATGCTGTTTAATCTTTGCAATGATACGGCCAGTCTGTCTCTTTACAACAGTCCCAACTGATGTTGATAATGAAGCGAGGATATTTAACTGGCTATCCGGATTGGAAAAGAACACCGGGAAGGCAGAGAAGTAAATATCTGGATGGCTTGGTCACGTGGTATGGTCGAGACAAGAACACAGAGCTGATCCACGACTCTGGTGATCGAGTGAGCTGGAGAAACATAACAGCTCACTTTTATCGGCATGGCACATAATGATGATGATGATGATGATGATTCAACGTTTGTGAGATTTTCAATGTCTTCATTGTTGGTTGTGATCTTTGCGTGGAATATGTTTTACGTGGACATACATAATAATATGTCGTATTTCATGGAAATAAACACAATCAAATGCAAAGGTTCTAAAACAAAAACAGCTAATGAAAAGAAAGTTGATGAAAGACATTTAAAAAAAAACAAAACAAGAGGCAAGTGAAATCATCCGGCCACGGTAAAAGACATAACACTTTTATAAAAACCATACCGGAGGGTAAGTCGGCAAGCAAGCCAGAGATAGATAACGATACAAGTGGGAAGATGACATCAAGAGATAGACAAACATCAATCTGACATAATGTACAGTCAGGACGAGAAATAGACAGTGCTGGAGAGTCATTGCAGCCAAACCTTATTGTGGAGACGACATTTGAGTGATTCATTGATTTCCTAAGGTCAACAATTAAGGTTAAGATGCTAGAAAATCAAGTTCAGTATTTCGACATTTAGAGATACCAAACTCTTATGTCTCTTAGAACCACTACAGCGATCAAGCGTTACATCTATCACATGCTTGTCATCATCATCATCATGTGCCATGCCGATAAGCCTGGCGGTAATGTTTCGGCACTCACACGATCACCAGAGTCCTGCATCAGCTCAGTGTTCATGTCTTGACTATACAACATAGCCAAACCAACCAGATATTTACTTCTCTGCCTTCCATTTATTATTTTCCCCTCAATCTTTCCATGTGTCACCAAGTTCTCTAGTTATTTCTCCTCATAACTTGTCCAACTACGTTGACTGTCTACGTCTAATTTATCTATTCAGTTTACAGTTTTCATTTGCTTCTTGTAGGACTTACTCATTGGTTTTTCTGTCAGTCCAAGGTATTCTTTGCATTTTCCTCAGAAACGACATTTCCACTGCCATTAGATGATTTTCAGCTTGTCTGCTCATTGTCAACGTCTCACATCCATACCAAAATACAGGTTCTATTAGCACTTCAACACTGTTTTTCTCGTTGCAAGTGACACCATTTTATTGGTCAGTATGAATTCTACCTTACAAAAGGCTACCTTCTCTATGGTGATTTTTGATCTAATCTCTTCAAGGCAACCCCAACAAGATGTTATGACTTTTCCAAGATAATTGTACGATTCATTTGTTTAAGAATATTCCCATTTACTTGTATATTACATTGCGGTATTTTCTTTTTCCAAATGACTATCATAATCTTTTTTCTTACACTTTACCTCTAACCCTACATGTTCATTGTGTACAATAACCGCATCTACTAAATGTTGCAGATCCTGTTCATTCTCTGCAATCAATACTGTCTTATCCGCATATCCATTGTTATTGATGTTACGACCTCCTCTCCGCCCCCCCCCCCCCCCCCAATGGTTATTCCGCGCATATCGTCTAAATATGTATATATACACATAATCAACGTATAGTGAAACCAGATCTGGAGACACACTTGTACATACGGGCAACAGGAATAAAAGCCCATTTTAGCACGCCATATCAGCATGGCCGAATGTATTAGAACGCGTGTTCTTAAACATCCGGTGCGCTGATGCTGAGGTAAAGGATCCAACCCCTACACCGGACAGTTGGACTAAAATGTTGACATATTGTCCCTGACTTTGGGAGGAAATTACAAGTACCTCTGAAGTCGGAGCCGGCTCTCCAATAGCGATATGGTAAATAGCACTCCGGTCGAGTTCACTTCCCAAGTCATTTTCTGGTACCCATTTTAGGATTGGTCAAATTGGGAGGTCAAGCTAAAGTTAGAAATTGATCACAATGGGGGTTTAAACTCATGACCCCCAAGCCACAAGCAGGCTTCTAGCCACTTCGTTAACGCATCTCTCAAACAACCGATATTTCAGCATGTTATGTTCTGTGAGCCGGCTATGTGGCGAATGGATTACGGGCACAATTCGTAATCCCGCTTACCGCGTTCCAAAGACATCTGCTGGCGATTTGGCAGCAGACCGCTTTGCGTTGATTTTCATACAATGGTATAAGTACCGGTCATTCAGAAAGCAATGGCAGACTACTGAAGGTAAACTTTGCCAAGAAATCACTAACAGCCAAACATTGCTGGAGTTGACTGCGACATCCTGTAAAGGATATGCAGCTAACTATGTTCTGCACGGAGTCTGAAATGGCTTCTTGTTGACTTGGGTTGAGCTAGCAATATGCATCATAGTCCGTGCGGTTCTGGTATTACCGCTTGGTTGCTTAACTTATTGAATGATATTGGATGATTCATTGTCTTAAATGACTTCCTGTATCTGCCCTAGGTTTATAAACAGTAGTTTACATTACCTTATATAACCCACTTTAATTTGATATTTAAAAAAAAATGTCTGCTACTATATTAACAACCCTTAGGACATAACTATGACACACCCTACTTCCCATTTTCCGCCATTCATTTTTATTTGGTCCAAACCTGCTGGTTTGTTTGACACTGAGTCTGTGAATCTGTAAAATTATTTTGTGGACCTTTTAGCTGCACGAGTTCCACAGTCACATCCATCAGTATCTATTGACTTTAGTTTACTAAACATCTGGTATTTCAGCCTGTTGTGTCCTGTGCAATAAATTAGCTTTTATTTGCAGATGATCCGTGCCTGTTTTTTTATTGACGAAGGCAGACGGCAATATCATATAAAAACCCTAAATTGCCCCGGGGGTACAATTGAATAAAACCATTAAAACCCCAAAAAAAAAATTGCAAATTTACCCTGCCAAAATAACAAAAATTTTAACTTTGCCAATTTTGCGAATTTTTAAATTTTTTTGGGAATTTATTGAAGTTATAGAATTTTGTTTTTTTTAGAAATTTTTAAAATTAATTTTAAAAAACAATTGCGATTATATTTTCAAACACCCAAAAAAAACCCAGGGGAAATTAAAGGGGTCCCAAAAAAAGTTTCCCCCAATTACCCCAAACCCCCATACCCAAATTTGAAACGGAAAAATATAAAAAACCACTAAAACGAAAATGCGGGGAATGTTAAACCCGGGCCAAATTTAAAATCCAGATAAATAGAAATTTTTTAAAAAAGTTCGGGGAATTAAAATTTTGGGTGGCACAAAATTAAAAAGGGCGAAAAATCAAATGGTTGGCCCAATTCGTTAAATAAACCCCAATAAACCCACACGGGAAACATCAAAAACCCTGCCTAAAGGGAGAAAAAAAAAATTTCTTACCCCCATAAAACTTGGGACAGTACCAAAACATTTATAAATGCCACCGGGGCGAGGACTCTTCCCCCAGAGTTTGAAGGGTAAAATAAAGATGAAAAAAATTTCTTATAGTTTTAAGTGGGGTTCAAATTTTTTGGCCTTATTGGAAAAGATTTTTTTGGTTTTTTGGTTTTTCCATTTTTTAAATTTGCCCCAATAAACTCCAGCCCCTCGTTAATTTTTCAAAGGGCTGAGGAAGCCCCAAAAAAATGGTTTGAAATAAAGACTTTGGGGTTGCCCATGACATACCCATCCCCCTGGGGCCGGGGGCCTAATTTTCCCCCAGAGGAAAAAGGGGTAAATAATTAAATGGGGAAAGTCCCGGTGTGGAAATTTTGTTCAACGTTCCCTTGGTGGAGTTTAAATTAGAAAATTTTCTGGGTTTGGGGTGGTTTACCTTTGTTTTATTTGTTCTTTAAATTTTTTCCCACTGGGATTTTAAAGGCAAATTCCCCCCTTCAACGCCCTCCCCTAAAAAGGCCGTGGCCCAATGTATTCCCCTTTTTTGGGTTAGACCCGGGAAAAAAAATTCTTTTCTAAACCAAATCCCGGTAAAAAGCGTCAAACTTTTAAACCTTTTAGTTTCATCCAACCAATTTGGGACCAAATTTTGGAATTCGTAATGGAGTTTTTAAAAAGGGTTATTTTCCCCCCGGGGTTTATCCTTAAACCTCCCCCCCAAGGTCCCAAGGGGAAAAAGGGGGGTTGGTGGGGCCCCCCCCAAACATTTGTAAAAAATTCCTTTAAGGCAATGTGTCACCAGAACACGGAAAAAGAAAAATGAACTTTATAGAACCAAAACCCCCCCAAAATGGCAAAAAAAGAAAAACCCGGGGGGGGAATTTGAATAGTCCCCCCAGGGGTTGGTTTAAAAATTTCCTTTAAGCAAAAGAATAAACCGCCGAGGGTGTTAAAACCTTTCGCCCCGAAAAAAAGGGGTTCCGGGCCCCCAGGGGGGAATTGTTAAAATGGGGGGTCCTTTGGAAAAATTTTTCTTTACACAAAGTTAAATTGGGATGTCCTTTAATGGCCCCCGAATTTTCCCTTTGGCACAAAATTAAAAAATTTTGGAGGTACTTTGGGGCGATATTTTACCCTTTCTCAAAAAAATATTAAAGGGAAAGGTCACATGGCGATATATTTTTCCTTCGTCACTGAAATAAAAAAAGGGGGAAAGGTCACATGTAACAATATTTTACCCTTTCGCATTTAAAATAATTAATTTGGGAAGTCACATTGTAACAATATATTATCCTTCGACACTTAAATAAGTTAAATTTGAGGTCACATTTGGCGATATATTATCCTTCGACACTGAAATAAGTTAGGTTGTTAGATTGTGGTCACATGTGGCGATATATTATCCTTCGACAATGAAATAAGTTAAATTTGAGGTCACATTTGACGATATATTATCCTTCGACACTGAAATAAGTTAGATTGGTGGTCACATGTGGCGAATATAGTATCATTCGACACTGAAATCAGTTAAATTGGAGTTGTCAAGTAGCGATATATTATCCTTCGTCACTGAAATAAGTTAAATGTGAGGTCACATGTGACGATATATATTCCATCGTCACTGAAATGACGATATATTATCCATCGACACTGAAATAAGTTAAATATGAGGTAACATGTGACGATATATTATCCTTTGACATTAAAATAAGTTAAATGTGATGTGTCAAGTGGCTACATATTATCTTTGAACATTGAAATAAGTTAAATGGGAGGTCACATGCGACGATGTATTATCCTTCGATACTGAAATAAGTTAAATGTGAGGTGTCAAGTGACGATATATTATCCTTCGTCACTGAAATCAGTTAAAACGTGAGGCTGTCAAATAGCGATATATTATCCTTCGTTACTGAAATCAGTTAAATGTGAGGTGTCAAGTGGCAATATATTATCCTTCGTCACTGAAATAAGTTCAATGTGAGGTGTCAAGTAGGCGATATATTATCCTTCGTCACTGAAATAAGTTCAATGTGAGGTGTCACGTGGTGATATATTATCCTTTTTTTTTTCACGGGGGAAATTTTAAAATTTTTAAAAATTTTTTTAAAAAAGGGGTTTTTCACGGTGGTGGGGATATATTTAAATTTTTTCGGTCCTAAATCAAGTTTAGGGGGCAGGTGAAAAAATTTTTTGGTCCTTTTTTTAAAAATTTTTTTAAAAAAAAAAAAACCTTTTAAAATTTTAAAAAAAAAATTTTGGGTTTTGGGGGGGGTTAGTTGGGTTTTTTGGCTAAATTAAACGCCCCCCCGGGCCCCCCTTTTACCGGTTTTGTGGCGTTTTATATTTTTCCACCCCCGGTCACCGGGGGTTAAAGGGTCAATTTCCGATGAAAGCTTTTGGCCCAAATTTTATTTTTTAACCCCCCACCAGTAGAAAATTCAATCCTTTTTGTTTGGCGGGGACTTAAAAAACATAAATTTCGTTACCTTCCCCAAACCTCCATTTGTGTATCCCAAAGGGGGTAAAAATTTTAAAATTTTTCCAAATTTTAAAATTCCCCCGTTTATGGGCAGAAAATACAAAAAATTGGCATGTTTTTTAAAAGGTTTGGTTGCAATCCCCTTTAAGGATTTTTGGGGAAAGTAACCCCAGTTTTTTGACCTGTTTTTTTTCCTGGGGAAGTTTCCCTTCAGTAATTTGCCATTGCTTTGGGAACGCCCGGGCACCCTACCATTTCATAAAAAATAGCCAACGCAAGACGGTCTGCTGCCAATTCGCACACAGCTATGTTTTGAACTCGGGTATGCGGGATTACGAACTGCGTCTGTAACGCCTTCGCCACGGAGCCGGCTTAGGTATATGTAGCTCCTGCGAAAAGATGAGACATACTAAACACGGACACAGTGTGCATACCTTAGTGCGAAAAGATGAGACATACTAAAACGGACAAATTCATACCTTACAAAAGGACTCCAAAAAAGGGAACAAAATTTTCATAATTGGGAAAAATGGCCCCCACCTTCCCCCCCCCTTTCTCCCCCCCCCCCCAATGTGTTTTTTCTTGGCATATCCAACCAAACATATTTTAAAAAAAAATAAAAAACCCCTTCAATTGGCAAAAAGGGGCTACAAATACCAACTGTTTTTATTTGGGTAAAAACTCAACCTGTGCAACCACTAAAAACCCCACGGCCAATTTATTATTTTAAAAATTTGGAAAAAAAGGAAAAATTTTGGGCCCCTAGCCTTTAAAAACGGCAAAGGGATACCATCAAAAAAACATATAAAAAACACAAGGAAACCCTCCCCTTGGGAAAAAATTTAAAAAAAAAAAAATTTTAAAAAAAAAGGGCCCCAAAAAAAAGAAAAAAAGGGGGTGGAAAAAAGAAAAAAAGGAAAATTTTTAAAAGGAAAAAAGGGAAAATTAAAAGGAAACAATTGTAAAAGAAAATGGAAAAAATAAAAAGAAAATCCCCCAATTTTTTGCTAAAATTAAAAACAACCTTTTTAAAAAAAACCCACCCAACCCACCCAAAAACCCACGGCCCAACTCAAATCACGGCCGCCCGGGGGGCCCCCCCAAAACCCCCAAAAAAACAAAACCCCCCCCCCCCCCCCCCCCCCAAACATACCAACCAAAAAAAAACACAACAAAAACACAACCAAAGGAAAGGGTTGGAAAAAAAGGTTAAAAGGTTTTACCCCCCAAAAAAAAAAAAAAAAATCACAAAAAGGTAAAAAATTGGAAAAAAAAGGGTTGGCGGGGTTTTAAAAAAGCCTTAGCCAGCAGAAAAAAAAAAAAAAAAAAACAAAAAAATAAAAAAAAAAAAAACATTTGAAATTAAAAAAAAAACCAAAATGACAAATTCTTCATGTTTTTTTTTTTTTATATATATATAAAATATATATATATATATATATATATAAAATATATATATATATATATATATATATATATATATATATATATATATATATATGCAATAAGTCACTATCATTGAATTTACTCGTAGGAAAGAGAGTGCTGAAGTACTATATAAAACTTGTTTTCCTGTACGGTAGTGAATCTTGGAATGTAAACGAATACATTAGAAAGACCTTAGAAGGGAACAGAGCTGTGATTCCTGAGACGAATGTTGCGAATTCCTTGGACTGCCAGAGTAACTAACAACGATTGCCTGAAAGAGGCTTATGAAACTAGGACGTTATATACAACAATGAGAAAGAGGCTAATTAAAAATAGAACATTTTATACAACAACAAGAAAGAGACAAACAGCTTTCTTTGTCATGTGATGAAAAGAGAAGCATGGGAGAACACCTTTACAGCTGGAAAGATCAAGGTGAAGAGAAGCAGAGGCCCCCAAGAGAAAAAATGCTGGGTGGATTGAGACGGTGGTATGTAAGGGAAAATCATCAGCAGAGTTGATCCAGAAAACCAGAGACCGAGATATGAACGCCTACGCCAGCTGGCAGGGCACTTTAAAGATGATAAAAACATATATGAAGTGATTCATAAGTTTCTTGTATGTTCAAGGAATTGTCAACATTCTCTATAGAATCACATCTCTCCCTCCGCATATACCACTAACAGAAAAAACCCGAAAATCGCCTAGACGAACACACATTCAAGAGAAATCAAAAACATAATCAGTAAACTGAAAGATACTTCTGAATAGCGACAAGGGACAGAATAGGTACAACTAGATTTGATTATATTGATGGCATGATATGTATTATGTTATTATGTATGGCTCTGTATGGTCAGTAAAAAAGTTAACAAAAAAATGAAATTTAGTGTTGTTGAATTTTTGTGTGTCAATTTAGCTGTGCGATGTTGATGTTTTTTCTTGTAGTTCACGCGGTGTCACCCTTTTCCCGCACATGTTTTCAACTTTATTCATGGTAAATATTTCGTTTATGTCAAGTATATATATTATCTTTATGATGGTTTTGTTTTATATCATTTTTTATCTCACCTTTGTGTTATCGTGCGAGGAAGTGCAACCTAAAAACCAAAATTTTCATGGCAGGGCAGACCAGGCCCTAAGCCTTGGTTGGCAGCTGGTCTAGGGTCGAAACTCCGACAGGCGGACAGTTAGAGCATTGCTTTACTGATCCGGCAGCTTCTGCAGCTTATCTTGTTCCAGATGTTTGGTGTTACCATTCCTCTGGAGTGGGAATTTGGCAGGCCAGAGAGGGATCATGCTGCATGGGCAACACTGGTCTCTATATTTTAGCCCAAAGGGTTTGTGCTATTGAGAGGTTCGCTCTCCCTCCCTCTTTTAATAATCTTACACCAAACCCCCTCTCTCTGCCCCCCTCTCTTTTATCTCTCTCTATCTTTTCTCTCTCTCCCCTTCTAGCTCTCTCAACAATCTTGCTTCTCTGTGCCTACCCATGCCATGTGTATTGCTGGGGGTCGGGTCTTGTACATCCCCAATAACACAAGCACTGGGTGATTTGATCCTTATACGTTGTTAACAATCCCCTTATGATCTATCTCATAGGGAACAGTATGAGTGAAACCCCGTATTTTTAGACCAAACCCACTCCACATACCCCATGTGGTATGTCGCGGCACTTTCCCAATCTCTCTCTCTCTCTCTCTCTCTCCTCTCCCCCCTTTCTCTCCTCCCCTCTCTCTCTCTTTTCTCTCTCTCTTCCCCCCCCTCTTGCTTTCTCTTTTGCCTACCAATGCCAAAATTTTATTGCTGGTGGTCGGAAAACCCCAATAAACAAGCACTGGGTGATTTTTATCCTCAAAAACGTTGTATAACAATCAACCTTACTGATTCTATTTCATAGGGAACAGTACGAGTTAAGCCTCGTATTTTAGACCGACCTTTCTCCCATATTTTAGTTGGGATGTCGCAGGCACTTTTTCCTCTCTCTTTTTCTCTCTCTCTTTCTCTCTCTCTCTCTCTCTCTCTTCTCTCTCTCCCTCTCTCTCTCCCCCCTCTCTCTCCCCCTCTAAATCTTGCTTCTGGTACCTACCTATGCCCTGTGTATTTCTGGTGGTCGGGTCTTAAACAAAAACCCCAAAAACAAAAAGCACTGGGGGATTTGATCCCTTTAAAAACGTTATATAACAATCAAACCCTTTCTGACTCTATTTCATAGTGAACATATGAGTGAAGCCTCGTATTTGTAGACCGACCTACTCCCATACCTCATGTGGGATGTCGCAGGGACTTTTCCTCTCTCTCTCTCTCTCTCTCTCTCTCTCTCTCTCTCTCTCTCTCCCCTCTCTCTCTCCCGCTCTCTCTCTTATCCCCCCCCTCTCTCCCCTCTCTCTCTCTCTCCCCTCTCTCTCTCTTTTCTCTCTCTCTCCAGACAATCGTGCTTCTCTGTGCCTACCCACATCATGTGTATTACCGTGATTGGATCTTATTCAACCCCCAAAAACACAAACATTGGGCGATATGATCTTATAATACGTGGTTCATAGGAAAAGTAACAATTCCACCCCCCTCTTTCTTTCCCTCCACCCCCCCCCTCTCTCTCTTCTCTCTCTCTCTCTCTCTCTCTCTCTCTCTCTCTCTCTCTTTCTTTTTAACCCCTATACACTAGCATTATGTCTGTTGAGCGTTGCATATGTATGTATGTGCGTTCCCCGCATATCAGTCCACCCCGACTTTAGGACTCGCCTCATAATAACATATATAATACGTAATGGGGTTTTTGGTTAGTACCACCATCATGCTTGGCCCCCCCCCCCCCCCCTGCTTCGTTAATACATCCACTGAGATTGCTCAGATACCCCTACCAGACTAGTTACCTTCCGCCCCCCTGCCTCCCCCCCCCCCCCCCCCCCCTTTTTTTCAATGTGCTCACTGAACCCTAAAACCTATCACCGGGTATAACAAGAATACATCGGAGATTTTCTCAGTTGCTTACAGTCGGAACTGTGAGGTGGTATAAACATTTTTTTTAATTCTCATTTTCTCTTCATTACTTTCATTTTTTCATCCTTTTATTCTTCTTGTCCTGTCACCACCTTCTATGTAGTCACGGGGGATCTCCTTGACTGTATGTTGTGTTTGTGAATGTGTTTGTTTGCTGATGAAGGCTAATCGCCCCAACGTTCTGGATGTGTCTTAATTCTGTTATTAAAGCTGCACTTTTTATGTCATTGTATATTGTTTACGGGGAAATTTAAGAGGCCTACACGGAAAGTCACCGAAGAATAGAACCAGACATACTAAAAGAAGAAAATTTTAGAAGCCATCAGATTAGCCCCCTTGAAGAAATCACCGGGACAGGATGAAATACCAAATGAACTAATTAAAGCAGCAAGAGAAGTGGAACAGCTTGGCTACATAGACTATTCAACCATGTTTGGGTAGAACAACAGACATCACAAAAATGGGGAAACGCCATAATTATCCCAATTTGGAAAAAACAAAGGGGAGCAAAAGTGACTGCACACAATACAGAGGCATTTCACTGTTGAGTGATACTGGCAAAATATTTTGCAAAATTTTTGAAAAAAAAATTACGAACTACTTTAGAACCCCATCTAAGCGAAACACAACTTGGATTTAGGAAAAACAAAGGATGCACAGATGCCTTTTTTTCTCTTAGACAACTTATAGAAAAAAAAAATCGAATTCAATGAAACACTCTACTTAGCCTTTGTCGACCAAGAAAAGGCATTCGATAAGTAGATAGAAACAAGCTGTGGGAAATCCCTTAAAAAAATGGGGTGAGTACACATCTAACAAACCTATGTAGAAGTTTTTAAAACAACGGTAAATGCATAGTGAGAGCAACCGGAGGACACTCAGAACCCTTCACCATAAGATCTGGAGTACGAAAGGTTGTGTCCTGTCCCCTCTCTTGTTCATAACATATTGGCAACATATGCAAAGAATCCAACCAAACAGAAACAGCAAGAATACCGCATGACGAGAACACAGAAAAGAAACATCTGCAAATCTAACCATTAGAGAACCCCGTTTGCGGAAAGCCAAGCACTAATAGCAAAAACAGAAGCTGAATTACAAGACCACATGAATAGTTAAACGAAATGTGTAGGGAACATAACATGAAAATTAGCACAAGCACAACAGAGGGAATGACTATAACTGAAGAAGAACAAACAACAACAAGTCACTTAAACGAACATCCCTTAAAAAAAGTAAAGAGTTTCAAGTACATTGGAAAAATTAAAATCCTTTTAAATGGGGTCAAAGCAGATCCAAATGGTTTTCCTTTAAAAAAACCCAATTTCCCTTGGACGGCCCAATCCCAAAGAACCAAACCCCCCGTTCCTCCCCACCAAGGGAAAAGGGGGTTTTCAAAAAATTTTCCCCCCACCAAAACCTTTTAATCTAAAGAAAACCTAAATGGCAGAAAAGAAAAAGAAAAATCAAAAGGAAAAATTTTTGGAAAATTTTTACCAAAAAGAACAAACATGTACAAACCAAAAAAGCCACCCACTTCCTTAAAAATGTACCCCAAAACCTTTGGGTTCAGAAAAAGAGGGTCACAAAAAAATGGTTTTTGGGGGAAAAAAGTGTACAAGAAAAAAATAAAATAAAGAAACCCGAACCAAAGGGGAAAAAACGCCTAATTTTATTGGAAAGAGGGAATCAAAGGTTGGCCCCAAAAGGAAATTCAAAATACCACCCCAAACAATGTGGGAAGACCCGATGAAACCGAAAAAGGCCCCCCTGTTGGGGAAATTGCCAAATTCCTGGGAATATTTTAATTGAAACCCTAAGGGCACCTACAGTTTATACCTTCCCCCCTTGGGGCCCCGGAAAAGGAAAAGAGTGAGATTTAAAAAGGGAGCAAAAGAAGAACAACCCGTTGTTCCCTTACCCACCCAAAAAAAAGTGGCCAAATTTGGCAGGGCCACCAAACCTTACCAAAAAATTTCCCGTTTGGACAGAAAACAAGGCAAACTTCTGCGCCTTGAAAGGGCACAAAGATTGAAAACTTTTTATTCAAAAAACCCAAAGATTGGGGACTCAGCAAAAAGGCCCTTTGGTTTGACGCGAGGGAAAACGGGGGACAACCCCGGACCCAAACAAACATATCCAAAACGAAACCTTTGGCCCAGGAGAAAAAAGGGAAGATAAAATTGGCCGGGGGGGAAAGAAACAAAAAAAGACGGGAACAACGGAAGGAAAACAAACATTTTCAGGTTTTGGAATTTTCAGGCGGGGAAAGAAAAAAGAAAAAGAAATAAAGGCAACGTATCAAGGGAAAAAGGAAAAAAAATCAAAAATGAAGAAACAGAAACAAAGGGGGAAAAGCAAGAAAAAAGATTTTTTTAAAGGGAACAAATTTGGGGCCCATGCCCAAATTGGCCCTTCCCAACACCATCCCAACAAAAAAGTGCAAGGAAAAAAAAAGGGGGACCCCTAAATTTTTTAAAATAAACCAAAGGAATATTATATTTATGAACCCATAACCCCCACATTTTATAAATTTCCCCCACCCAAAACAAAAAAACAAATAATTAATAACTCCCTAACCCCCAAATTAAAACCCCTTTTTAACCCCTATACCCACATCAAAACACAACTTCCCCAACCCCAAAAAATCCACCCATTTCCCTTACCCAAAAATTTACCCGTTTTCCCCCCAAAAAAATCAAAATACCCAAAATAAACCCCCTTCCAAACCCCCCCCAACCCCCAGTAAAAATTTTGACAAAACCCCCCCCCAACAAATCCCCGGCAAACATAAACCGACCCCCAAAACATTTATTTAAAACCCAAATAAGACCCCGGACCCACAACACCCCCCACCCCAACCAAACATACCCCCCCAAACCCCCCCAACCCCCAAATTCTACCCATATTAAAAAAAACCCAACCACAAATTCTAATCAAACCCCCCAAAAATTTAACCCAAACCCCAAAACCCCCCCAAACCCCAGCCCCACATGGAATTTAACCCCAAAACCACCCATATAAAACCCCCCCAGAAATCTCCTCCCCCCAAAAAAATTAACAATACCCCCCAAAAACTAAAAACAAACAACATCCCCCCAAAAAGACAACAACCCCCAAAAACAACCCCAACCCCAAACCAACAACCCGAACAGACTTTTTTTTCAAATAACAAACCCCCCACCCTCACCCCCTTCCAAAAAAATCATCTTTCTTTCCCCCCCCATCAAAAAAACCACAAATTTTTAAAAAAAATAATCAAACATTTAAACCCACCCAAAAACCCCCACCCACACACCCCCTTTATTCCAAAACCCCCCCCCAACCAAAACAAATAACCCACACACACCCAAAAAATTCCCCCCAAAACCCATTCCCCCCCAAATCCCTACCCCCACACATCCCCCAACCCCCCAACACCCTCCACCCACCAAATCCCCATCCACCCCACACCCAACCCCCCAACATTCCCCCAAACCCACACACATCCCCCACCCCACACCCTCCCACCCCTCCCCCAACCCACCCTCCCCCCACCAAAAATTTACCCACCCACAAAATTTCCCCCTCCACCCAAAAACCCCCCAACCACCCCTCAAACACACATTTCCCCCACAACCCCCCCACCTCCCCACATTTTCCTCCAAACCCCATATTTCCCCACCCACAAAAATTCCCCCCCCAAAACCCCCCATAAAACTCCCCCAAACCCCCCCCCCACTCACCCCCAAAAAACCCGAAAAAAACCCCCCCCCACAAACACCCCACCATCTCCCCCCCCCTTACCCCACTCCCCACCCAAATCCCCACCCCCCCACAAAAACCCACCCCCCCCCAACCCCCAAAAACCCCAACCCACCCCACCAATACAATCACCCAACCCCACATCCCCCCCTCCCAACCACAAATCCTCCCACCCAACCAACCCCCAGCCCCAAAAACCCCAAAAAACCAAAAACAACCCAAAAATAAAAAAAAATAAAGAAATTAAAAAAAATTAATAAAAAAAAATAAAAATTAAAAAAAATAAAAAAGAAAACAAAAACCCCCCCCAACATTTCCCCAATAAAAAATTACCACCCCCAAAAAATTCCCCTTTCCCCAAACAATCAACCTTTTTATCCCAACCATAAAAAAACATTTCACCCCCTAATTTTCAAAACAAAACATTTCCCATTTAAACCCACCCCCACCCACCCCAACCCCCATTAAAAACCCAACCCCCACCCCCACACAAATCCCACCCACATCACCCCCAAACCCAACCCCACCCACCCACACCACACATCCTTTTCCCCCCCCAACCCCCTATCCACCAAAACAACCCCCCACCACACCCCCAAAAACACATCCCCAACCCCACACACCCCCCACCCCCCCACACATCCCTCCCACCCCCCACATCCCCCCTCCCCAACCCCCCCTCACTACCCACCCTATTCCTCCCCCCACCACCTAAACCCCCCAAAAAACCCACCCGGACAATCCCCCACCCCACACACACATTTCCCCAAATCCATACCCACCACCCACACCAAACCCCCCCCCCAAACCCCAACCTCCCCCACCCCCACAAAACCCCCCCCCACAAACTCCCCACCCTCCAAAACCCAAACAAACCCCACCCATAACCTCCCCACCCACACCCCCAACCATCCCCAAACCCACCCAACCACCCCTTTCCTTAAAAATCCCCACCCACCCCATTCCCCAACCACACCCCCTTAAACCCCCCCCCCCATCCCCTTTAACCCCCCCCTCAATATCCCCCAAAATACCCCCCACCCACTCCCCACCCCAACACCCAACCCCAAAAACACATCCCCACCCCAACACATCCCCCCCAAAAACCCATCCCCTCCCACACCCAACCCCCACAAATCCCCCCAAAACCCCCCCCACACATTTCCCAGCCCGCCCCCCCACCCCCACACATCCTACCCACCCAAAAAATAAAACCCAAACACCCACCCCACCCCACACCCCCCACCCCCAAAAACCACATTAATCAAACTCCCACCCCCACACCCCAACCCCAACCCCCCCGACCCCCAAAAAACAACCCCAACCCCGACAACAACAAACAACAACCCCCAAAATAAAGAAATTAAAAAATAATTAAAATGTAATAAAATAATAAATAATAATAACCCCCAAAAATAATAGAAAAAAAGGAGGGGGAAAATAAAAAAATAAATATAAATATAGGATAAAAAATTTAAAATTAATAAAAAAAATAAATTTAATATAAAATTTAAAAAATAAAAAAAAGGATGGAAATTTAAAATATAAAAATAAAAATTTAAAAATTTTAAAAAATAATATAAAATATTTAATAAAAATAGGAAAAAATTAAAAAAAAAAAATTGGAAATAATATGGAGGAAAAAAATTAAACCCCCCCATTTTAAAAGAAACACAAATTGGGGGAACCAAAAGGGGAATACCCCCAAAACCCCCCCCCAAATCAATAAAACTTAATTTACAAACAAAAGGCAAACGAAGCAAAAGGGGAAAAAGTAAAGTTGTTGTTGTGTTTTGTGTTGTTTTTTTTGTTTGTGAAAATTAATTTTTTTTAAAAGTAGTTTTATATAGATACCGCCTGTGGGTTCACACACCGGTCAGCTGGACTTTAACGTCAACCTCTCGATCAGAAAGCAATGGCAAACTACTGAACGTGACACTACGTAGAAAATCAATCTGGGTTTGATGGCGACGTACTGTAAAAGACATGAAATACAGTTACCATATCCCCAACAGGCTGCAGGGTGTGTATACTTGCTATAGTAAACAATATAAAATAACACAAAGTAATGCAGAATTATAGAACAGAAAATACAAACAGTTAGGCATGTGTTCAAAAGGTTAGTTGCATATGCTTTACAGGACGTAGCAGTCAACCCCAGCATTTTGTAGCCTGTTTGTGATTCCTGGGGAAGTTTACCTTCAGTAATTTGCCATTGCTTTGGGAACGACCGGCACCCTACCATTTCATAAAATAACCAACGCAAGACGGTCTGCTGCCAATTCGCCCACAGCTATGTTTTGAACTCGGGTATGCGGGATTACGAACTGCGTCTGTAACCCCTTCGCCACGGAGCGGGCTTAGGTATATGTAGCTCCTGCGAAAAGATGAGACATACTAAATACGGACACAATGTGCATACCTTAGTGCGAAAAGATGAGACATACTAAACACGGACATAATATACATACCTTACAACGGACTCCATCAAGGTGAACATATATCATATGGTGAAAATGCCCCCACCTCCCTCCCCTCCTCCTCTCCCCCCCCCCCCCCACGAATGTTTTTATTTTTTTTGCATATCCAATCCAAACATATATATAATAATCATCAATTGGCAAGAGCTACACATACCTAACTGTTTGTATTTGGTATTCTCATATCCTGCTGCAGCCACTACGGCTCACGGTTCTTATTTAATATTATTATTTACAGAACAGAATTGCCAAAAACAGGACATTGTGGCCCCTAGCCTTCATCAGCAAACGCATACATACAAAAAACACGATATATAATCACAGAGAAGACCCTCCAGTGACTACATTAAAGCATAAGAACGGGGTGAGAACAATGAAATGATGAAAGAATTAGGACATTGTAAAGAAAATGAAAATATGAAAATCAAAATTTTTGCTACTTACACTCACCCACCCACCCACGCACGCACGCACTCACTCACGCGCACGCACGCACACACACACACACACACACACACACACACACACACACACACACACACACACACACAAGAAGGTTGACGGTAAGTTTTACTAGAAAAAAAATCACAAGTAAATAATTGGACGTTGCGGTTAAAGCCTTAGCCAGCAGACACAAAATAAACACATTGATACAACCACATGACAAATTCTTCATGTATATATATATATATATATATATATATATATATATATATATATATATATATATATATATATATATATATATATATATATATATATATATATATATATATATGCAATAAGTCACTATCATTGAATTTACTCGTAGGAAAGAGAGTGCTGAAGTACTATATAAAACTTGTTTTCCTGTACGGTAGTGAATCTTGGAATGTAAACGAATACATTAGAAAGACCTTAGAAGCAACAGAGCTGTGATTCCTGAGACGAATGTTGCGAATTCCTTGGACTGCCAGAGTAACTAACAACGATTGCCTGAAAGAGGCTTATGAAACTAGGACGTTATATACAACAATGAGAAAGAGGCTAATTAAACTAGAACATTATATACAACAACAAGAAAGAGACAAACAGCTTTCTTTGTCATGTGATGAAAAGAGAAGCATGGGAGAACACCGTGACAGCTGGAAAGATCAAGGTGAAGAGAAGCAGAGGACCGGACCAAGAGAAATTGATGCTGGGTGGATTGAGACGGTGGTATGTAGGAATATCATCAGCAGAGTTGATCCAGAAAACCAGAGACCGAGATATGAACGCCTACGCCAGCTGGCAGGGCACATAATGATGATAAATACATATATGAAGTGATTCATAAGTTACTTGTATGTTCAAGGAATTGTCAACATTCAGTCTATAGAATCACATCTCTGCCGTCCGCATATACCACTAACAGAAAATCCCGAAAATCGCCTAGACGAACACACATTCAAGAGAAATCAAAAACATAATCAGTAAACTGAAAGATACTTCTGACTAGCGACAAGGCACAGAATAGGTACAACTAGATTTGATCATATTGATGGCATGATATGTATTATGTTATTATGTATGGCTCTGTATGGTCAGTAATAAAGTTAACAACAAAATGAATTCAGTGTTGTTGACATTTTTGTGTGTCAATTTAGCTGTGCGATGTTGATGTCTTCTTGTAGTTCACGCGTGTGTCATCGTTTCCCGCACATGATGTCATCGTTTATGTCATGCGTATATATTATCGTTTATGTCAAGTATATATATTATCTTATATGATGTTATGTATATATCATTGTTTATCTCACGTATGTGTTATCGTGCGAGGAAGTGCAACCTAAAGACAAATTGTCATGGCAGGGCAGACCAGGCCCTAAGCCTTGGTTGGCAGCTGGTCTAGGATCGAAGCTCCGACAGGCGGACAGTTAGAGCATTGCTTTACTGATCCGGCAGCTTCTGCAGCTTATCTTGTTCCAGATGTATTGGTGTTACCATTCCTCTGGAGTGAACTAGGCAGGCCGAGAGAGGGATCATGCTGCATGGGCAACACATGGTCTCTATATTTTAGCCCAGGCTTTGTGCTATTGAGAGGTTCGCTCTCCCTCCCTCTCTTAATAATCTTACACCAACCCTCTCTCTCTGCCTCTCTCTCTATCTCTCTCTATCTCTCTCTCTCTCCCCTGTCTAGCTCTCTCAACAATCTTGCTTCTCTGTGCCTACCTATGCCATGTGTATTGCTGGTGGTCGGATCTTGTACATCCCCAATAACACAAGCACTGGGTGATTTGATCCTTATACGTTGTGTAACAATCAACCTTACTGACTCTATCTCATAGGGAACAGTATGAGTGAAGCCTCGTATTTGTAGACCAACCGACTCCACATACCCCATGTGGTATGTCGCAGGCACTTTCCCAATCTCTCTCTCTCTCTCTCTCTCTCTCTCTTTCTCTCTCTCTCTCTCTCTCTCTCTCTCTCTCTCTTCCATCTTGCTTCTCTCTGCCTACCAATGCCATATGTATTGCTGGTGGTCGGATTTTATACAGCCCCAATAAGACAAGCACTGGATGATTTGATCCTCAAATACGTTGTATAACAATCAACCTTACTGATTCTATTTCATAGGGAACAGTACGAGTTAAGCCTCGTATTTGTAGACCGACTTACTCCGCATATTTCAGTTGGTATGTCGCAGGCACTATTCCTCTCTCTCTCTCTTTCTCTCTCTCTCTCTCTCTCTCTCTCTCTCTCTCTCTCTCTCTCTCTCTCTATTTCTCTCTCTCTCCCCCCTCTCTCTCTCCCTCTCTATAATCTTGCTTCTCGGTACCTACCTATGCCATGTGTATTGCTGGTGGTCGGATCTTAAACAGCCCCAATAACAACTAGCACTAGGTGATTTGATCCTTAAATACGTTATATAACAATCAACCATACTGACTCTATTTCATAGTGAACAGTATGAGTGAAGCCTCGTATTTGTAGACCGACCTACTCCGCATACCTCATGTGGTATGTCGCAGGCACTTTCCCAACATCTCTCTCTCTCTCTCTCTCTCTCTCTCTCTCTCTCTCTCTCTCTCACTCTCTCTCCCGCTCTCTCTATATCCCCCCTCTCTCTTTCTCTCTCTCTCTCTCTCTCTCTCTCTCTCTCTCTCTCTCTCTCTCCAAACAATCTTGCTTCTCTGTGCCTACCCACATCATGTGTATTACCAGTGGTTGGATCTTATACAACCCCGATAACACAAGCATTGGGCGATATGATCTTATAATACGTGGTTCATAGGAAACAGTAACAATACCCACCTCTCTCTCTCTTTCTTTCCCTCCACCTCTCTCTCTCTCTCTCTCTCTCTCTCTCTCTCTCTCTCTCTCTCTCTCTCTCTCTCTATATATATATACCTTGCACATGCCCATATACACTAGCATTATGTCTGTTGAGCGTTGTATATGTATGTATGTGCGTTCACGCATATCAGTCCACCCAGACTTTAGGACTCGCCTCATAATAACATATATGAGTACATAATGGGGTTTTTGGTTAGTACCACCATCATGCTTGCCCCCCCCCCCCCCCCATGCTTCGTTAGTACATCCACTGAGATTGCTCAGATACCCCTACCAGACTAGTTACCTTCCTGCCCTCCTGCCTCCGCCCCCCCCCCCTTCTTTCAATGTGCTCACTGAACCGTAACACCTATCACCGGGTATAACAAGAATACATCGGAGATTTTCTCAGTTGCTTACAGATCTGAAATGTGAGGTGAGTATAAACATTTTTTTCAATTCTCATTTTCTCTTCATTACTTTCATTTTTTTCATCCTTTTGTTCTTCTCGTCCTGTCGCCACCTTCTGATGTAGTCACAGGGGATCTCCTTGACTGTATGTTGTGTTTGTGAATGTGTTTGTTTGCTGATGAAGGCTAATCGCCGCAACGTCCTGTATGTGTCTTAATTCTGTTATGTAAAGCTGCACTACTTTATGTCATTGTATATTGTTTACGGGAATTCAAGAGACCTACACGAATGTCACCGAAGAACTAGAACCAGACATACTAAAAGAAGAAATTATAGAAGCCATCAGATTAGCCCCATTGAAGAAATCACCGGGACAGGATGAAATACCAAATGAACTAATTAAAGCAGCAAGAGAAGTCGGAACAGCTTGGCTACATAGACTATTCAACCATGTTTGGGTAGAACAACAGACATCACGAGAATGGGGAAACGCTATAATTATCCCAATTTGGAAAAAACAAAGGCAGCAAAAGTGACTGCACACAATACAGAGGCATTTCACTGTTGAGTGATACTGGCAAAATATTTTGCAAAATTCTTGAAAAAAGATTACGAACTACTTTAGAACCCCATCTAAGCGAAACACAACTTGGATTTAGGAAAATCAAAGGATGCACAGATGCCATTTTTGCTCTTAGACAACTTATAGAAAAAATCAATCGAATTCAATGAAACACTCTACTTAGCCTTTGTCGACTAAGAAAAGGCATTCGATACAGTAGATAGAAACAAGCTGTGGGAAATCCTTAAACAATATGGAGTGAGTACACATCTAACAAACCTATGTAGAAGTTTATACAACAACGGTAAATGCATAGTGAGAGCAACTGGAGGACACTCAGAACCCTTCACCATAAGATCTGGAGTACGACAAGGTTGTGTCCTGTCCCCTCTCTTGTTCATAACATATACAGGCAACATATGCAAAGAATCCAACCAAACAGAAACAGCAAGAATACCGCATGACGAGAACACAGAAGAAGAAACATCTGCAAATCTAACCATTAGAGAACCTGTTTGCGGACGACCAAGCACTAATAGCAAAATCAGAAGCTGAATTACAAGACCACATGAATAGTCTAAACGAAATGTGTAGGGAACATAACATGAAAATTAGCACAAGCACAACAGAGGTAATGACTATAACTGAAGAAGAACAAACAACAACAAGTCACTTAAACGAACATCCCTTGAAACAAGTAAAGAGTTTCAAGTACATAGGAAGTATAATATCATCAAATGGCAGATCAGAAGACGAGATCGAAAATAGGTGCATTAAAGCAAACCAACTCATTGGACAAATGGCACCAATACTAAAGAACAAACATGTATCAATAACTACCAAGAAAGCACTTTACAACACAATCTTCCTACCAACTCTATGCTACCAATGCAAAACCTGGATAATGACAGAAAAAGAGAAAAGAAAAATCACAACAGAAATGAGATTCCTGAGAGGAATATTTGACAAGGAAGAACAGAACAGTGTACAGCGCAGAACAGCCACTCTCAGCTTCCTTGATGATGAATACCCACAGGACCTATGGATTCGAGTTTACACAGATGGGTCAGCACAAAATGCTGTTCGAAATGGAGGAGAAGGAGTGTACATAGAATACCCAAATAATACTAGAGACACGACCAGAATTCCAACAGGAAAGTACTGCCATAACTATGATGCTGAAATTGAGGCAATCAAGATAGCCACAGAGAAATTACAAAATACCAGCCATGGCACACAACCTGTGGTGATATTGACAGATGCAAATTCCGTAATAGAGGCGCTCCTGTCTGGGAAATTGCCAGTTCTGAGGACACTACTTTCTGAACTTAGCAGTCAGCGTAAGATCACCATACAGTGGATACCATCCCACTGTGGAGTCCCCGGAAACGACAGAGCTGATCGATTGGCTAAAGAAGGAGCAAAAGAAGAACAACCTGATGTGCCCATTACATACCACCAAAAGAAAAGAATGATCAAATCAGTCAGAAGGCCACCAAACCTTACTCAAGACGACTACCACGTTATGGACAGACCAGAACAGGTCATTCTTCTGCGCCTCAGAACAGGACACAATAGATTACGCAACCACATGTATTCAAAATTCAAGATTGGTGACTCAGCTATGTGCACATGTGGTTTGACGTCGCAGACAGCAGAGCACATACTCCAGGATTGCCCAAACTACAACATATCCAGGCGAACCTTCTGGCCTAGAGAGACAACAGTGGAAGATAAACTATATGGACCGCTGAATGAACTAAAAAAGACTGTTGGATTCATACGAGAGACAACATTGCAGTTATAAGCATATTTCAGGCGAACGAAAGAAGAAGAAGAATACGCAACGTATCAAGAAGAGATAAATCAGAAATGAAGAAATCAGAACTAAAGTGGGGATTAAAGCAGCACAAGATTTTATTAGGAAGCAGCAAGTCAAATGGTTTGGCCATGCAAGTAGGTTACCATACAACACCATACCACAACAAACAATGATGCACAGACCAGATGGAAACAGAGGAAGAGGCCGACCACGTAAACGTTGGACGGAGGGAATAGCAGAGTCCATCGGAATATATATATATATATGAAGCCCATAATCGGGCTGTTTCACGATGTTTATACTTCACCTCGACACCGCAAGGTACAAGAGGAACATGATGAGATTATATATATATGCCGGTCTCCTAGTCGAAGGAGTTAAGAACGCTGTTCGTAATCCCGTATACCCACATACAAAACACAGCTGCGCGAGATTCGGCAGCGGATCGCGACGCATTGGTCTCTTACGGAAAGATATGTAGCCCGTTGTTCAGAAAACAATGGCAAACTACTGAACGTAAAACTTGCCAAGACATCAACAGCAGCTGAAAGATACTGGTGTTGATTGCAAAGAGACCCACAGACAGATATACGGACGGACGGAAACATAAACAGACAAATAGGCATTTGGATTTAAGACAGACGTAGGGGTAGACGGACGGACGAACAGCACACAGACAAACAGGTGGATCGAAGACAGACAGACAGATATATGGACTGACGGATGATTAAAAAGAAAGACAGATCGACAAATTGGCGGGTGAATCGAAGACAGACAGATAGACAGACGGGCAGACACACGGAAGGACAGACAGACACATTTGCAGGTAGGTAATTGTCAGACAGACGGACGCACGTACATATATAGAGACAAACAGATAGATGGGCGGTCGGTCAGACAGAATGATAGACAGATGGACAGACAGGCTAATAGACAGACATACATACAAATAGACAGACAGACAGAGAAGACAGACAGACAGAACGAACGAACGAACAGACTTTATTTTCAAAGGGTAACAAATTGGGCACGCAGGCCCGTCTTACATTCGGCCCTTCCAATCACTCATCTTTCTTTCATCAACAGTGCATAGGAAAAAACATTGTCACATGAATTTTGTAAACATAAACAATGCATATTACTATGTTATGAGACACATCCACCACCCACCCACACATCCCCCATTCACTCCAACTCCCCCACCCAACCACACACATAACCCACACACACATACATTCCCCCACCCATCCACCACATCCCTACACCTACACATCTCCCCACCCACACACACCTCTCACCCACCACACATCCCATCCACCCACACCCCAAGCACACATACATTCCCCAACCCACACACATCCACCCACCTACACACATCCCTCCACCCACTCACATATCCTCTACCCGTCCCATTACCCACCAACAATCACTCACCCACATATCCTCCTCCACCCACACACCTCCAACCACCCAGTCAAACACACATTCCTCGGCCACACATCCCCACACATACACACACATCTCTCCGTCAACTCACATATTCCGCACCTACCCACACACAAATTCCGCACCCACCCACATAATCTCCCATCTCCCCCAGCCCACTCACAGATCCCGAGCCCACCCCTACAAACATCCCCACCATCTCCTAACCTACACACACTCACCCACCCATATATCCTCTACCCACCCACACATCCTCTACCCATCCATTCCCCAACCAAACATCCCTTAACCACACTCCCTTACTCATATACAATCACCCAACCACACATCCTCTACCCAACCACACATCCTCCACCCAACCATCCCCCAGCCACACATCCATTAACCACACACCCCTACCCATATACACACACATCCCCACCCACGCACAATCTCCCCACCCAAACACACATCCCTCACACTCATCCCCACCCACCAACACATCCCCCATTCACAAACACACACCTCCCATCCACGCACACACAACCCACACACACATCCCTAATACATACCTACCCACACACAATTCCCCTCACACATCCATAGACACACGTACTTATCCCTTAACCACTAACACCCACACATCCCTCACCCACTCATCAAAACATACATCTCCTATCTACCCACCCACACTCACACACCCCAACCACCCATCTAAACACACATCCCCCACCCTCACACACATCCTTCACCCACATGCACACCCAACCACAACCCCACCCACCCACACACACATCCTTTATCCACACCCAGCTCCCCTATCACACAACACAACACCCACACACATCCCAAAGACACATCCCTCACCCACACACACATCTCCCCACACATCTCCTACCCATCCACACATCCCCCAACTACAATCACCCTCACTACCCACTCATATATCCTCCATCCAGCCACATACCCCCCAACCCAGCCAGACATATCCCCCACCCACACACACATCCCCAAATCCATCACCCACACCCATCACGCACCCCTCCCCCAACCCACACACATCCCCCACACACATTCACCCACACACTCCCCACCCATCCACCCAAACATCCCACACCCATACACATCCCTCACCCACACACACATCCCCAAACCCACAACCACCCCTACCTGCACACATCTCCTACCCACCACATATCCCCATCCACACATATATCCCCCACCCATCCCATAACCCACCATCAATCATCCACCAACATATCCTCCTCCACCCACTCACCCACAATCACCTAGCCAAACACACATCCCCACCCACACACACATCTCGCCGCCAACCCATACATCCTGCACGTACCCACACACAAATCCCCCAACCACCCACACATTCCCAGCCCGCCCACCCACACATCCTGAGCCCACCCACACATATCACGAATCACCCACACACACACATCCCCTCATCCCCCAACCTACTATTATGATCAAACTCCCACACTTTACACAGACAGACAGACAGACAAACAGACAGACAGACAGACAGACAGACAGACAGACAGATAGATAGATAGATAGATAGATAGATAGATAGATAGATAGATAGATAGATAGATAGATAGATAGATAGATAGATAGATAGACAGACAGATAGATAGATAGATAGATGGATGGATGGATGGATGGATGGATGGATGGATGGATGGATGGATGGATGGATGGATGGATGGATGGATGGATGGATGGATGGATGGATGGATAGATAGATAGATAGATAGATAGATAGATAGATGGATGGATGGATGGATGGATGGATGGATGGATGGATGGATGGATGGATGGATGGATGGATGGATAGATAGATAGATAGATAGATAGATAGATGGATGGATGGATGGATGGATGGATGGATGGATGGATGGATGGATGGATAGATAGATAGATAGATAGATAGATAGATAGATAGATAGATGGATGGATGGATGGATGGATGGATGGATGGATGGATGGATGGATGGATGGATGGATGGATGGATGGATGGATAGATAGATAGATAGATAGATAGATAGATAGATAGATAGATGGATGGATGGATGGATGGATGGATGGATGGATGGATGGATAGATAGATTAGAAGGCAGCTAGTTATATGAATTAGTTCATCAAATGGAGGAACTATGGGAAAGTACACTATAAACGATGACGTCAATAATACTTATATTTACAATACAAAATGGCAAACGATATTGTCACGGGAAAAAGTAAAGTTGTTGTTGTGTTTAGTGTTGTTATTTTCTTGTTCCTGCTGCCAGTTCAACTTTGTATTCATAGTAGTTTTTAAGTTTTGGTGTTTGTCCATCAAGAATGATGATGACTATTCATTTCATCCAGTGGGGTTGCCAGTTTGGAGCCGTGTGTTTTAAGATTGATGTTAATTAAGGCCTACTTTATATAGTACTTTTCTTTGAAAATCACAATGTATGCAAAATATGCTTGACGTATTAGGAGAACGATCTCCTGCTGATATGTTTTTGAGTTCAGTCTTTTTTTTTTCCTCCACAGCTCTTGCAGTCCTATTTACTTCACAAGTGACAACACCCTTGCTTACTGATTTACGCCACGAATTTCGGTTTTTGGCAGCAGTCTCCCAAGTGTCGTGATGAATTACACAAGCTTTTAGTGAGATCTTCAGAGTGTGTTTAAAGCTTACTGTTCCTGACATTTCTCTTGCAACTAACTGCCTTACAGCGAAAATCGGGTCAACAGTTCCTTGTCTTTTCTAAAGCCACATTGCCTCTGTGGTTGTCACATGATTGGCGGTGTCCATTACGTTGTACAGTACTTTTCGTATGACGGTCGTCATATTTGTTAACAACCTTGTATCTAGTGTATTTATTGTCATTTGAGCCTGCTTTGGCCAAGCAAACGAAATGAGTATTAAATAGAGAGATGTACAACTCTTCTGTACAGATGAACAGACCCGAAATAGTCGAGGAGAATGGATGCAAACTGTTGCTTTCACAGACTCAGGGTCAATGCTCCAAGTCACCTCATGCTCCTAAAAGGACCACTTTTTATTCTTTTGTCCTAATTCCTTTGCCGTTAAGCGTCACAGATAGTAGGTAGATGTAATTTTATGTATTTCACTCGTCTTGTTCCTTGTACTGGCATCTTGTCATCTTAACAAAGGCCGGCCACGAGATCTCTTACCCATCTGTAATTCACCAAAAAAAGATGTCCTTTGGTATTCTACCGCCATCCATCCTCCAAACGTGTCCTATCCATCTAAGTCTACCAAGACTGAGCATGCAACAAACCGTCACATAAACTGATCTTTCCAATACTTCAGTATTTGTGATTTGTATACCTCTCCATAGCACAAAGTCTGGGTTGAATTGTAGAGACCATGTGTTGCCCATGCAACACGATGCCTCTCTGGGCCCGCCTAGTTTACTCCAGAGGAAAGGTAACACCAATACGTCTGGAACAAGACAAGCCGCAGAAGCTGCTGGAACAGCAAATCAATGCTCTAACTAGTCGCCTATCAGATCTTCCATCCTAGACCAGTTGCCGACCAAGGATTAGGGTCTGTTCTGCCTTGCCATAAACATTTAGTCAGTAGGTTGCATTTCCTCGCACCAGGATAAAGCTTGAACATACCAAATTGTGCTCCTCCACCATATGCCGTTGACACAATGTAGGGTGTCGGTTTGGTGAGTGTCACCCAACATTTCACGTTAACAGAAAGCATGTAGTACTTGTTGCTTGTACTAACGTCATATTAAATTTCTTTAATGTCTCTTTTACCCCATCTTGCCAACTCTTCCTGGGTCGTCCTCTCACCTTGTATCCCGATGTTCTCATGTAGAACGCTCTAGCCGCTGGTTGATCTTGTTCCATTCTAACTAAATGTCCGAACTACGTAATTATTCATTGTTCTATAAAGTCAGCAATCGTTATTGTCTTTACATTTAAAGTTTGGCATGGCCGAATGGATAAGTGAGCTTATTCTTAAACTTCCAGTGTGCTGATGCAGCGTTAGCCGGTTCAACCCCTACACCGGTCAGTTGGACTGAAATGTTGAATTTTAGTCCTTGGCTTGGGGACGTAAATTACAAGTAACCCAGAAGTCGAAGTGGATTCACCTGATGGCGAGGGACACTGGTAATATGGAAAGCTAATCCACAAGCAAAACCAAGCCCAGTGCTCTACGCTTGAGTTCAAAGACTACGAACGCAAAACTAAACAAAATATAATTAAATTTGTTCATACTTTATCACGTGTCTCTGTATCTTTTCTTGTTTTTTTTATTTCCCGCTAAGTTCATTATACATTTCATCTAATATGATGTGGTTTCACGTCTGTTAGTTGACCGCCTTGCGTTGATTTTCATGCAATGGTATCAGCGTCGGTCGTTCAGAAAGCAATGGCAAACTTCTTAACGTAAACTTATCAAAAAATCACAAACACCCCCCCCCCTCCCCCCCCCCCCCCCCTAAAAAAAACGATGGGGTTTACTGCGACGACCAGCAAAGGATATGCAACTAACTTTTGTGTGTTTCTGGGACTGTCAATTGATTGGCACTGGTATCACATCGTTGCAACAAATAAACATCTACCAGATTATTTTTTGTATGGATATTGATATTTGGCACGCATATTCTTAATCCATCCAGGGGGCTGAGTGGTCTCAAGGTATGGTGTCCGCCTCGAATGCCGGAGGTCCCGGGTTCAATCCCCGGTGAGGTCCAGGTTATTTTTTCCACATGGACTTCTAGTAACAAAATTTCCCCTGGTCTCTGGGTAGTGAAAATCCCTTGGCAATTGGAAATCGAAAACGAGTAGCCTAACGGCGCCGCCCGTGCAAAATTTCGAGGTAAAAAACTTCCCAAATTATTTCAGGATCCTCATCGGTGCTACGGAGTTCGTGCACTGAGCTGAGATTCTACGGACTCAGACTTGAGTTAGGAGTAGAACAGAGCACTTATGGGTTACACCCGTGTGCCGTGATGTTGATCCGTCGACTAAAGTAAACTAAACTAAATTCTTAATCCAGAACTCCCTAAATGGACATACAGAGACCCAGACGCCTGGCAAAACGACTACGAGGCATGCAGAGACAAACCTACCAGCCGCCAATCACCCATCAACATTGAAACTAGGTCATTGGAGTACCAGGATCTGCCTCCCTTCATGTTGTCCAGCTACGAATCAGTGCACAATGTTGGCATGGAGTTGGTGAACAACGGCTATACAGGTAAGTGAACAGGTAGGTGAACAGGTAGGCTAACAGATAGGTGAACAGGTAGGTGAACATGTAAGTGAATAGGTAGATGAAGAGGTAGTTGAACAGGTAAGTGAATAGGTAGGCGAACAGGTAGGTGAACAGGTAGGTGAACAGGTAGGTGAACATGTAAGTGAATAGGTAGATGAAGAGGTAGTTGAACAGGTAAGTGAATAGGTAGGCGAACAGGTAGGTGAACAGGTAGGTGAACATGTAGGCTAACAGGTAGGTGAACAGGTAGGTGAACAGGTAAGTGAACAGGTAGGTGAACAGGTAGGTGAACAGGTAAGTGAACAGGTAGGTGAACAGGTAGGTGAACAGGTAGGTGAACAGGTAGGTGAAAAGGTGGGTGAACAGGTAGGTAAACATGTAACAGTGGAAAGGGGAAAGGAAAGGTCAATAATGAACGTCACAGTAAACGGGGAGATACTAGAACAAGTAACAAGTTTGTCTTATCTTGGACATGTAATAACAGATGATATATATCACAAGTGAAACAGAAATCAAAAAGAGAATAGGAATGGCAAAAAATGTTTTCAACAGCATGAAATCAGTATTAACATCTAGAGAGATTTACAACGCATTTAACATGAGAATTGTAAAATGTTACGTATATTCAACACTACTGGATGGAGCGGAAGCCTGGACAATGAACAAGCAACTAGAAAGTCAAATAGAGGGCCTGGAAATGTGGAAATACAGAGGAATATATTATTTTTAATGGAAACAAAAACAATAATATACAGGGGTTCTAGAAACCTGGGTATGAAACGAATTGATGAAAGAAATGAAAAAGAGGCAAATGAAATATTTCATCCACGTTAAAAGACATAACACTCTTATAAAAACCACACTGGAGGGTAAGGTTGAAGGCAACATAAGAGAACGATACGAGTCGGAAGAAAACATCAAAGGATGGACGAACATCAATCTGACACAATCTTGCAGTCGGGGCGAGAGACAGACAGTGTTGGAAATCAATTGCAGCCAAGCCTTGTTGTTGAGACGGCACCTGAGTGATTAATTGAAGTCCTTAGGTCATCAATTAAAGTTAAGATGCTAGAAAATCTAGTTCGGTGTTTCGACATTTAGAGATACCAAACTCTGAGATCCATTGCAGCCAACCTTCATTGTGGAGACGGCACCTGATTGATTGATTGAACAGATAAGCGAGCGAAGCTTTACCGTGGGTTGCGGCTTTGATTGTATATTGTGCTAGCTCAAATTTTTTTTTTTTTTTTTTAAAGATAAATCGGAATTCGAGGAGTGAAGTTGTTAATACAATTGCGGTCGAATGTACTTTCATGGACGTTTCGTGGTACGTATTTGAGTTTAAGGTTGTGCAATGACAATCAAATAAATTCGATATGGAAAATTTCGAATAACTTGGGTTATTGATTACCAACAATGGTGACACAATGAAAGAAATTAAAAGACGAATATCTATTGCTCTTCAAAGACTAACAAAACTGAATAAATTGTGGAGTGGGTCTGACATAACTACAAAAATTAGATTTTTAAGAGCATGCATCTTTCTCATTTCTCAACATACGAAAGTAATGACTGGACACTTACTAAGCAAGCTGAACAGCGCATAAATGCCTTTGAGTATAAATGTTATAGCCAAGTTCTAAGAGTATCTTGGATAAAGAAAAGAACAAATGCGTCCTTACTTCAAGAACTGAATATTGAAGAAGGCTGGCTATTAAAGACGATAGAACAAAGAAAACTGAACAATTTTGGTCACTTGAAACGTCAAAAAAATTTGGAAAAAACAATAATGGAGGGGTATATGCCTGGGAAGAGATATGCCTGGTGGATTATGTCCAGATGGGTGTATCGGACGCGGGACATCTTGCTTATGACTGAGAAGTTTTCCGAAGGATGTTATGGGAGCGAGGTTCTGCAAAGGACATGCTACTGAATGAATGAATGAATGAATGAATCTGAAGTTATGTCTGCCAGAGGCACAGGTGAGATGTTAAAATTTGCTTCCATGGGGATCCGATACTCTTGATCAACGGCCGGCGGGCAAGAGTGATAGTTACTGATATACTGCGGCACCCAAATTTATAGATAACCGGAGGGTTAAAGAGAGGGAGAGAGATGAAGAAAGAGAGAAAGAACGAGAGAAAGATCGCAATAGAGAGAGCGATAGAGAGAGTGATAGAGAAAGAGAGAGATCGCGGGAGAGCTAGAGAGAGAGCGGAAGGAGAGCAATTGAGAGGCCGAGAGAGAGAGAGGCCGAGAGAGAGACAGGGAGTGGTCGAAAAAGAGAAAAAAGCGATATAGAGAATGAGAGAGAGAGAGAAGGCGATAGAGAGAGAGAGAGAGAGAGAGAGAGAGAGAGAGAGAGAGAGCTAGAGAGCTTGAGAGAATGAGTGAAGGAGAGAGCAAGGGAGATAGCGATAGAGAGAGACTGAAACAGGGAGAGAACCAGACAAAGCAAGAGAGAGAGAGAGAGAGAGAGAGAGAGAGAGAGAGAGAGAGAGAGAGAGAGAGAGACCGCGAGAGAGTGAGAAATGTAGAGATGTATGTTAAAAATGTTAGCTGCATATCCTTTACAAGACGTTGCAGTGAACCCCAGCATGTTTTGGCTGTTTGTGATCTTTAAGCAAATTTACCTTCAATAGTTTGCCATTGCTTTCTGAACGACGGGCACTCATACCATTTTATAAAACAACCAACGTCGGTCTGTTGCCAAATCACCCGCAGTGGTGTTTCGAACGCAGTATCAAGGATCTCGAACTGCTTCAGTAACCTCTTCGCCATGGATCCAGCAGAGATATTTGAAGATGCTCATTATGTCTGTCTGTCTGTCTGTCTGTATGTCTGTCTGTCTGTCTGTCTGTCTGTCTGTCTGTCTGTCTTTATAGCTAGAATCACGGACGAACAAAACACACCAAAGCAACATTCCTTAAAAAAAAAAAAAAAAAAAGGATTTTCACACCAATCTTCGGTTTTCAGTTGTTGTTTTTTTCTTTTAAGGAATGCTGCTTTGGTGTGTTTTGTTCGTATGGAAAAACAACTGAAAACCGAAGATTGGTGTGAAAATTTTTTTTTTCAATTGAATATTCCAAGTTTAATGCTAAGTTTAATGTATTTTCCCAGTCATATCTAAGACCTGGCCGACGCCTATGTTATAGTGTGACTTATTTATATCTTGTGACTTTTCCCCAGCAAGACTTGTATTCAGCGGAGAACCGATTGAAATCTCTGGAGGTGGTTTGCCCAATGCGTTTAGATTAGAGAATCTACACTTTCATTGGGGTGCCAGTAGCGATGCTGGCTCGGAGCATCTGATCGACAACCGGGCTTTTCCGATGGAGGTAATTCTCTGTGTTTTGTACTTTAAAGTTTTCCAGCAGGTAAAATAACGGATTTGCAAGCATATTGAACGTTTTGAAAAACGAAAACATAAACATTAGATGTGAGCGATTTATTGCCTGACACATTTCGCTGCATCTCGTCAGGTTAAAAAGAAAAGTGTGGACAGGTGTGCAAACGAAAATGTCCTGGACAAAAGAGCGAAGGGGAAAACAAAGACAAGCTGAGTCAATTAACTACAACAACCCATAACAGCCTCTGGCGAGTTTTATTATGTGAAAACACACATTTCTGTTCTCATCGCATCCCTGGAGTTCCGGTTAGTTATTTGCATCTTTTATATAGGACTTTGCAGTCAACCCCAGGATAATTTGACTGTTTATGATCTCTTAAAAAGTTTTCGTTAAGTAGTTTGTCATTGCTTTCTGAAGGAACGGCACACATACCTGTCATGGAACTGCTGAGATTTCCCCTGGTAAAACTCTCAAAAGTCCGGTTCCCCTCTTCCGTCAGCCTAGAACAGCCGACCTGGTCTAAGGGATACAAAATGCAAGTGACAAAGGAAACATTACAAGCATGTATGAAGGGATAAAGAAAGCCTGTGGTCCAATGATCAAAAGAAGTGCACCACTGATAGCCTTGACTGGAGAAATCATCACCAATAAGAAACAGCAGATGGATAGATGGGTAGAGCACTATTTGGAGCTTTACTCAAGTGAGTCCAAACTAGCGGATGATACCCTCAACACCATAGATGCCCTATCAACTCTTAACAATATGGACACACTTCCCACCATAATAGAAGTTAAGTGTGCTATAAATGAACTTGCATCTGGCAAGGCTCAAGGTAAGGATGGGATTCCAATAGAGGTTATGAGAAGTGGGCAAGACTGTCATGAAACCACGATAATCCCGATAGATGATGACACAACAGAAGCAGGCTATATTCGAACTTACAAATTGTTTGCAACCAAGGAGCACATCCCGTCACATCAAAAGCGCCGCTGGTCTATGATGATTCCGCGGAGACACGGGAAAAGAGTTTCCCCGTTGCCTTAAAGCAGTCTCAAGATGAAAGGGGAGGTGCCGCCATGATTTGGTTGCCACATGTTGTTGACAGGAGAATGACGTCACGAAGTCAATCCCAGAATATATAAAAACAAGCTTGTTGTCGGGAGTGCACAAAAAAAGGTAACCTAGACTCGAGTGTTGAATAGCTCAGTGCTCGTATTGAAAAGAATCCCGCATGTTTACTATCAGTATTTGAGAATAAAACATGTGTCCTTCATGGCATTTTGGAGATTCAATTCGGACTGTGAGCTAGGAATTAATAGGGTATCTACACTTAGCATTTAAATGTTAATAATGTAGAATAGTAAAATGATAGTGAAGTCTAGAACTTTAACGTAGTAGTTGCTTTGTAGTCAAGTATAAAAACAGTGTCGGCGACAATAGACAGTCGCAGTGTTAAACTAACTAGTGTGAGATGTAAAATAGCTCAGCTAGTTGAGGATAGTGAAAGGGGATGATATTTAGTGTGATTGGGAATGGGGGGGGGGATAGAGGAAATGTCCAAGGGTGGGATATTCCAGTGGGATTCTACTGGGGTTCTACACTTCGTATATGAGTATTTCCTTGTCTTGCCCTAACTCAGGCCAGGGGAAGGAGCTCTTCTGACATGACAGAGATTGAGTAAGAATGTAGGCCCACACTCATCTAATAGGAGTCAGTGGCAGATTGCCCTCACCGAGTCTGTATATCTCATTCACAGGTTCCCTCGGGTTTCAAAGAACAGATGCTGAATTGTTTGTATCATGGAGAACTTGGTACGAGGAGATCTGTTCAGTGGCCTGTGCATTTGGCCCATGGGAAATTGGTTTATGATGTCACACCACGGGTGTAAGAACATATCGTGTCTGATTATTTATGATGTCACACCACGGGTGTAAGAACAATATCGTGTTTGATTATCACAATACAAGTGAACTAACATTAGAGTTGAGTATCACACTACAAGTGACATCACATTAGAGTTGAGTATAACACTACAAGTGACATAACATTATAGTGTTGTAACATTTTCACACCACGAGTGAAATATTAATAAGAATAATCCAAAGAACGAGAACAGTGTAACAGTGCAAACGGTAGGACTTGTAAGGATGAGTCATTATTCCCAGGAACCGTGTTACTTGTTTTCAATAGGCAGGGAAGGTTTATGGTTCGGAACCATGTAGACATTTATTAACAGGGTGTATGATCACTGCCAGATCATTATCGGACTAAATTCGTGATTGGTGATCAGGAATCTGGATTATCAAAGGGGCTACCGGAGACAGTCAACATCGCACAAGAGGGACACGGCGTGTGGTGAGGTTTTTGTTTACTGACCCGTGATGATGTGGTGTAACTCGTACCATGATGATCAGAATGTGATCCGGAGCTTCATGGTCTAATGTCTACATATACACCTAGAATATACGAACACACATTCTACACATTGCACACGCGCGCGCGCGCGCGCACACACACACACACACACACACACACACACACACACACACACACACACACACACACACACACACACACACACACACACACACACACACACACACACACACACACACACACACACACACACACACACACACACACACACACACACACACACACACACACACACACACACACACACACACACACACACAACACACACACACACACACACACACACACACACACACACACACACACACACACACACACACACACACACACACACACACACACACACACACACACACACACACACACACACACACACACACACACACACACACACACACACACACACACACACACACACACACACACACACACACACACTTCTCCCACATATACTCTTAGCTTTAATAAATTCTTGTATTTATTTGTTGAGGCTACAGTTGTCAAGTATGTTATGTTGGGGAAGAATGAGAGGGGGCATGATCCAGGGGTGAGCAAGAGTGAGAAGAAGGTGTCCTTGGGCTGAGGGAGTGCTGTGGACGGAGTCTGGTGGATATCTCCAGAATAGTGATATTGAAACTGGGAAAAAAAATGTGGGTGTTGATTCCCCTCACTCCAGGGACGACACTATAGTAGTAATATCTCTCAAGACACTATAGTAGAGAGAGAGAGAGAGAGAGAGAGAGAGAGAGAGAGAGAGAGAGAGAGAGAGAGAGAGAGAGAGAGAGAGACTTATATTCACGACAAAGACACACTCACTCTACAGGACCACCAGCTAATAGAGCTATGCTGGCGAGAAGGACAAGTCCCACAGGATTACAAAGATTTAAGCATTATAACACTGTACAAGAACGAGGGCCATCGGAGCGACTGTAACAACTATAGGGGTATCTCACTTCTGTGTATTGTTGGGAAAGTATTTGCAGTATAGTTCTGCGCAGACTGCAAGTCGTAGGAGATCAAGTCTACCCCGAATCACAGTGTGGCTTCCGACAGAACCGGTCTATCATTGATATGATAATCTCACTGCGACAAATTCAAGAAAAATGCCGTAACAGAATCAACCACTGTTTATTTCCTTCATCGACCTGTCAAAGACATTTAATTTGGTCAGTCGGGAGGGTCTGTTCAAGGAATTAAAGTAGATTTGCTGCCCACCAACTCTTCTTTCCATTGTGGAATCTTTCCACACAGGCATGAAGGGTATAATCAAGTTTGATGGTGCAACTTCAGAATAGTTAGAAATCAAGAGTGGAATTAAGCAAGGTTGTGTACGTGCTCCCACCCACTTTGGAATATACTTTTCACTTCTACTGAAATATGCCTTTCGTGATCAGGATGATGGTATATACATCCACTCACCCTCAGATGGCTTCCTCTACAATGCTCAGAGATTGAAGGCCAAGACCAAAATTAGGAGGGTACTGATCAGAGAGTTGCTTTTTACAGATGATGCTGCTATTACGACCCACTCTGAGGAAGAATTACATCGTCTACTATCTGCATTCTCCAATGCTTATTCTGAATTTGGTTTAACAATTAGCAAAAAGAAGACACAGATTATGTCACAAGGTGCACATGGTGTACCATCAATCTTTATTGACGACGCCTACTAGAGATAGTAGACCATTTTACATATCTAGGATCAGTGGTAAATAGCAAATTATCAGTAGTAGTAGTAGTAGTAGTATTAGTAGTAGTAGTAGTAGTAGTAGTAGTAGTAGCAGCAGCAGCAGCAGCAGTAGTAGTAGTAGTAGTAGTAGTAGTAGTAGTAGTAGTAGTAGTAGTAGTAGTAGTAGTAGTAATAATAGTAGTAATAGTTGTATTAGCAGTTGTCCTTGTTATAATAGTAGTAATAATAGCAGCAGCAGCTGTAGTAACAGTAGTAGTTGTAGTAAGTAGTAGTAGTAGTAGTCGTCGTCGTCTGCCATGTAGCTATGAGCAGGCATATGGTACCAGTATTAGGTACTAATAGAAGGCCTACAGTCTATCGTCGTCGTCGTCGTAGTAGTAGTAGTAGTAGTAGTAGTAGTAGTAGTAGTAGTAGTAGTAGTAGTAGTAGTAGTCGTAGTAGTAGTAGTAGTAGTAGTAGTAGTAGTAGTAGTAGTAGTAGTAGTAGTAGTAGTAGTAGTAGTAGTAGTAGTAGTAGTAGTAGTAGTTATAAATGTAGCAGTAGTAATTGTTTTTGTTATAGTAGCGCTAGTAGCAGAAGAAGAAGAAGAAGAAGAAGAAGAAGAAGAAGAAGAAGAAGAAGAAGAAGAAGAAGAAGAAGAAGAAGACTATAAATGCCCCGTATTTGTCTATATTTCACACACATCCATTCTGTAGATGCACATCGTCCACTACAATACCATCTACCTCGACGTCAGGGATGCCTGCTGTAAGCCTGACGGCTTGGCCGTACTTGCCTTTTTCTTTGAGGTGAGTCTCAAAGCCTGTGCAACTCTCTGGATACTCAAGCGTAGATGTGTTGTTGTTGTTGTTGTTGTTGTTGTTGTCTTCCAATTACGTAGTTAGGCGTCGTATGGAGGAGTTATTGGAGCTGCAGCGCCTGTGACTAGCGCCTTTCCTTAAAATTCCTCCATGATTCGTGAGCAATATTGTCTAGGATCAAGTAAATTCCCTACCGGACTTCCGATCCCCAACATGGAGGGTAGGCGGTTGAGTGTATATGCTTGTGGCTACGGTTTTCTTTCTCATATTCTCCATGTTGGGCTGGGAGTGAATGGTTCCGTTGCCCTGCGCGGAGCGATACTGTAAGGTGTGTCTTTCGTTTGGACTCCTTTTACATCTGTCAGCTGATGTCTGTAGCGTGAACTGCATGTTCAGAAAAATGGCGGCCACTAGGTCGTTGAACTAATAGGTTTGCTTTAAGCAGTAATGTGTGGCTGCTGGTTTTCTAGTGACTGCTGCTTCTATTGACGATGATTAACGACCAAGATGTTGGTCCTCTTTTCATTGAAGTTTATATATTGATTCGTATGCACGTGTGTTGTCCCATAAATTGACAACGTGTTTGCTCTCACGTTTCTTGTAATGCCACATTATAGCAGTTTCCACCGCATATTCGATACGTTTAGTGTGTGTGTGTGTGTTTTTTTTTTTCAATGTTGTTTGTCCATCAAGAATGATGATGACCATTCATTTCATCCGGTGGGGTTGAAGGTGTGGAGCCGTGGGTTCTAAGATGGCTGATACGGCCTATTTTGGCTCGAAATGTTCTTTGACAATGTGGGCAAAGAATGCTTGACGTCTCTGGAGGAGGATTTCCTGCAGTGGTTTTTCTGTCCTGCCTTTTCTTCACAGCTCTTGCAGTCCTGGTTGCCTCACATATGACTGCACCTTTGCGCAATGATGCACGCCACGAATTTCGGTCTCTGGCTGCAGCCTCCCAGGTGTCATGATGAATTCCAAAAGCATTCAGTGAAATTTTCAGAGTGTCTTTAAAACGTTTCCTCTGGCCACCTTGGGAGCGTTTACCACAACGCAGTTCGCTGTAAAAAATTCGTTTAGGGAGCCTGTGATCTGGCATGCGAGTCAAGTGACCAGCCCAGCGAATCTGATTCTTCATCAGTAGAGTGTGGATACTGGGCATGGATGCTCTTTCTAGGACTTCAGTGTCTGGAATCTTGTCTTGCCATTTAATCTTCAGTAGCTTCCTTAGGCAGACTGTGTGGAAGTGGTTTAATTTCCTAGCGTGTCGCTGATAAACAGTCCAGGTTTCACAAGCATATAGCAGTGTGGATAATACAACTGCTTTGTAGACTTTTAGCTTTGTTTGCAGGCTTATTCCAGTTCTGTCCCATACATTCTTGTACAGTCTGCCAAAGGCTGCACTGGCCTTGGAGATTCTTGCATTCACTTCGTCATCGATTGTGGCAGCTTGTGACACGGTGCTGCCAAGATAGGTGAATTTGTCCACAACACTTAGTCTATGATCATTCACTTTGATATTCGGCACAGTGTGATTATTCCCTGGAGCTGGCTGGTACATAACTACAGTCTTCTCCAAGTTGATATTGAGCCCAAAGTTGGCACAGGCATGTGAGAAAGCTGAAACATTATGTTGCATGTCCGCCTCTGAGTTGGCGTATAGAGCGCAATCATCAACCAAACAGGAGCTCTCTGACGGTGCCGCTGTTAATTTTGGTTGTAGCTTTCAGCCTTCTGAGATTGAATAACTTTCCATCCATACGGTAGTTGATGTCTATTCCAATGTCGTTCTCGAAGGCATTCATCAACATGGCTGAAAACATGAGGCTGAACAGTGTTGGTGCCAGGACACATCCTTGCTTCACTCCATTGGTGACAGGAAAGGGTTCAGACAGTTCACCATTTTCCTGTACTCTTGCCTGCATGCCGTCATGAAATAGCCGCACTATTTGGACAAACTTTGGTGGACAGCCATATTTTGCCATAATCTTCCACAGTCCTTCTCTGCTGACTGTATCAAAAGCCTTGGTAAGGTCAATGAAAGTGGAGAACATTTCGCAGTTCTGTTCCTGACATTTCTCTTGCAGCTGCCTTGCTAGCGAAAATCATGTCAACAATTCCACGTTCTTTTCTGAAGCCACATTGACTCTCAGGAAGAAGACCTTGATCGAGATGGGCTGTGAGGCGATTGAGAAGAATTCTGGCGAGTATCTTCCCTGCAATTGAAAGCAAGGAGATGCCTCGGTGGTTGTCACAGGATTGGCGGTTTCCTTTACGTTTGTAAAGGTGGACTATTGACGCGTCCTTAAAATCTTGTGGCATGGTCTCGTTCATCCATATGTTTGTGAAGACTTGGTGAAGCTGCTCTGTTAGGACCGGCCCACCTGCCTTGTATATCTCTGCTGGGATGGAGTCAGGACCAGGTGCCTTGCCACTGGAGAGTTGCTGGATGGCTTTGTTTACTTCCACTATGGTTGGCAGGTCATCAAGTGTCTCATTGGTGGGAACTTGAGGAAGGCAGTTGATGGTTTCATCATCGAAGAAGGAAGTTGCATTTAAGATTTTGCTGAAATGCTCTGCCCAGCGTTGAAGAATTTTTTTCTTATCGGTGACCAATGTTCCCCCATCTGCACTGAGGAGGGGAACTATGCCTGGTGATGAAGGACCATAGACCGCTTTCAGTGAGTCGTAGAAGTTTTTCATATCATGTCTGTCAGCAAAGCCCTGAATTTCATCAGCTTTGCTGCTCAGCCAGGAGTCCCGCATGTGCCGAAGTTTCTGCTGTACTACTCTCTGAATGTTCTTGAAAGCATATTTTTTTAATGTTGACTTTGGGTCATTCAAATGTGCCTTGAGGAGAAGATGTTTCTCGGCCAGCAATTGGTTGATGTCTTCGGAATTTTCATCAAACCAGTCTTTATGCTTTCGGGGGGCTGGACCCAGGATTTCCATAGCAGTGTTGTAAATTATGTCCTTTAGGGCTCTCCATTCTGTTTCTGTATCCTGTTTAGCTTCAGCATTGGGCTTGAGGCGGTCTTCCAGCATATTTTCAAACGACTGCTGCATTTTCTTGCTGTTTAGGCGGGTGGCATTTAGCTTTGTTTGCATTTTCGCCCCTTGAGGACGCCGTGGTGGCCTGATGTGGTTGTTCATTTTCGAGACAATGAGACGATGGTCTGTCCAACATTTGGCACCACACATTGATTTTGTCACTCGAACGTCTTGTCTGTCACTCCTCCTGACGATGACATAGTCAATGAGGTGCCAGTGTTTCGAGCGAGGGTGCATCAGACGTTGGATGAAGAATGACTTGCGCGTTGACTTGGATTAAAGTGAGGAAGAGTTGCGCAATTCGTCGACCTCACTCTCTCGCCTGAGTCCATCTGTGTCCAGTGGCAAGACAAGTCGAGACGACTGGAGACGAATACAGGTGCAGTGGATGACCAGGGCGCTCTACGTGCCTTGCCGTGCTCATTACGTTCCACAACGCTTTGCAGGTAAACGCCGTCTTGCCCGTTGAATCAGGAATGATTTCTTCCGCGCAGTCTGCCGAATCCTGTCTTCACATGCTGGGTAGGCATTCCCTAGTTTACCTCTTGGTTTTTTTTTTTTTTTTGGCGGTTTCCTTTTCGTTTGTAAAGGTGGACTATTGACGCGTCCCTAAAATCTTGTTTTTTTTTCTTTTCAATACCAGTTGTTTGTCACCGCTGAGGGCTTGCGGAATTGAAAATTCATCACTGTGGAATACAAACTGTTGCCGTTGACATTGCGCTGATGCTGTAATTTTATGGCCTGCAATTTGTCTGAATAGTTGGAGCAAAATATCCCAGCAAGCGTGCACATGGATTAAGGTCTGCGATCTCCTCAGACCTTAATCTGTGTCGGACGATTCCAGTAGGTTGATGACTGCTCTCGGTTGCATAAAATTCAATCCATCCTTTCTCCAACAGTCCTCTTCCTCTTTTAACACATGGTCCTCACATTTTTCCAGTAACTTTTATCAGTATTTAATAGCGCGGACTGGATTAGTATCTTGACGTCAGACAATTTGAATATAGTATTGTCAGCTGCCACCTGTCCTTTAATTTTAGCCCACACAAGTTCTATAGGGTTAAAATGAGAATAGTACGACCAAAGTCGCAAACACTCATGACGATGCTCTTCTGTCAACTTGTCGATTTGATATTTTTTGCTTTTTGGCTTCTGTTTTACAAGGGACAATAATTTTAGCTAGAAATACGTTTCAGGAAATGGTATGTTTTCCATTCGGAGCCATATCTTTATTGCTCCATTTGTGCTCGATGCTGTAGGTATTTTGTCTTCTTGGGCAACAACATTGATATCATGCATTGTCTATAATTTGACACGACGGTCTATCTAGGGATGGAAGCACAGTTTTCTCGAGCCAATCTCTAAATACATTACCATTCATCTTATTATGATAATCCCCATTGTCTGTATGCTTTGATACGAACACGAGCCCAGCATTCTGTTGTAAGCCATTATTCGTATTACTAGCAAGGGCCATGACCAAAAGCTGTCCTATACTACTGGGCACATATCGCTTTATCTGTCCATCCACTGATTGCCATTCCTTATCACCTGTGTGGTGAGCATTGATCCACATGTCATCCAAATACACTATGTCGTAATTTTCTTTGCGCATTTCCCTCATTTCACATAAGTATTTGCTTCTCATGGCTCCTAAATGCGGTTTCTCGCAAAGAATATTTCTACCTCCCTTGTACTTTCTAAAAGTGAAGATAATGTCCTTATAATCTATATCTATAAAACAGAGTGTATGTGACTTTGTTTGTTTGTTTGTATTGGATGCGTTCGATAACGGTACATCCGATTGAGATGAAATTTTCTACACGTCTTCCTTTCATTCCTGTGCAACCGACTGTAATAGTTTCTTAGTGTAAAATCTTCTACTTATTTAATAACATTTACTTTTTCATTTTTCATTATATAATGTCTATATAGCAGGGGTACTTCACTCTAGAAAAGTTATTTCAAGGGGCATAACTTTTAATAACATTTCTATATACTTTATAGTCATATTGTTGGACTTACTTGCACTATTGTTAAACTCTTTGTTTATAGTTATTTTCAGGCATATAAGTTATAATAAATAATGATATAATTTTTAAGGCATTTTCAAAGTTTTCATAAAAATAATGCATAATGCATAACATTGTAACCCATCTTTTTCTGCTTAAAGAACTTATCAACTGTCATGTCGGTGATTAAAAACAGTTTTCATTAAAAATAATGAATGGTGTGTGGAAGGACATTCTTTTAAGTTACTGTGCGCCAGGAGCTGGGCGAAACCACGCCGGGTCGGTCAGATAGATAGACAGACAGACAGATAGTCGGGAACGGAAGCTTATTTGACTACTTATATGAATTAAATGACATGCTCCCCACCAGACAGACAGACAGATAGACAGACAGACAGTCGGGAACGGGAGAGCTTATATGACTACGTATATGAATTAAATGAGATGCTCCCCACCAGGGACTGGGTGAAGCCGGGCCGGGACAGACAGACTGGCAGATAGACAGACAGACAGATAGTCGGGAACGGGAGAGCTTATATGACTACTTATATGAATTAAATGAGATGCTCCCCACCAGGGACTGGGTGAAGCTGGGCCGGGTCAGCCAGACAGACAGACAGACAAACAAGCAGACAGACAGACTGATAGATAGATAGATCCCCTCCAGGGCCTGGGCGAAGCCGGGCCGGGTCAGCTAGTTTTCCATAAAGTTGTTTTGGATAGCTCTATGTTATTGTTCTTTCTCAACCAAACCCTAAGTTTTCTTACAGTCACTGTTTCTTTGGCATCCAGCATATTTATAATGCTGGATAATCCTGGATATAAAATCCAAAATTTTTATAATTTTAGGAGTCTCCGTGGCGAAGTGGTCAAGCCTTTTGACTCGGGCTCCAAAGGTTGTGGGTTCGACTCCGGGCCACATCCTTCGGTTCACGAGTTAAATTTTTCGGAGACTTCTGTGGGTCATCGCTAGAGCTAATGAGTTCGTGCTTTGTGCGATGCTTTCCGCGCTGCGGGAAGATACCGAGCCATATGGGATAGAACCCGGTGCAATGAAGTCGACCCTGTCGACTTTTAAGCGACTTTTTAAAGCATTTTTATAATAGCTCGCCTTATGACATCTTTGTCAAAGCTTCATAGCGATGCTTAGGAGTGCATACACAATTTCGCATTCAATCCCATTGAAAAATATTCACACATTTCAATGTTAGCGATAAGTGGTAAGATTAAAAAAAAATAATCAGGTTTCATGAAATAACCCACATTTTCACGACACCTCTGAAAACTCTCAGTTTAAACAGTACGGGGTTCTTGGCATAAGGTCAGTCCCGTGAAACACATAGAATATTCAACATTGAACGCTGATTGTCTGGCTACGGTGTAATACATTTAAAATTATGAACTTAATCTCCGACCCGTAAATTATATACCGCACATAAACAAACATTGAAATCTGCTGTACAATCTCCAGAACAAAATTTTTTTTGTTGGGTGGACATGATGATAAAATTATATGCTAAATCTCATAGTTTTCCCTCAGTTGGTTACTGAGATATGGATTTTTATATCGAGGCAAACAAATGTGAATGCACTATAACTAAATTCCCTACCAGTTTGCTAGGCCTGTCACAGGTTCCTTACCTACTTAACCCTTTTGTATTTACGATGGGGCTTCAAATCAAAACATTAAAAGTGTTATATAAATTACAATAACCATGCCATTGTCTTGTAACCTGATAATATTGTCGCCAATGATGTCAGGAGTGTTAAGCACGTGATATCACGGTGCAGACGAACAATGTGATGTCATAAGGACAGTTTAACAATGGCCGCCCCACTTTTGACATGCACCAAACAGGTACAGCATGCGTTGTATGAGAGGTTACACACGCAACCAAGAGAATTGTTTTTTATAGGAATCCAAGCATTTTATCGTCGCTTAAGAACTTGCATTGAACGCAGTAGCGACTACATCGAACAATGATACACGTGTTCCTTAATTTATCAGAATATATTCACCCTAAAATAATATTAAAAAAAAAAAAAAAAACAAACAAACACACGCATTTAAGGTTTTCATTTGAAATCCCCTCGTACTGTTGGCTCTCTGACTATTGATTAAAAGGGGGGCCGGTTTAAAGACGAGAGGGTACACTTCACAGAACCGATTTTCATCCCGCATGGCCACGTCTCTGTCAGCACTGCGGCCTGAAGAAAGCGTCCACACACTCCAGAGTTCCCACTAGATCCTCCAGGCGTCGCTGAGACAATTGTACTCGTGAACCGAATGTCGGAGTCAGGAATCGAACACACAAGCCTCGAAGCGCGAGGCAGGCGGCCTAATTACTTCGTCGCGTAGCCACACGAAAATTATTGATTGCGTTGATCTATGGACAAGGGAGTAGCGGTTGCGTAGTTGACAGATCGCTTGCCTGCCGGCCACATGGCTACATGTTCAAATCCTCTTAGAAGCGGGGATTTATTTTCATTGGCCTTTATTGGGGTAAGCGTGGCCGAATGGATAATAGCGCTCGCTCTTAAACATCCCGTGTGCTGATACCGAGGTAGCGGGTTCAACCCCCACACCGGTCAGGTGGATTAAATGTTGACTTTTCGTCTTTTGACTTGGGGACGTAAATCACAAGTACCTTCGGAGTCGGTTGGCCTTATGACGAGGGACACAGGTAATAGAGAAAGGTAATCCATACACAAATATCAGCCTCGTGGACTAGAAGTTGTAAAAATATGAATAGAATTTGGTGGAACTGCGGTAAAGCTGTGAAAATGTAAACAATATAAAATGACACAAAGTAGTGCAGCTTTACATAACAGAATTACGACACATACAGGACGTTGCGGCGATTAGCCTTCATCAGCAAACAAACACATTCACAAAACACAACATATAGTCACGGAGATCTCCTGTGACTACATTAAAACGTGACGACAGGACGAGAAGAATAAAAAGATGAAAAATGAAAGCAATGAAGAGAAAATGAAAATTGGAAAAAAAATTTTCCTACTTACCTCAGAATTCCGAGCTGTGTATAGCCCCGAATATCACCGTTGTCTTCTTTTACACCCAACCGAGGGACTGGGATGAAGGATGATGATGGGGTAGTGGGTGTAACGGTTCAGTGAGCATCCCAAGTACTGGAGTGGAAGAAGTGGGGGGAGGGGGAAAGGCAGGAAGATGGTTCGGGAACCTGTGATAGTTGTCTGAGAATGATATCTGAGGAATCCCAGTGGATGTACTTACAAAGCATTAGTGGGTGCCAGTGAATGGGTTGGCCCTAGTGGAAGAATATTCAAGAGCAATGAAGTGTGCACCCAAGCATGATGGTGATACTAACAAAACTCACATTATGTACTCCTTTATGTTATTGTGAGACGAGTCCTGAAGTCTGGGTGGACTGATATGTGTGAGTACACATACATACATCTACACCATTCAACAGACATTCATACAATAGTGTACATCAGTGGTTCTCAACCTTTTTTGGCCCGTGCCCCCCTTCACCATATTTTCAGAACGTCATTCCCCCCCTTCCTATCAAACATTTGGCCCGTGTCCCCCTTCACCGTATTTTCAGAACGTCATTCCCCCCCCCCCCCCTTTCATATTTCATATCTAAAAATTCCCCCACCCCTACACAGTATACGTAAAAATGGAAGATAAATTTAATAGCATATACTAAAACAAGTTTAGACATCCACATAAAACATGATTTGTGGGTCTACTTACTTTATAAAATGAATTTTAGAAGGATGAGACTACGTAACTGTAAAGTATGAAGGGAAAAACAATATCAAGTAATCGGTTCTGTATTAACGCGATCTTGAAATGGTCTTCATTCCCCCCACCCCTCCCCCGGAAACCCTAAAATTCCCCCCTGGGGGGAATTCCCCACCGGTTGAGAACCACTGGTGTACATGGACATGTGCAAGTTATATATGAGAAGAGATAGATAGATGATAGACAGACAGACAGACAGACAGACAGACAGACAGACAGACAGACAGACAGACAGATAGATAAATAGACAGACAGACATACAGATAGATAGATAGATAGATAGATAGATAGATAGATAGATAGACAGATAGATAGATAGATAGATAGATAGATAGATAGATAGATAGAGAAAGAGAGAGATAGAGAGAGAGAGAGAGAGAGAGAGAGAGAGAGAGAGAGAGAGAGAGAGAGAGAGAGAGAGAGAGAGAGATGTTGGTATAGTTCCTGCGATATGCCACATGGGGTACGCGGAACAGGTCAGTCTACACAAACGGGGCTTCACTCATACTGTTCCCTATGAAATAGGGTTAGTAAGATTGATTGTTATACCATATATAGTTATTTAATTAGTTAGTTAGTAGAATTAGTTAACTAGAAGTAGTAGCAAGAGTATTGACTATACTTGGGTTCAAATCCAGCGAACGCAAAAAAAAAAAAAAAAAACAAACCAGCCTCACACAGGTACCAGGATATTGTCTAGGAAGTACAAGCTGCCAGTCTGGTAGTAACCGTATCACCCAGCGAGAACTGGCAGCATATGTTAGCAGCATATGTTAGTTAGTTAGTTAGTTAGTTATTAACCCAAATGTGAAATAGAGATGGAAGGGAAAATTCTTCACCAAGTGGATAGTTTTAAATATCTAGGGACATTTATATAACATCAGATGGAAGATGTACAACAGAGATCAAGAGCAGAATAGGGCAAGCAAAGGCTGCATTTCAAAAAATGAAGAATATCTTATGCAATAAGTCGCTATCATTGAATGTAAGAAAGAGAGTGCTGAGATGCTATATAGAACCTGTTTTCCTGTACGGCCGTGAATCTTGGAATATAAATGAACAAATTAGGAAGAGATTGGAAGCAACAGAGATGTGGTTCCTTAGACGCATGTTGCGAATTCCGAAACTAGAACATTATATACAACAATAAGAAAGAGACAAACAGCTTTTTTGGGTCCTGTGATGAGAAGAGAGGCGCTGGAGAACACCGTGACAACTGGAAAGATCGAGGGAAAGAGAGGCAGAGGCAGACCACGAGAAATTATGCTGGATGGATTGCGACGGTGGCATGAAGGAACATCAACGACAGAACTGATCCAGAAAACCAAAGACAGAGACCTGTGGAGAGTCATAAACACCTACGCCAGTCGGCACGGCACTTGATGATGATGATGATGATGATGATGATGATGATGATGATGATGATGATGATGATGAGGAGGAGGAGGAGTTATTTAGACAATTATTTAGTTAGTTATTTATATAGTTAGTTAGTTAGTTAATTAGTCAGTTATTTAGATAGTAATTTAGTTAGTTAGTTAGTTAGTTAGTTCCAGGACTGCTGACTAGAGGAGTGTTGCTTCTTCATTACAATGCCAGACCACATACGGCTCGATTAACTCAGGTGAAAATTAACTAAGGTGGGAGAATCTGGAACATCCACCTTACAGTCCCGACTGAGACCCTAGCGATTTCCACCTTTTTGGTCCACTGAAAACTCACCTTGGCTGGAGACATTTCGCGAATGACGCTGAAGTTGAATGTGAAGTGAAAACGTGGTTTAGAAAACAGAGAACGCAGTTCTATGCAGCCGGTTTGGGAGGACTGATACAACGATGGGATAAGTGCATCAATGTTGGTGGAAATTATGTTTAGAAATAAAGGGACAATGTATGTATAAAAATAAACAAAGTTAATTCAAAGTTTTGTTTCAAGTTGTTATCATATTTAGTTATTTATCTACAGCCATTTGTGACTTACTTATTGACTTCTCCTCGTAGTTAGTCATTTAATTGTTTACTTAGTTAGTTAGTGAGTGAGTGAGTTAGTTAGTTAGATAGTTATTTAGTTAGTTGGTTATTTAGATTGTTATTTAGTTTGTTATTTAGTTAGTTAGTTATTTAGACAGTTATTTAGTTAGTTAGTTATTTAGTTAGTTATTTAGTTAGTTATTTAGTTAGTTATTTAGTTAGTTAGTTATTTAATTAATTATTTAGTTAAATAGTTATTTCCGGCATGGCACATGATTGATTGATTGAGTTATTTAGACAGTTATTTATTTTGTTAATTAATTAGCTATTTAATTAGTTAGTTAGTTAGATAGTTAGTTAGTTAGTTAGTTAGTTAGTTATTCAGATATTTATTTACTCAGTTATTTAGTTAGTTATTTAGTTAATTATTTAGTTATATATTTAGTTAGTTAGATAGTTAATTGGTTAGTTAGTTATTCAGATATTGATTTAGTTAGTTAGTTAATTAATTATTTAGATAGTTATTAAGTTAGTTATTTATTTAATTAGTTATTTAGTTAGTTAGTTAGATAGTTAAGTAGTTAGTTAGATAATAAGATTGTTATTTATTTAGTTAGTTATTTAGTCCGTGATTTAGTTAGTTAGTTGGTTAATTAGTTATTTATTATATAGCTATTTAGTTATTTAGTTATGTAGATGGTTATTTAGTTAGTTAGCTAATTAGTTATTCAGTTAGATTTTTAGTTATTTAGTAAGTCATTAAGATAGGTATTTAATTAGTTAGTTAGTTATTTAGTGTGTTATTTAGATAGTTATTTAGTTAGTTAGGTATTTTGTTGTTTAGTTAGTTAGTTAGATAGTTAGATAGTTAGTTATTTATTTAGTTCCTTAGTTAGTTGTTTGGTTAGTTAGTTAATTAATTAATTAGTTAGTTATTTAGTTAGTTAATTAGTTAGATAGTTAGTTAGTTATTTAGTTAGTTGTTTAGTTAGTTATTTATTTAGTTTGTTATTTAATTATTTGGTCAGTTAGTTAGTTAAATAGTTAACTAGTTAGTTAATTAGTTAGTAAGTTAATTGGTTAATCTGTTATTTAGTTAGTTAATTAGTTAATTAGAAAATTAGTTAGTTATTTAGGTATTCAGTTATTTTGTTAGTTATTTATTTCGTTAGTTAGTTAGTTAGTTAGTTACTTAGTTATGAGTCAGCTCTTAAAAAGATTTGACTGATCTACCGTAATGACAGCAGACGGTACTGTCTGCTGTCTGTTAGCGCGGAATGTTGGGCCGAACCCCACACACCACATTGTGCTCTTCCGAACCCGACAAACCACATTGTGCCAGTGGCTTCGGGCGGAAGAGCGCAATTGGGAGGGTACAAGACTTATCCTGTTGCGAGGAAATGCAACTTAAATACAAAATGTCATGACAGGGCAGACCAGGCCCTAAGCCTTGGTTGGCAGCTGGTCTAGGATCGAAGCTCTGACAGGCGGACAGTTAGAGCATTGCTTTGCCGATTCGACAACTTCTGCAGCCTATCTTATTCCAGATTTGTTGCTGAAATATTTCCTCTGGAGTGAACTGGACCGGCCGAAAGAGAGGGATCATGCTGCATGGTCAACATATGGTCTCTATATTTTAGCCCCGGCTTTCTGCTATGGAGAGGTGTAACTCAATCCCGGTCATAACCGGCCTCGGAATCAAAGCGAGAGGTAGCAGTTACAGATTATAAGTCCTAGTTAATTGGGGTAGGCAAGGGGGACCACGGGTTGCCTCTGACGGTGGGAGACACCTACAGGTGTCATTGATTGGCTACCGCCCGCCTCAAGCTGGTCAGCCTCGGCCAGTTGGTTGCTGATCCGCCACAGCCTGCCTGCTTTAATGGGTGCTAGGAGCTAGGACAAGATCTGAATTGCAGGCTGTAACAACAATGCACCAGATAGTACTAAAAACAAAATAGAAACCTCAAGCTACGGCTTGCAACCTGAAACGTAAGAACCATGTGTCAAGAATTTTCCACTGACCTGACGAATATTGACGAATGGGTGAAAAACGGCTGTGATTGATGCCGAATTCTATCGTCTTAACATTTATATTGCTGGCCTGCAGGAGACTCGCCTCGCTGAGGAAGGGTCACTCAGGGAAAGCAATTACACCTTTTTTTTTTGAAAGGGTGAGAGGAGGCAGAAAAAAAAGGAACTAGGTGTGGGCTTCGCAGTGAAGAATTCGTTACTGGAAATTATTGAAATCCCAGCTGGAGGTAATGAAAGACTATTATCCCTGCGTGTGCAACCTCTTGTGATTTTGTCACCATTATCACTGCATATGCAACGACACTGACTTATCCTGATGATATGAAGTATTCGTTCTATGAGGAGTTAGACTCTGTGATCAAGGCAGTTCCGAAATCGGACTACATTTATATGCTCAGTGATATCAAAGCTCGTGTTCATGGCAAGTGTGCCTTGGAAAATACAACAACGGTGGCATGAATGAAAATGGACAAAAGCTGCTGGAACATTGCACCAGAAATTACCTATGTATTACAAACTCCGGTTTAAATTAAACAAATTGCATAAGGTCACATGGAAACATCCAAGATCCGGCCATTGAAATCAGCTGGACTTCATCAGCCGACGGAGACAACATCTGAACCAAACACCATTAACTCGAAGTTGTCACAGTGCTGACTGTGATACTGATTATTCTTTGGTTGTTGCAAGGGTTAGACAAATCTAGCCCCAGGATTAATATTATTAACACCAACGATCCTGATAAATGCTTTGAGTTCCAACAGCAACTTGAAGACGCTTTCGCTGATACGTCAGAAAATTGTACAGCAAGTGAAAAGTGGGGTAAACTTAAAGAAACTCTTTATAAAACAGCGGTAGGGGTTTACTGCACTGTGGATCAGGACTGGTTTGTGGCAAACAGCCAGACACTGCAGCCCTTGATTGATAAAATGAAGTTAGCCCTGTTAAGAAACAAGGAAAGAACAACGCGTAGCACTCTCAGTGAGCTGAAGCAAGCTAGGAAGGATGTGCAAAAGGCTGCCAGGCAGTGTGCAAATGACTATTGGATCATGTTATGTGAGTCCATTCAAAATGCATGTGATAAGGGAAACATCAGAAGCATGTATGAAGGGATAAAGAAAGCCTGTGGTCCAATGATCAAAAGAAGTGCATCACTGAAAACCTTAACTGGAGAATTATCACCAATAAGAAACAGCAGATGGATAGATGCGTAGAGCACTATTTGGAGCTTTACTCAAGTGAGACCAAACTAGCGGATGATGCCCTCAACACCATAGATGCCCTATCAACTCTTGACCACCTGGACATACTTCCCACTATAACAGAAGTTAAGTGTGCTTTAAATGAACTTGCATCTGGCAAGGCCCCAGGTAAAGATGAGATTCCATTAGAGGTTATCAGGAGTGAGCAAGACACACTCACTCTACAGATCCACCAGCTAATAGAGCTATGCTGACGAGAAGGACAAGTCCCACAGGATTTCAAAGATTTAAGCATCATAACACTGTACAAGAACAAGGGCGATCGGAGCGACTGTAACAACTATAGGCGTACACACTTCTGTGTATTGTTGGGGAAGTATTTGCCAGAGTTGTTCTGCGCAGACTTCAAGTCCTAGGAGATCAAGTCAACCCCGAATCATGGTGCTGCTCAGAGATTGAAGAAAGCCAAGACCAAAATTAAGAGGGTACTGATCAGAGAGTTGCTTTTCGCAGATGCTGCTGCAATTACGACCCACTTTGAGGAGGAATTACAACGTCTACTATCTGCATTCTCCAATGCTTGTTCTGAATTTGATGTAACAATTAACAAACAAGAACAAACAGATTATGTCAGAAGGCGCACATGGGGTACCATCAATCTTTATTGACAAGGCCGAACTAGAGATAGTATACCATTTTACTTATCTATGATAATGGTATACAGCAAAATACCCCCAGATCAGGAAATCAACATCAGGATTGGTAAAGCAGCAACAACAATGACCAGGTTAAGAAAAAGAGTCTGGGAGAGCAGGAAGCTTACTGCCCAAACAAACGCCTTGGTCTATCAAGCCTGTGTTGTTAGTACTTTTTTTTTATGGCAGTGAAACCCGGTCAACTTACTCAAACCAAGAGAAACGTCTAAACAGATTTCATATGTTGTGTCTGCGAAGACTACTTTATATTAAGTGGCAAGACAAAATCACAAATACTGAAGTATTGGAAAGATCAGATTGTGTGACTGTATATTCCATGCTCAGTCTTCGTAGACTTAGATGGATAGGACACTATATGAGGATGCATGTTAGTTAGTTAGTTAGTTAGTTAGTTAGTTAGGTAGTTAGTTAGTTAGTTAGTTAGTTAGTTAAGTTAGTTAGTTAGTTAGTTAGTTTAGTTAGTTAGTTAGTTAGTTAGTTGGTTGGTTGGTTGGTTGATTGGTTGGTTGGTTGGTGGGTTGGTTGGTTGGTTGGTTAGTTAGTTAGTTAGTTAGTCGACAGATCATCCTCATTGCACATCGAAACAGTCAGTCCATAAGTGCTCGAATCCCCTCCTCAGCAAATCCCGCAGCGTGTAGCGGCTCACGACACCAGTTCTGCTTTGGTTTATTCATCTTCTTTGGCTTCCTGCGTGGAGTTCTTGTTTAGCCACACCTCTTTTAACTTGCTGTTCTAACAGTCTGACTATGGTTGTAGATTCACAGTCTTCACTTGGTTCTGGCAAACGACTTACTTCTCGTAGAGCATTCAGAATGTCAGCCTGGTCCAAGGCTACAACCATATACCTTAAGCATCGTAAGGCGAGTACAAGAATCCATCCTGTATGTAATGTAGTAGTGCACACCTAGCGTGACCCATGTCATGAAAGGGATCTTGCCTGGATCTGTGGTTCATGCTCATCGCCAGTCTGGAATGTTTCATTGAGGTCGAGCTCTCTTTAGTCGGATCAAACTTGGGAATTTTTAACTCAGTACACGAACGGCACCGTGGTAAAATGAATACGGATGCAATTCGTATTCTCGCGTACCGTGTTTGAAACACAGCTGCGGGCGATTTGTTAGCAGACAACCTTGCTTTAGTTTCTTACAGACATGAGTGCCGGTCGTTCAGAAAACAATGGCAGACAACTGGACATAAACTTGCCATGAAATCATAAATAATCAAAACATGCTGGGGTGTACGTCCTGTTCAAGATATGCAACTTAATAACAGGAACTCCAGGAAAGCGCTGAGAATAGAAATGTGTGTTTTCACGTAATCACACGCGCCAACGACTGTTGTGTGTAGTAGTTTATTGTGTTAGCTTGTCTTTCTGTTTCATTTGGCTCTATTGTTGAGAAGTAGAAAGAGAGAGAGAGAGAGAGAGAGAGAGAGAGAGAGAGAGAGAGAGAGAGAGAGAGAGAGAGAGAGAGAGAGAGAGAGAGAGAGAGAGAGAGAGAGAGTGGGGGGGGAATGAGAGTGACAAAGAAAGCCAGAATTAAATAAAGCTACAGAGGTGATAGAGTGATAATCAGTGAGTGAGTGAATGAGTGAGTAAGTGAGTAAGTGAGTGAGTGTGTGAGTGAGTGAGTGAGTGAGTGAAAGAGAGTTAGACAGACAGATGAGATGGGTTGTGTCAAATATAGAGAGACTGATACATATATTGAAAATGAGACAGCGAGAATGGAATAGAGATAGAGAGAAAGAGAGAGAGAGAGAGAGAGAGAGAGAAAGGGAGAGAGAGAGAAAGAGAGAGAGAGGAGAGAGAGAGAGAGAGGGGGGGAGAGAGAAAGAGAGAGAACAATTGAGAAATGAAGATTTAGGATTTAGAGATTGAGAATTATATATATATATATG
>JACEFZ010023052.1:0-48024 GCA_014155875.1 Cepaea nemoralis | reverse complement strand
CTTTGAAACTAAAATTTTTTTTAACCCCCATTTCCGGACAGCGTAGACTCTTTCTTTCTGCTTAGATCTGATTTTTTGAAAATACATAGGAGCTTACCTGATTATAGTCATTAAAAATTATGGACTCACGACCGGAATCTCGAAGAGGACATGGAGGCACGCACCAGATTCTTAGAGATCGCGAACGGTGGGGCATAAGGAAGGCTTAAAGGGGGAGCAACTAGAAACATATATCAAGCTGAGTTAGAATGGTGGGACCAAGAAGAAAAAATTATGACAAAAAGAAAGATGAGTTCTTTGAAGCACAAGAGCGTAGCAAACTAAAGGGGGAAGATAGAGAAAACGCATATGGAAGCAGCCCAGTCTGAGAGCTAACCTTTCTAGCGGAAAAAAAAGGTAGGAGATACGGATGCTCCCCCAAACCAGGAAGGAAGGACATCTTTGCCACCCACCGCGGAATCAGAGGTGTAGCCCGAGAATTACATGTTGTTAGTCTAATCCATTCCTAACGGGAAAGGGGAAGAAGAACGTACAAAATGTACTTCAAACAGGCACAACCGTGATAACTGTTTGCACCACGGCAATAGTGGTTTAACTGCAGTACAGGACCTTCAGGGAAACCACTTAACTTTTACGAGAATGAATCTCGAGAGAAATGGGAACTGAAGACAACCTGTAATGATGTCGCAGGCAAAGACCTAGCCGTTTTCACATTCCCTTCTGTTCAAAATCCCCGAAGTGGAAAAAATCTGACTGAAATAGGGAGGAAGGAAAAAAGGAATCCCAGGTAATTTCAATACGAAACGCAGGAAAAGCATCATTATCAGTTCAGATAATTTAACTATTAACAGTTACCCAGAGGACAACTGTTTGCATCACAAGAAAAGTGGATTAACTGGTCCGCTAGTACAAGACTCCCAGGAATCTCATTTTACTTCAACGAGGGGTGAATCTCGAGGAGGAAAGAACCGATGACATCTTTTAAAGAGGTGGAGATGGAGAGGTTTAAACCCACCTTATTATTCCCTTCAGCTTAGGCAACAAGAAGTGGGATTAAATTTGATTTAGAAGGGAAAAAGGACGATCCGGAACCCCCTTTTGATCTTCGAGGCTGCAGCTCAGGAAAAGAACACTAGATCTCAGTTCAAATGATTTACGGAATGTGATGATTGCTTAGACAAAAGTCCACCACAGGATTTACTTCGACTGGACTTAGCTCAGGGAATCACGACCAGAGAGGAACATCTAGAGGAGGAAACATTTCCAGATGTTGTTATCTCGGAGTATACCAGTTCGGAGACTCGGGAAACACAAGGAATTGTTAGGAGCCAGAATATGGACTCTGATTTTGTGCAGACAACATTTTCTGTACTTACTAGCGAAGAAAACTCTTTGCACAAGATGGAGGAACAATCCTCGATTATCTTTACAGCTGAAGTTATCAGGGAATCCCAGCTAAAGGAACATGAAGTAACAGAAGCCAGGAATGGTTGGGAATCAACACTCTTAGGACTCAATCTACCCTTCAGTCAAGGTGATTTGATAGGAGTAGATCAGCTATTTGTGGATACTTTATTGAAAAGTAACTCCACTTCATCGCCCTTGAGTAACTATGTTATCTCTCAAGGCTGGACAAGCTGGCACAGTAAATTTCCAATTTCTAGCACGGATTTCAAAAGAGCCTCTAATGCAGATATACTCGACCCATTAACTGTTTATCAGGGGAAGAAACAGTGGCACAGAGGAGGGAAGATTGTTACGCCCGACTTAGAAAGAGGAAAACGCCAGTTGAACTTGCATCGGGGAAACATAATGTTTAACATTCCTTTTAAAGGGAAGATATTGATCGATCAGTTATGGATCTATAAAGGATGGAGGTAAATCACGGAGACAAGCTTTGCCGTGGCCAGTTTATGCAAGACTTCACTATTGGTACTCCTCGGCTGACAGGATTAAATCAAGTGATTGAGTGGACTGATGTTTAACATTATTCCCTTTAAAAGGAAGATATTGATGGATCAGTTATGGTCTCGCGTTTAGCTAGAGACCGCTCATTGATGTCAATAATATTACTGGGCAGCAGTTGTCAGTACTGCTAGATTGTGTGTCCCAATGTTTATATACATATTCTGCTTGCGGTGGGGCTTGACAAAATAAAGGTCTATTCTTATTGTTATTGGTGTTTTTTGTTTAGTCTTTCTTGTTTAACTTATGTTGGTTGTTGTTCTACTAATTAATTCTGGCACAGCCCAGCTCTGTAATCTATTGCTTGGAATAAACAATTAGGAATAGTTCCCTGTCAAAGAACCTGCATTTCTTCTGATATATATATATATATATTATATATATATATAATTATATATATATATTATAATTTATATATATATATATTCTATTTATGAGACGGGAATCAGTGATAAGCCTTTCCTTTCTCTTGTTATTCTTTTCCTCTTTGGCCCATAAGCAGTTAGCGCTGTGCTCTGTTTACTTTATATCACTGAGGTCAGGTGATAGGTTGAGATATGTCAGGTCCTTGACTTGTTCTCAGTTTCCCTTTTCCTCCTACCCTCAATAAGATCTACACAAACCATTCAGTTACGCTCTAAATACTCCATTTTTTTAAAGAACTGTGCTTATTGTAGCATACTCCTCCTTCATTGTAGTAGATTGAGCAATGGTAATTGAGCCATGTTTGTTACCATTGATCACATTTCAAACTTCTTTTAGAGCTGTCAACGAAAAGTAGCCACTCATCTGGTGTATAACTTACACGCATTTTGTTTACAAGGCATCCTGCAATAGTACAAACCACAATGTTGTTATCTTTACAAAAGAATGGAAGAAAACCTTGCTCTCTGCTGCAATAAAATTTAACCTGTGTTTCAGCAGTCAGTAATTTTTTTGTTTTTAAATTTCAATCTTGAAGCCAAAAGTTCTGAAGATTCCTTAGAGATATATAGATCTCTGACTGAATCATTCAATTAATGCTGGTCGAAGCGATTAGCTGAAAATCAAAATCAATATTACTTATCGTTCAACATGCCAGTGCTGTTTCATTGTCTAGCAGTGAATCCGAAATCTGACTGAAAGTTGGGATTGCCGTGCCAACTCCATGTGGAACAGGTCATCTAGCAGGATCTAAATCTGGATATTTCCATTTTTTGTGATATTTTCCATTAATTCCCTTAATATTGACAACATAAAAATAACAGTCATCATAGCGGTTCTTGGGCTGTTTCCAAACCATTGGAATTCCAAATTTTGTAAGGGACTAGATAGCAATAGTTTTTGTTTTTCCTGAGCTTATATAGAAAATACTGTAATAATATTAATTACATGCACAAATGTTTGTATCTCAAAAACTAGAGCTGCTACAGACAAATAAATGTTGTATTTGGATTTAGCATGCCTCATTTATACACAATCTGGTGTAAAATGTTTGGCACTAAACATGTTTTTTAGGGTTATGTTAGTGAACCACAGCTAAAAACACATACATAAGAACTCTTGTAGAATATATTATATTGATTGCTTTCTGTCAGTTATTTTGTTAAGACAACCTCTATGTCATGTAACTAAACAAATCCAAGTGAATCTAGATGTGAAGACAAGTAACTGACACTGGATTGGATACACATTGAAAACACCTGCCGATAGTATAATTAGAAAGTCTTTCCTTTGGAAATAACTGGACACAGGAAATGTGGGGTGGACGTTTGGGGATTGCATGCTAAACACATACATTTTATTTTTGCATATCCTTTACAGGACATCGCTGTCAACACCAGCATATTTCAGCTGTATGTTGATTTCTTGGCAAGATTACGCTCAGTAGGTTGCCATTGCTTTCTGAGCGGCCGGCTCACATACCCTGTAAGTTACCGATGTGATTCGAATCACTGCTGATTCTCACCATCATTACATTACCTACGAGAGTATACGAGATTACGGAGAAAAGTCATAAACTCTAAGCCACGAAGCCGGCAAACACATACATGGAGAATATAATTTGAAACAATAATGAAAAACAGGTGTGGAAAAGAGAATTAGAGATAGTGATGAAAATCAGACATGGAGAAGAAAATTGAAGACAATGATGAGAAACAGACATGGAGAAGAGAATTGGAGACAATGATGAAAATCAGACGTGGAGAAGAGAATTAGAGACAATGATGAAAATCAGGACGTGGAGAAGAGAATTGGGACCAATGATGAAAATCAGACGTGGAGAAGGGAATTGGGGACAATGATGAAAAACAGACATGGAGAATATAATTAGAGACACTGATGAAAATCAGACGTGGAGAAGAGAATTAGAGACAATGATGAAAAACAAACATGGAGAGGAGAATTAGAGACAATGATGAAAAACAGACATGGAGAAGAGAATTAGAGACATTGATGAAAAACAAACGTGCAGAAGAGAAATTTGGGGACAATGATGAAACTCGACGTGGAGAAGAGAATTGGAGACAATGATAAAAACAGACGTGGAGAAGAGAATTGGAGACAATGATGAAATCAGACGTGGAAAAGATTGGAGACAATGATGAAAATCAGACGTGGAGAAGAGAATTGGAGACACTGATGAACATCAGACGTATAGAAGAGAATTGGAGACACTGATGAAAATCAGACGTGGAGAAGAGAATTGGAGACAATTATGAAAATCAGACGTGGAGAAGAGAATTGGAGACAATGATTAAAAAACAGACGTGGAGAAGAGAATTGGAGACAATGATGAAAATCAGACGTGGAGAAGAGAATTGGAGACAATGATGAAAATCAGACGTGGAGAAGAGAATTGGAGACAATGATGAAAATCAGACGTGGAGAAGAGAATTGGAGACAATGATGAAAATCAGACGTGGAGAAGGGAATTGGGGACAATGATGAAAAACAGACATGGAGAATATAATTAGAGACACTGATGAAAATCAGACGTGGAGAAGAGAATTAGAGACAATGATGAAAAACAAACATGGAGAGGAGAATTAGAGACAATGATGAAAAACAGACATGGAGAAGAGAATTAGAGACATTGATGAAAAACAAACGTGCAGAAGAGAATTGGAGACAATGATGAAAATCAGACGTGGAGAAGAGAATTGGAGACAATGATGAAAATCAGACGTGGAGAAGAGAATTGGAGACAATGATGAAAATCAGACGTGGAGAAGAGAATTGGAGACAATGATGAAAATCAGACGTGGAGAAGAGAATTGGAGACACTGATGAACATCAGACGTGGAGAAGAGAATTGGAGACACTGAAGAAAATCAGACGTGGAGAAGAGAATTGGAGACAATTATGAAAATCAGACGTGGAGAAGAGAATTGGAGACAATGATTAAAAAACAGACGTGGAAAGAGAATTGGAGACAATTATGAAAACCAACGTGATAAGAATTGGAGACAATTATGAAAATCAGACGTGGAGAAAGAATTGGATATAATGATGAAAATCAGACGTGGAGAAGAGAATTGGAGACACTGATGACAATCAGACGTGGAGAAGAGAATTGGAGACAATTATGAAAATCAGACGTGGAGAAGAGATATGGAGACAATGATTAAAAAACAGACGTGGAGAAGAGAATTGGAGACAATTATGAAAATCAGACGTGGAGAAGAGAATTGGAGACAATTATGAAAATCAGACGTGGAGAAGAGAATTGGAGACAATGATTAAAAAACAGACGTGGAGAAGAGAATTGGAGACAATTATGAAAATCAGACGTGGAGAAGAAAATTGGAGACAATTATGAAAATCAGACGTGAAGAAAAGAATTAGAGACAATGATGAAAAACAAACATGGAGAGGAGAATTAGAGACAATGATGAAAAACAGACACGGAGAAGAGAATTAGAGACATTGATGAAAAACAAACGTGCAGAAGAGAATTGGAGACAATGATGAAAATCAGACCGTGGAGAAGAGAATTGGAGACAATGATGAAAATCAGACGTGGAGAAGAGAATTGGAGACAATGATGAAAATCAGACGTGGAGAAGAGAATTGGAGACAATGATGAAAAAACAGACGTGGAGAAGAGAATTGGAGACAATGATGAAAATCAGACGTGGAGAAGAGAATTGGAGACACTGATGAAAATCAGGACGTGGAGAAGAGAATTGGAGACAATGATGAAAATCAGACGTGGAGAAGAGAATTGGAGACAATGATGAAAATCAGACGTGGAGAAGAGAATTGGAGACAATGATGAAAATCAGACGTGGAGAAAAGACTTGGAGACAATGATGAAAATCAGACGTGGAGAAGTGAATTGGAGACAATGATGAAAATCAGACGTGGAGAAGAGAATTGGAGACAATGATTAAAAAACAGACGTGGAGAAGAGATTTGGAGACAATTATGAAAATCAGACGTGGAGAAGAGAATTGGAGACAATGATGAAAATCAGACGTGGAGAAGAGAATTGGAGACAATGATGAAAATCAGACGCGGAGAAGAGAATTGGAGACAATGATGAAAATCAGAACGTGGAGAAGGAGAATTGGAGACATGATGAAAAACAGACGTGGAGAAGAGAATTGGAGACAATGATGAAAATCAGACGTGGAGAAGAGAATTGGAGACACTGATGAAAATCAGACGTGGAGAAGAGAATTGGAGACACTGATGAAAATCAAACGTGGAGAGAGAACTGGAGACAATGATGAACATCAACTGGAGAAGAGAATTGGAGACAATGATGAAATCAGACGTGGAGAAGAGAATTGGAGACAATGATGAAAATCAGACGTGGAGAAGAGAAGTTGGAGACAATGATGAAAATCAGACGCGGAGAAGAGAATTGGAGACAATGATGAAAATCAGACGTGGAGAAGAGAATTGGAGACAATGATGAAAAACAGACGTGGAGAAGAGAATTGGAGACAATGATGAAAATCAGACGTGGAGAAGAGAATTGGAGACACTGATGAAAATCAGACGTGGAGAAGAGAATTGGAGACACTGATGAAAATCAAACGTGGAGAAGAGAACTGGAGACAATGATGAACATCAGACGTGGAGAAGAGAATTGGAGACAATGATGAAAATCAGACGTGGAGAAGAGAATTGGAGACAATGATGAAAATCAGACGTGGAGAAGAGAATTGGAGACAATGATGAAAATCAGACGTGGAGAAGAGAATTGGAGACAATGATGAAAATCAGACGTGGCGAAGAGAATTGGGGACAATGATGAAAATCAGACGTGGAGAAGAGAATTGAGACAATGATGAAAATCAGACGTGGAGAAGAATTGGAGGACAATGATGAAAATCAGACGTGGAGAAGAGAATTGGAGACAATAGTGAAAAACAGACGTGGAGAAGAGAATTGGAGACAATGATGAAAATCAGACGTGGAGAAGAGAATTGGAGACACTGATGAAAATCAGACGTGGAGAAGAGAATTGAGACATGATGAAAATCAGACGTGAGAAGAGAATTGGAGACAATGATGAAAATCGACGTGGAGAAAGGAATTGGAGACATGATGAAAATCAGACGTGGAGAAGAGAATTGGAGACAATGATGAAAATCAGACGTGAGAAGTGAATTGGAGACAATGATGAAAAATCATACGTGGAGAAGAGAATTGGAGACATTATGAAAATCAGACGTGGAGAGAGATTGGAGACAATGATTAAAAAACAGACGTGGAGAAGAGAATTGGAGACAATTATGAAAATCAGACGTGGAGAAGAGAATTGGAGACAATGATGAAAATCAGACGTGGAGAAGAGATTGGAGACAATGATGAAAATCAGACGTGGAGAAGAGAATTGGAGACAATGATGAAAATCAGACGTGGAGAAGAGAATTGGAGACAATGATGAAAATCAGACGTGGAGAAGAGAATTGAGACAATGATGAAAAACAGACGTGGAGAAGAGAATTGGAGACAATGATGAAATCAGACGTGGAGAGGGAGAATTGGAGACAATGATGAAAATCAGACGTGGAGAAGAGAATTGGAGACACTGATGAAATCAGACGTGGAGAAGAGAATTGGAGACAATGATGAAAATCAGACGTGGAGAAGAGAATTGAGACAATGATGAAAAATCAGACGTGGAGAAGAGAATTGGAGACAATGATGAAAATCAGACGTGGAGAAAGAATTGGAGACAATGATGAAAATCAGACATGGAGAAGAGAATTGGAGACAATGATGAAAATCAGACGTGAGAAGAGAATTGGAGACATGATGAAAATCGACGTGGAGAAGAGAATTAGAGACAATGATGAAAATCAGACGTGGAAGGAGCTGCAGGAGACAGTGAAGGGTACAAGGACTTGATAGAAGTTTGTTGAGAGCCTGTTCTCTGTTGGGAAATGAAAGAAAGAAAGAAGAAGAAGAAGACTTCAGTTCTCACATCCAAATTACAACAGTTCTCACATCCAAACTACAACAGTTCTTCGGAAGACACCATCTTCATGTAGTTCAAGTCACATAACTGTATATAACACTTTGCTGCGCAAGTTTAATTTTTTTTTCAGTTTCTATACCAAACAGCAAAACAATGTAGAACTAGCAAACTTAAGAGTAGAACCCGATATGCTTTATCGGTAGCCATGAAGCATTGCAATATATTCGATTTCTTCTCATATTAATATGTTTGGTGACTAGGAGACCAACACATTTTCAAAGTCATCAGTCTGTGCCAGTCTGTTTAAAACAGAATCTGTGAGGAAGACACAGTTTATAAGAAGCGTGTAGAGAAGAAATTGGGAATCACAAATTCAGCCCAACAAATGATTATGCATATTACCTATTGAAAAGTAGTAATCTGTATACTGAATACTGCACATAACAACCTGCGGTAACATCTGTTCCATGAGCTTGAGATATGGTGTTCATGTTGAACCTAGCCACTAAGTCACCGCGTCAGCAGGCGAGTGTCTAGCCACTAGGTCACCGGGTCAGCAGGGGAGTGTCTAGCCACTAGGTCACCAGGCGAGTGTCTACCCTCTAGGTCACCGGGTCAGCAGACGAGTATCTAGCCACTAGGTCACCGGGTCAGCAGGCGAGTGTCCAGCCTCTAGGTCACCGGGTCAGCAGACGAGTATCTAGCGACTACGTCACCGGGTCAGCAGACGAGTGTCTAGCCACTAGGTCACCGGGTCGGTCAACAGGCGAGTGTCTAGCCTCTAGGTCACCGGGTCAACAGGCGAGTGTCTAGCCACTAGGTCACCGGGTTAGCAGACGAGTGTCTAGCCACTAGGTTGCCGAGTCAGCAGACGAGTGTCTAGCCACTAGGTCACCGGGTCAGCAGACGAGTGTCTAGCCACTAGGTCACCGGGTCAGCAGACGAGTGTCTAACCTCTAGGTCACCGGGTCAGCAGGCGAGTGTCTAGCCACTAGGTCACCGGGTCAGCAGGCGAGTGTCTAGCCTCTAGGTCACCAGGCGAGTGTCTAGCCTCTAGGTCACCAGGTCAGCAGACGAGTGTCTAGCCACTAGGTCACCGGGTCAGAAGACGAGTGTCTAGCCACTAGGTCACCGGGTCAGCATACGAGTGTCTAGCCACTAGGTCACAGGGTTAGCAGGCGAGTGTCTAGCCTCTAGGTCACCGGGTGCCATAAGTCGGGGTGCCCCACCGGCTAGATGAAAGTATTATTCACTGGCGAGCAACCCAAATAGTCAGAAACTGACTAGGGACAAAATCTATATGGCTGAACTACAGATTAAGCCCATGAACATCCAACGTACAGCTCCAAGTGGCTCGTTACAAAATGAAATGAACTGTGCTGAATATTCGCCAAGGAATGGGAAAGAGAAGGTTAGCTAAGATAGATGTTTAAGTCTAATTATATTAGTATAGACGACTATCTCAGTACAGGTTTTTCTCCCTGACTGCTCCCTTCCTTGGTGTCTAAGTGAACCCCCACCAATGTACACAACAACACGTATGCACAATTGGAATTAAAATATAACGAGAGAACTATGAGTTACAAGACTACAACATTTATTTACTACTCATATTACACATGTAAGGTTTTTCCAGACAATGATGGATGCGTATGAGTTTCTGTGCTACAGTAATCATGAAGGTGAAATGATTAATATACAATACGTAACTCTGAATCCTGTCTGGATCAGTGAGAGATCAGCAACTCTCCAGTGGAAACCAAAAAAGAAACAGCTTGGCGGTATTCTGACGATCCTGTCAGTCCTGACACTCCTAGTCTTCACTCGTCCTTGAGATCTACAACATAGGTGCTCCTTGTGAGAGCTTGAAAGAAAGTCGAGAATGTGTTATATCTAATTCTACATCAGCGCAATCCTAATTAAAATATATCATAACACAAACATATACAATGACCAGTCTGGCCACGTTTATCTTCCAGCTCTACTGCGTTCACCATCCTCCTTCTCCCTACTGTCTTTAGTCTGGGACGGGCTTTTCAATTGTCTCACACGCCTGTAATTATTACATTTCTGCCGCCCCATGTCTATGTCGCTAATACAAAAATTCTGTGTCGTACAGCCGCTCCGTCCAAAGTTGGTTTAGCAGCTCACAGGATCGGTAATGGTATTATAATAATGCCGGGTCATCCGGGCTTACAAGCCGTGACCAGTAGCTGTGCCAGGTTCCCATGCATTATCGTGAACGCACGCCCACAATACACTGAGAAAGTTTAGCACCATATACCCTATACCAATTGTGGGTAATGTCTGTACCATTACACCTCTGCTTCCAACACAATCGTTGGCCAATGTGCCAATGCGCAGACAATAGCATAACACTTCATATTGGTAGGTTTGCATATGACAAATCAATATATCAAACATCCAATACACATAAACATATTGATTAAACTAGACATATTATGATACTTTAACATCATAGCATAATGCACTAGTTAGTTTGTATGTATACGAAATGAGACGTATGTACACAAAAAGAATATGTACGAAGCATAGTCCTAGCATCGTATATTCATATGAAATTACACATACATACATCCAACATATCCGTAAACATTATATTACTTCAAGATGGACATATAATGATACTCAACATAATAGCATAAGGCATTATTAATGAGTAATAATATTGTATACCTACAAAATGAGATATACAACAAGTCTAATTGAAGTGACCACACAGACCAGCCATATTTGCTGATCTGCCCGGTTTAATCACCACTTAGTTACTGCTGTTGTAAGAATTAAATAAATAGTCAGTTGACTATATTCTGTACAACAAATGCCCACACCATAACGAGACTAGTCTAGTTTAGAAAGAAATGGCAAGCATCTGCTACGACACCTCAAAGTATACCCAGACAAGATCTGTCTCACATAAGGCAGCACACTCAAAGCAATCCGATATTGAACACAGAACTCAGAAAGAACACTCAAGTAACCTATGACAATGATAGTTCTTGCAATAACCTAGATCCGATATAGACTGAAAGTTCATATGTCTAAAAGACTGTTGCATAGTTACTAAGAAATCCTTCCTAGAAGCCAACATAATAATCATGCATATGACTACAAACATTGAGCTGGCTACCTACCTGTTCTGAAGTCAGACTTAATCTAAAGGGAAAAAGTCTAGTAGGGGTTTTTATACCTAGCCTAGCAGTAGACATTTATCTCCCCGGAATTCCATTCATAAATTCTTCTTATCTCCCCCTGACGTTAATTGCAATTAACTCCAAGTCTGTCCAGTCATAAAAATTCTTTCTGCATGCACACTAGCCTTCACACCTGTGGGTCTGACCATTATTAGCCCCCTGAGTCTTATCAGTGATTTCACACCTGGCACCTCTAGTATTTCCTGCTTCAGTTTCAATAGCCAACATTTACTTTGTGTGGCAGTCTTGACACTTCACAGCTGACCGGTTTTACAAGGTCTGTTTTCACACTCTACTGAGTCTGCCGATCTGAGTTGACTTGGCTTGTTTACCGCCCTATGGCTATTATCTCCATCTGGCGTTAATTGCCTTTATTCAACCAATGGCCCAGTTCATTGTTGATTCAGCCAGGGTCTACCTGGACGAGAAGGTGCCAATGTGTCTGTGTGGTGTCATAGCCCGTCTGGGTCAGCAGTTTTCCAAGGTGTAGACTAATTTAAATTATCTAGTTGTGTCCATCTCAAGTATCCCATTTTACTTGCCATCTGCAAGCTTACGTCATGGCTAGAGGCTTTTTGTGAATAATCTTACCTCACGACTAGATAGCCGTGGAGCAGCGTGATTAATTCATTCTTTCTCAATTTGGCCTCTCAAATTTGGAGACCGAGAAAAATATTCTGGGATGTTAAGGCGGCATTCCATGACACCGGGTCAGCAGGCGAGTGTCTAGCCACTAAGTCACAGGGTCAGCAGGCGAGTGTCTAGCCACTACGTCACCGGGTCAGCAGGCGAGTGTCTAGCCACTACGTCACCGGGTCAGCAGGCGAGTGTCTAGCCACTACGTCACCGGGTCAGCAGGCGAGTGTCTAGCCACTACGTCACCGGGTCAGCAGGCGAGTGTCTAGCCACTACAGGTCACCGGGTCAGCAGGCGAGTAGTCTAGCCACTACATCACCGGGTCAGCAGGCGAGTGTCTAGCCACTACATCACCGGGTCAGCAGGCGAGTGTCTAGCCACTACATCACCGGGTCAGCAGGCGAGTGTCTAGCCACTACATCACCGGGTCAGCAGGCGAGTGTCTAGCCACTACATCACCGGGTCAGCAGGCGAGTGTCTAGCCACTACATCACCGGGTCAGCAGGCGAGTGTCTAGCCACTACATCACCGGGTCAGCAGGCGAGTGTCTAGCCACTACATCACCGGGTCAGCAGGCGAGTGTCTAGCCACTACATCACCGGGTCAGCAGGCGAGTGTCTAGCCACTACATCACCGGGTCAGCAGGCGAGTGTCTAGCCACTACATCACCGGGTCAGCAGGCGAGTGTCTAGCCACTACATCACCGGGTCAGCAGGCGAGTGTCTAGCCACTACATCACCGGGTCAGCAGGCGAGTGTCTAGCCACTACATCACCGGGTCAGCAGGCGAGTGTCTAGCCACTACATCACCGGGTCAGCAGGCGAGTGTCTAGCCACTACATCACCGGGTCAGCAGGCGAGTGTCTAGCCACTACATCACCGGGTCAGCAGGCGAGTGTCTAGCCACTACATCACCGGGTCAGCAGGCGAGTGTCTAGCCACTACATCACCGGGTCAGCAGGCGAGTGTCTAGCCACTACATCACCGGGTCAGCAGGCGAGTGTCTAGCCACTACATCACCGGGTCAGCAGGAGAGTGTCTAGCCACTACATCACCGGGTCAGCAGGCGAGTGTCTAGCCACTACATCACCGGGTCAGCAGGCGAGTGTCTAGCCACTACATCACCGGGTCAGCAGGCGAGTGTCTAGCCACTACATCACCGGGTCAGCAGGCGAGTGTCTAGCCACTACATCACCGGGTCAGCAGGCGAGTGTCTAGCCACTACATCACCGGGTCAGCAGGCGAGTGTCTAGCCACTACATCACCGGGTCAGCAGGCGAGTGTCTAGCCACTACATCACCGGGTCAGCAGGCGAGTGTCTAGCCACTACGTCACCGGGTCAGCAGACGAGTGTCTAGCAATAGGTCACCGGGGTAAGCAGTGAGTGTCTAGCCACTAGGTCACCGGGTCAGCAGACGAGTGTCTAGCCTCTAGGTCACCGGTCAGCAGGCGAGTTTTCAAGTCTCTAGGTCACCCGGGGCAGCGGGGAGTGTCAAGTCTCTAGGTCACCGGGTCAGCAGACGAGTGTCAAGTCTCTAGGTCACCGGGTCAGCAGACAAGTGTCTAGCCTCTAGGTCACCGGGTCAGCAGGCGAGTGTCAAGTCTCTAGGTCACCGGAAGTCTCTAGGTCACCGGGTCAGCAGACGAGTGTCAAGTCTCTAGGTCACCGGGGGCAGCAGGCGATGTCAAATCTCTAGGTCACCGGTCAGCAGACGAGTGTCAAGTCTCTAGGTCACCGGTCAGCAGACAAGTGTTTAGCCTCTAGGTCACCGGGTCAGCAGGGGAGTGTCAAGTCTCTAGGTCCCGGAAGTCTCTAGGTCACCGGGTCAGCAGACGAGTGTCTAGCCACTACATCACCGGGTCAGCAGGCGAGTGTCTAGCCACTACATCACCGGGTCAGCAGGCGAGTGTCTAGCCACTACATCACCGGGTCAGCAGGCGAGTGTCTAGCCACTACATCACCGGGTCAGCAGGCGAGTGTCTAGCCACTACATCACCGGGTCAGCAGGCGAGTGTCTAGCCACTACATCACCGGGTCAGCAGGCGAGTGTCTAGCCACTACATCACCGGGTCAGCAGGCGAGTGTCTAGCCACTACATCACCGGGTCAGCAGGCGAGTGTCTAGCCACTACATCACCGGGTCAGCAGGCGAGTGTCTAGCCACTACATCACCGGGTCAGCAGGCGAGTGTCTAGCCACTACATCACCGGGTCAGCAGGCGAGTGTCTAGCCACTACATCACCGGGTCAGCAGGCGAGTGTCTAGCCACTACATCACCGGGTCAGCAGGCGAGTGTCTAGCCACTACATCACCGGGTCAGCAGGCGAGTGTCTAGCCACTACATCACCGGGTCAGCAGGCGAGTGTCTAGCCACTACATCACCGGGTCAGCAGGCGAGTGTCTAGCCACTACATCACCGGGTCAGCAGGCGAGTGTCTAGCCACTACATCACCGGGTCAGCAGGCGAGTGTCTAGCCACTACATCACCGGGTCAGCAGGCGAGTGTCTAGCCACTACATCACCGGGTCAGCAGGCGAGTGTCTAGCCACTACATCACCGGGTCAGCAGGCGAGTGTCTAGCCACTACATCACCGGGTCAGCAGGCGAGTGTCTAGCCACTACATCACCGGGTCAGCAGGCGAGTGTCTAGCCACTACATCACCGGGTCAGCAGGCGAGTGTCTAGCCACTACATCACCGGGTCAGCAGGCGAGTGTCTAGCCACTACATCACCGGGTCAGCAGGCGAGTGTCTAGCCACTACATCACCGGGTCAGCAGGCGAGTGTCTAGCCACTACATCACCGGGTCAGCAGGCGAGTGTCTAGCCACTACATCACCGGGTCAGCAGGCGAGTGTCTAGCCACTACATCACCGGGTCAGCAGGCGAGTGTCTAGCCACTACGTCACCGGGCCAGCAGACGAGTGTCTAGCCTCTAGGTCACTGGGTCAGCAGACGAGTGTCTAGCCTCTAGGTCACCGGGTCAGCAGACGAGTGTCTAGCCTCTAGGTCACCGGGTCAGCAGGCGAGTGTCTAGCCACTAGGTCACCGGCTCAGCAGCGAGTGTCTATCCTCTAGGTCACCGGGTCAGCAGACGAGTGTCTAGCCTCTAGGTCGCCGGGTCAGCAGACGAGTGTCTAGCTCTAGGTCACCGAGTCAGCAGGCGAGTGTCTTACCATGTCTGTCTGTCCAAAAATATCAAATACCTAGAACGGGCTAATGAAACTAGAACGCTATATACAACAATAAGAAAGAGACAGCTTTCTTTGGTCATGTAATGAGAAGATAGGCATTGTAGAACATCGTGACAACAGGAAAGATCGAGGGGAAGAGAGGCAGAGGCAGACCAAGAGAAATGATGCTGGATGGATTGTGACGGTGGCGTGGAGGAATATCACCAGCAGAGTTGATCCAGAAAACCAAAGACCGAGATCTGTGGAGAGCCATGAACGCCTACGCCAGCTGGCAGGGCACTTGATGATGATGACCCCAGAATGGACACAACATACATCCAACACTGGATCGCATGGGGCACTTTTACCTGCTCCACCTGAAACTTAAGCCAGACGGCATACTCCCGCCACATCAAGTACCAATAGGCCAGAAGAGCGCAGACCACTCATAACCACGACAAATGGCATTCAAGCCAGGCGGAACATTTCCACCACACCAAATCTGTACAATACGCCCTCTTTCACACAGCCAGGAACAATCTAGCAGTAACAACAACGTGCCACCACAGCCTCCTGTTAGCCACGAATCAGAGACTGTAGTTGGTAGTCGTTACACACCCGTGAGAAATCAACAGTAAACCCAGATTTGTTATACCTCACACGCTTTAGCCCAGCTTCACTTCGTCAGGCACTTATGATGTCGCTGTACCAAAGACTAACACAGCCTGTTATTTACTAGCAATTCAGCACAAAGCAACACCGGATCTCGGTGAAGAAAGAGCCTCTCCTAGAACGTTTATGTGCATACTTGGTTATCGCTTTATATAGGAGCGTATTAGATTGTACGTGACTATAAACATTGACTCGTATTGATGTCACAGAAATTGATACTTAGTTGTATATCTTTTATAATACTTTTATTGTGTTTATACTGTTAGTGAAGGGCTCTTCACTGCTCATCCTTACTGATCTATATACATAGGGCCATTGCCAGGTTTATAGTGTCATAGGTCATGGCATTGTTCAGAATGAAAAGTTTGGTTTGTACGGTGAGAACGTGCAAAGTGACCCGCCATAAGTGTTGGTCACAAGTGCGTGAAAAGCGCCAGGGTCGCTCCGTGAAAGGACGAAGCGTCACCTTCAAGAGCCACGGTCGAGTGTGGACCTGATTCTGTAGCAAGTAGCGATGGCCATAGATTGTGTCGCTATTAGAGTGTTAGAGTATTATTTTATAAGTGCTAGTTTCTTAATGGTATAACAGAACTGTGTTATGTTCACAGATGAATAGAATGTGGAAAATGCCATTTGAGTTGAGTTGATGATAGTTGCGTTCTGTCAGTTCATAGTTGAGTTGAGACAGAAAGAAAAGGTAATATGTATACGTGGCCAGCCATCATGGTGAGATGTTAATAGCGCCACGTAATGATATGAAGTCGTCAACATACAGCCAGAAGAGGTAAACAAGCTAGAGAGAAAGACTTCGTATTAAACCTAAAGTACACGGAGTTGGAAAAGTAAATGATGTAAAACTCAGACAGCTCTCAGTTAAGAAGTTGTACGCAAAGCCTGAGTGAGACTTATATGTCGGCAGTAGCCTCAACCATGCTGTGGCACATAGGCACTGACCACAAACCAGACTTTTGCTATGCATTACTAAATGAAATAACCACCACAATATAATCTTCTGCAGCGCACAAATTGACCAGAAATACCAGAACAAACACAGTCAGCACACCGCCACACATGATGCTCTTCTACACATTCATAATGTCTTACCTGTTTAGCCCCATGTCACTGATTGTGGAGCAACTCACAATATAGTTTACATACATTCACCTTGATTAACACAAGCCATTTTAAACTCCTGACCAACATAATTGCCATCATAACTATCACCACAATCATCATCATAATCACTATCACCATAATTACCATCATCATTATAATCACCATCTTCATCATAATAATCACCACCATCATCATTGTTAGGTCATAATCATCATCATAAAGAAGCACCCTTGGTCTTGAATTACCACTGGATACCCTTCACTTGGGCTCTCATTAAACACCCCGCCAGTCCATGGGATGGTCTCTTTCCTGCTATTCACTGGGACTGGTGGTAGAGTCACTTCTCAGTCTTAGTCATTGTCCAACAAATCAGCTTTAGAGTCTCATACAGTGATTAGTACATGGCCAGTTATATACCAGGACTTATCAGATTGGTTAATATCAAATATGAACTCTAGGTAATTATTTACATACCATCACAGCCATGCACGAATGTTCGAAGCAGCAATCTTCTGTGAGTCTACCTGACTCTTGTGTGTGTATAGGTTTGAACACCTCTGTTTGATGTGTATGGAACACCGGGGCATATCTTGGGGCACTTACGCCCATCTGTGTATGGATGTGGTCTGGGAGGACCGGTCCTGGTCCTCCGCTGGCTGATTCGAGGTTTGTAAGCCCCTTCAACCGTGATTGCAACGATTGTAGAGAACCCAAAATGGCGCTGCCCATTATTTATATGGCCGAGCAAATTATTATGCTGTGATTCTCCGGGGTACTGGCATTGAGGGCTTGATTTCATCAACTTGTAGCAGTGCCATGCCGCGTGGCTACATTAAAATGATGAACTTCTAGTTTGGACAGCAAAGGGGATTAACCAAATATGCATACTTTACATGTTTGTGGGATAGCAGGGCAAAAGATACGCACTGGACAAGGAACTTGTGGCCGCTGAGGGATGAATTTAAAGTTGGAGAAGAAAATACTGTCAACAAGCCTCTCATTGATCGAGAAAGAGTTCTACTGCCACCATTACAAATAAAGCTTGGCTTCATGAAGCAGTTTGTTAAGGCACTGAACAAAGATGGTACCTGTTATAATTATTTATGCAGAAAGTTTTCAGAATTTAAAACAGAAAACTTAAAGCTCAATTTTTGATAGACCTCAAATTAGAAAGTTAATAAAAGATCCAAATTTTATTGATTCGGTGAACATAACAGAGTCCACAGCCTGGTCATTATTTGTTACAGTTGTGCAAAACTATCTGGGTAACTTTAAAGCAGACAATTATTCTGAATTAATTGAAAACATGCTGTTGCGGAAGGTGTGGGACTTTTTTCTGTCGGGGGCAAAAAGAAAATCCTAAGCTACACAGTCCGCGGTGACTACACTAGCCAGGCGGCCTTAATTCCTCAGGCTCAAAGACCACCTGCCATACACAGCAAGGTACTATATTGGCAGTAAATGACAGTTTGACAGAGAGTTTGTTAAACTTGGATGCAACATGAGTATACAACTGAACTACGCCCATGACTTTGAGGAGTAAGGTGAAATATTTCACCAAGATAAAAAAACAATGGAAGAGAGATACCAGAGACTTTGGGATGCCCACTTGATGGCAGATTGCTCTTGGTCCCAGGACGGTCATGAAGGTCATTCTTAGTTATCTTAAAAACTAGAGCTGATAGAAAAATTATGATTACATTTTTGGAATCAGCAACACAAAATTACCAAACCCAAACAAAGCTACAAAATTTAAAATACCTAAATGTGTAAGGACCACTGTAATTTGTGTCACCAAACAACATCGTCAACATCGTCATTGTCAGACAACTGGAAAGATCTAGGGGAAGAGAGGCAGAGGCAGACCAAGAGAAATGATGCTGGATGGATTGCGACGGTGGCATGGAGGAATATCAACGGTAGAATTGATCCAGAAAACCAAAGACTGAGATCTGTGTAGAGTCATGAACGGCTACGGCAGTCGGCATGGCACTTGATGATGATGATGATGATGATGATGATGATGGTGATGATGATGTGCCATGCAAATAAGTGTGAGCAGTCATGGTTCACTATCACACACGATCCCTAGTCTTCACTCTTGTCCTGATTATGCTGTGTGATCAAGTCATTCAGGTATTTATCAATGTATTATTCCCTTGCTCTTTTCCCATCAAATTATTTACATGAGCAAACATTCAGTGTACATATTACTTGTCTCTGACATGTTTTCTTTCAGCACAACAATTTGTCACCTTGAGTAAAATATGTACCACAATCATTACGTTTGTATGGTTTCTTATCTGTATGTGTTTTCTTGTGGTACTTTAGTATTTTAAGTTGAATAAACAATAGGACACTTATAACGTTTCTCTCTGATATCTGTCATCTGTGTTCTCTTGTGTTTCTTTAACATGTAATCTAAATGATACACCACAACTTTAAGGGTTAAGGCATTAATTGACAATGGGTTGAGTGCAGTCAGACAAGGGTTCGTGTTAGCTCTCATCACTGACTATGGAAGGCAAAGACTGCCACCTATTTCTCCGTGTCAGCTCTCATCATTGACTATGGAAGGCAAAGACTGCCACCTATTTCTCCGTGTCAGCTCTCATCATTGACTATGGAAGGCAAAGATTGCCACCTATTTCTCCGTGTCAGCTCTCATCATTGACTATGGAAGGCAAAGACTGCCACCTATTTCTCCGTGTTAGCTCCCATCATTGACTATGGAAGGCAAAGATTGCCACCAATTTCTCCGTGCACGAAGGACGACCAAACTGTGACAACACTTCACATACCCAGGCCAGGCGCCTGCTCCAGGACTGGTTGTGTTTGAATGAAGCACATGATATTGTATGTGACTTTTGTGCATTGTCTTCTTGTGCATCTCCAGATTGTCAATATGAGACCAAGAGTAAATAGGTCAGGCCCAGGTCATATTGGGTACATGGTGCTAGCCCCATATCTGTATAGACCAATGAGCATTCGATGGGGGACACGGTCAACATCACAATGGCAGCCTTTATTTCCTGGGTCATTTCTCAGTAACCATTTTAAGCTGGGTCAACATCACAATGGCAGCCTTTATTTCCTGGGACATTTCTTAGTAAACATTTTAAGCTGGGTCAACATCACAATGGCAGCCTTTATTTCCTGGGACATTTCTTAGTAAACATTTTAAGCTGGGTCAACATGCCAGCCCGGGTCAATTCTTTTAAATCCTTCCTTCAATAAGTTTTATAATACCTGGCCACCAGGTTGTCATGTCAGCATGCTAGCCACCACACTATCATAGCTTCCACAAGATGAGACAGACATGCACAATCATCATAAAACCTTCAAAAAGTTTTATAATACCTGGCCACCAGGTTGTCATGTCAGCATGCTAGCCACCACATTATCATAGCTTCCACAAGATGAGACAGACATGCACAATCATCATAAAACCTTCAATAAGTTTTATAATACCTGGCCACCAGGTTGTCATGTCAGCATGCTAGCCACCACATTATCATAGCTTCCACAAGATGAGACAGACATGCACAATCATCATAAAACCTGTAATGATTATCCAGTTATGTTCTCTATGATATTATATTCAAGATTGTCATATCACACATACACCATAAAACCTGTAATGATTATCCAGTTATGTTCTCTCATGATATTCAAGATTGTCATATCAAACGTACACCATAAACATCACATTTGCTAGGTGTCTCTTCTTTGTGTGCTAGCCTATGCCTCTTCAGAATGTCAGTGTCAGTAAAGTATGCACTACAATGTTTTCTGTGTGTTCTCAAGAATGAGAATGAACGCAGCGAATGATAACTCAATGTCCCTTGGTGAAATCTACTTCAAGAAATTGATTCATTTACCTAATTAAACAGCAATGCAGACAAAAATGGGCGAACTGACAGAGGTATTACAATAAGAATACAAACAGCAAGTGCAGCTTTCAATAGCCCCAGGAAATGTGTGGTAGTCACGGGAAATATGTGGTAGTCACAGGAAATATGTGGTAGTCACAGGAAATGTGTGGTAGTCACAGGAAATGTGTGGTAGTCACAGGAAATATGAACTCAAGAAACAACATCATTGCACTCAGAACTTTCCCACACAATTTAGTTATTTAATTAGTAACATGGCACAGATTCCTTATCAGGGTTAACAGTTAAAAGAATATAAGCTGATCACCAAACTTAGAAATGTCAACTCTAATGTTAACTAAGTACAAGGGAGTCTTCGTGGCGAAGTAGTCAAGCCGTTTGACTCGGGCTCCGAAGGTTGTGGGTTCGATTCCAGCTGTGGGTTAGATTCCTGGCTGCGTCCTTCGGTTCACGAATTAAATTTTTCGGAGACTCCTATGGGTCGTCCTAGAACTGCTGATTTCGTCGCTTTCTGCGACGCTTTCTGCGCTGTGGAAAGAGACTGAGCCATATGGGATGCAATGAAGTCGACCCTTTTTTTTTTTAAAGTATGAATCATAAAAATGGGCAGCTAATAAAGTTATTTATTTAATTGGTGCTGTGTAGGACAGAAGGACTAAAGTGGTAGGACAGAATCAACAATGTGGGGCTCATGGAGAGAACTACAGAAATAACCAGTGAATCCAGAGGTGAGGAAAACACACTGGTTTTGGAAAGAACACATTGAGAAAAGCTAAGAAAAGTACAACTAGAATATCCCTTGTCTATAACCTATAGATGGCGATGTGACAGGTTCGCCTTGGGTATTGAGAGTTAACCAAGCCCAAGGGGTCCTTAGCACTCCCGTGTATTCTAACCCCAGGGGTTGGACAGGTAGATACACTGTTATCTCTGTGGTTGACCTCAATTGGTTTAAATATGTCTACAAACCCCTCCAGATTCTAGACCCCCACTATCTACCTTCTCCCTTGGGACAATGAACACTGAGGCATCGTCCGAGACCACACTCAATCACTGTACAAAGAATCAGTCAACATCAACAAAGTTTATTCTACCCTAAAGACAATAGGTAGGAAATGAACACCCTGATAGTATAAACTATTTACAATAGCAGAGGATAGGGTAGAGACAGAATCAGAGACAGAGATGCTACTTGTATCATCAATAGGCTGACGTGCAGGTTTGAGACAGATGTCCCGTCCAGTCGGTCCGACACTCACCCGGCTCTCTTCCAGACTGATGACTGGAACCTTTGGAGACCACTCCGTCCCCAGAGCTAAGATCAGATGTCAGAGGAACTACCTCTTCGGACCACAGACTGCTGGATGAACTTCTCGTCTGCACTGTCCCAATGAGTCGCTGTGACCACCTTTCACAGTTCTCGACGTACAGCCTGGTTAGGAGACCCTCCTCCTTGAGGCGACCCCAGTTGATCTCTTGATGTTCCTAGAAGTAACAAATGACCAATCTAATGGTCCCGTATAGAAGCGTTTACCCCTGATTGGGCAATGAATCAGTACTGCAACAAGTCAACACAGTCACCAGAAATACACCAATGTTCTTGTAGATGATTTCAATACACTACAAAGTCACTCATGTTCAGACTCCCTCGGAGTCAAGCACATAAATCTTGAAACATGGTTGAGGTTGGTAACAGACCATATTGTCTATATTTCTATATGACTCGGTTGTTCGAATTATTTGGTAAGAACTAATTCATATTCAGCACACAATGGTCATAAGGACAAGGATGAGTTGACCTGTCTACCATCCTGAGTTCTAGTAATAAAATACGCAAGCTGGTGTGGGTCTAATCATGACCGAACACTAGTGCCGACGTAGTTACAGCCCCTTGGTGTGGGCCAATCTTTGCCTGGACTCTCCGACGTTTAGGCGGAAACACATTGACTTGGAATTGATGAGCTCCCAGAGCTCTGCCTACCCCACCTTGGTAAGTCTCTCTGGAGTGAGCCTGCCATCATAATTCCTTAGTACATCAATCTTCTGTATACCCCGGCAAGATTGCTCAGGTAGACGAACACTTTGCTGAAATAGTCTTAATCACAGTTCTAATATGGAAAAACAAACCATCTAGTTCCACTAGTGCTGCTGCATGGCTCTAGAATCACGTGGTGAGTTTAGTCATTCTTGGTGATTCTCCCTCGTGCAGATGATAGCACAGTCAGGCGTGGTAAGTAGGTATAGTGACCCTTCGCCATGGATCACGTAGTGGTTTCCGGCAAACAACTTAGTCATAGGCTGGTTCTAACAGGCAACACCTGAAAGTAAGAGCGATCGGTGAAAGTATTCGGCCCAAACATTGGCTCATGTGCATCAAATCCATGACTAATCAACCTTCAGTCTTGCTACCCAGTTATTCAACTAAGTAGAGCAACATCTCTAAGTTGATAGTATTAATGCATAAGCTCAGTCCAATGTCAGCTGGCCCTTCAGAGAACAGCCCGTCAAACAGATTGAGAATCAAGAATGGCGAGTCTGATCTAACGTTTCACCTATCCCTATTCACATAAAGGTTGTCGCTAAAGTCCATCTGTAGTTGTTCAAGAGTTAACTAGAACTAAATATCAAGGTAAGGTGTCCCTGGACCCCCCTTTACATGATACATCTAATCATAAACAAACAACGATCAATGCACCATCACTTGGGATATAGTAACAATACATGATCCTATAACATATCTACACACTCCATTTCGCTAGTGGGACCTCCTGCCCACTCAATAGCGAAACTCTTCTTGTTAGACTCTTCCTTAGATACAAGAAGTCTTTCTATGAAAAACATGCTCCCCGCATGTTCAAGGTTCTCTCCAGTTCTGCCTTTCCAAGAGGATTAGCCTTGGCCGTGGCCGAACTTCATGGCTGGCCTGGTTATACCAGTCTCATACAAGAATAACTCACACGCAGTCCCCATATCCCATTCGTCCCCGAATCTCATTCGTCCTCCATTTGTTCCTCCATACTTTCCTCACATCAGCACTGACGTACCCACGCAAGTATGAATAGGAACAGGACAGGAAAGAATAGCATGAAGAACGCATGTGTACATCGCGACTGTAACGCCGTGTTATCTCGCGTCGAACCACTTCGGCGGTCGGTACATTATTCATGAAGTAGTACTCACATGACCTAGTATATACGTGATAACAACATCGTATATCTCTCTAGCACCACTGAAGAACTTACCTTCGTATGAATTCCCAGTTCCTCGAATGAATTCACTATTTAGTTCACACACAAAATAGCTACATCACTTCTTAGTGCTAATCACTAAGTGCTCTATTTCCCTATCACATCAGTGATTCACTAACTCACTCTTCATCTACCAACTTACCTGTCTAATTTCAGCGCTCGGCTAGCGGTAATTACTGACTGACATCAAAGTAGGTGCATTCTATACAACAGTTTACTGTTCCCTACTACAGTCCAGTAAACATAGTATATGCAACTACTAACTATAATCAATCAATAACATTTGAACACAATTTGCCGATTTAACGGACTTATTTCTAAGCAGTTGACAAACATCAGCGGTTCACGACGGCTTGTAAACACAAATACACACACAGCTGTGCGCTGCCCTCGTTCTCAACTTGCTTATCGATCGGTCACTTCATTAGCGATGCAAAGTCGCCCGCATATTTAATTAGCTCTGAACGATCGCAATTTATGCTCAATTTACAACGTTAAATTAATTAATAAAGTTAGTACCTGAATCGGTGAACTGTGTCCAGTCAGCTTCAATTACTGTCTAAGCCAGCAGGCCGTGAGATTTCGACAGTCAGCTGCAACTTGGTTGAGTGTGAAGGAAAGGTTCAACTGCAACACACACGAAGTACCTTCTCACACGAGATGTAGAAAGCGAATAAGCTGTGACAGCCTCATTTCTCCTTCATGCGTACGAATGCGCCCGAGAAATAAGTGCTTCACAAAGTGGTTCAACTCCCCGAGAAACTCTATTTTCCACACTGGAATTCTAGGTTCTAGCTGCACGTGAAATTGGTGCTACGCTAAACAACCTTGGTCATCCGAATCCAGGTGTTTCTCGAACCTTCCAGATGGAAAATTCCTGCTGGGCTATCCCCGATCTAATTATAACCGGGAAAGTCCCTGATGACGCCGAATAAAGTGGAATCTCGCCCGACGAGGCACAAATGAATTGGCGTTTCGTCACAGGCGAGACATCAGATGGTTTGACATCAAGCAAGGAGTCCGTCAGGGCTGTGTGCTGTCACCCTGTACCTTTAACCTGTACGCCGAAAATATAATGAGAAATGTAAGAGATGATATAAACAAGGAGCTATATGATGCCCTAAATGTCAATGGTCATGACATACCAGATATTCGGTATGCTGATGGTACAATATTGCTATCTACAACACAGAATGGTATAGAAAACCTAATAGCCTTAACCCAATTGAATAGTGAAAATCACAATTTATATCTTAACATAGCAAAAACAAAGATAATGCATACAGATAAAACTACTATGGAGAAAGAAATATATGTTAAGGGGGAAAAATTGGAGGTGGTGGAGAATTTTGAATATCATGGGTCATTGATTACCAACAACGGTGACACAGTTAAAGAAATTAAACGATGATTATCAATTGCTCTTCAAAGACTAAAACAACTGTATAAATTGTGGAGTGGGACAGACAGAACTACAAAAATTAGATTTGTAAGAACAAGCATCCTTTCCCATTGCAACATACGCCTGTGAGACCTGGACACTTACTAAACAAGCTGAACAGAGCATAAATGCCTTTGAATATTGTCAGAATTTGGGGTGCGCCGCCACCTAGATGCAACACCAAATAGTCAGACACTGACTAGGGACAAAATCTATATGACTGAATTACAAATTAAGCCCCTGAATATCCAACGTACAGCTCCTAGTGGCTCGTAATAAAATGAAATGAACTGTGCTGCATTTTCGCCAAACAATGGGAAGGATAAGGTTAGCTGAGGTAGATTTTTAAGTCTAGATTTAAAAGTAATCGACAACTATCCCAGCGCAGGTATTTCTATCCTGACTATTCCCTTCCTTGGTGTCTAAGTAATCCCCCACCAATGCACACACACAACACGTATGCACAATTGTAATTAAAGGTATAACAACTAAACTATGAGTTAAAACAAACTACAACATTTATTGTTTATCATTAATCATGGATGATTATCATGATGGTGATGGTGAATTCATATTGATAGTGATGACAAACATTACATAACTTCAATGTTACTTGTCAACTATCTGGATCTGTGGTCCAGATCAGCTAAGCAGCTATGGTCAGATCTCCACTCTCCAGTAGAAAACAGCTTGCCGGTTTTCTGACATCTGTCAGTCCTGGCACTACCTGGTTGTCACTCGTTCTTGGGATCTATACACAGGCGCTCTTATTGAGAGCTAGGAAGAAATAGTCATGAAAGTGTTATATCTAGTTCTACATCAGTACAATCCTAAGTAATACATATATCCTAGCACACCCATATAAAATGACCAGTCTGGCCAAGTTTATCTTCCAGCTCTACTGCGTTCACTCTCCTCCTTCTCCCTCCATATCTCTATCCTACGGTCTTAGTCTAGGACGGGCTTTACAATCGTCTCACACGCCTGTAATTATTACATTTCTGCCGTCCTATGTCCATGTCGCCAATACCGACATTCTGGGTCGTACAGCCGCTCCTTGCTCAGTTGGTTTAGCAGCTCACAGGGTCAGTAATGGTATTATAATAGTACCTGATTATCCGGGCTTTCAAGCCTTGACCAGTATCTGTGCCATGCTTCCGTGAATTACCGTAAACGATCATCCACCATACACTGAGAGGGTTAAGCACCATACACCCTATACCAACTGTGGGTAATGTATGTACCATTACACCTCTGCTTCGATGGCCAATGTGCCAATGCGCACACAATAGCATAACACCAAATTCTTCTTAGTGAGTTACCATATAACAAGTCAACATCAACTAAATTTAAGGTATGCAAATTGAAAATGCCATATAAGGTTATTCTTACATATGTAGTATAAAACACACAAAAGGAAGTAATATCCTTATCTACCACAAACTGGGAAAGATAGTTTCCAGTTATGTTATAGACCAAATAAAAGTCTGCCGAGTGCATATCCAAGGTATAACAAAATTGATGCATATGACAATTCAAATATAACAAACATCTAATACACATAAAGTATATTAATTCAAAATAGGCATATCATGATACCCAATACAATAGCATAATGCACTATTAATTAGTAATACTATAGTATAGCTACAAAATGAGATATACAACAAGTCTAATTGAAGTGACAACACAAAACAGCCATATTGCTGATCTGCCCGGTTTATTCACTACTTAGCATCTGCTATGGTAAGAATTAAAGACATAGTCAGTTGACTATATTCTATACAACAAATGCACACACCAAAAGGCAACTAGGCTAGTTTACAAAGAAATTACAAGCATCTACTAAGACACATGACAATCAAACGTCTCTAGAACATCGCCAAGATCTGCTTAATATAAGGTTCCTACTTCTCAGAAGAAGAATACATAAAGCACTATGATATTTTACACTGAACTGAGAAAGAATAATGCACACTCAAGTAACCTTAGACAATGATATTTCTTGAAATAACTTTGGTCGGATATAGACTGAAAATCATTACATACATCTAAAAGACTTAGATAGTTACTAAGAAATCTACATTTCTAGTGAAGTCTAGCAGATATATGACTACAGACACTGAAATGGTTGCCTACCTGTTTCGACTGATTTTCGTATCTAACACGAAACAGATCTAGGGAGTCTTATTTAAGCTGAGTCCAGCAGACAGTGTCTGAGACACTTTTATCTCCTTGTCACCTTTCTGTCTGGGTTGAGGTACACACGCCCGACCTACATGTAATTAATTCTATTCAAGTGTTGGGCCGGTTTTACAAGGTCTGTTTCACACTCTACTGAGTCGGCCAGTCTGTACAATTTCAATTCACACCCTTACATGGGGTTAATTGCCCGTAGACCACTCTGTGTGGTCAGCTACCCCTGGCCTGTTTACAGCCCTAGGGCTATTGTCTCCACCTGGGTCAATATGTTGTTCACGCCTGGGTGGTTTTATTTCATTATCTCTGATATTCTACACCTCTCTACAGATAATGGCCTTTATCCAACCACTGGCCCAGTTCATTGTTGATTTAGCCAGGGTCTACCTGGGTGAGAAGGCGCCAGTGTGTCTGTGTGGTGTCATCGACCGTCTGGGTCGCATTCCATTTCCCACATAGCCAGTAGACTGGTGAATAATACATTTACTGCCGGCTTTGCAAGTTTACGTCTAGACTAGATGGCCTTGAATATAGAGAAAACAGTTTGTTCTTTTGTTGATTTCTCTGAGTGGTCCATCATATATGTGTGCCAGAGAGTATTCTGGGATGACAAAGCAGCGTCTCGCGACAAATATAAATGTTATAGACGAGTTCTACAAATATCTTGAGTAAAGAAAAGACAAAGGATGGGAGACAGAGCCCACCCAACTCTCAACCGAAACGACAGTGGTCTGAGAAGTGGTGTTCGATCTGCAAGTCACCCTCTCACAACACAAAAGACTGCAAATCGAAATCGAAAAGCTCTCACTTCGCAGCCTGCCACGTGGCTCCAAAGGTGGTTGCCACTGAAAAGGTCGAGGTTGTTGAAGGAACTCTGGACCAAGAGAGGCCACCTGTGGTCGAAATGATTGAAGTCAGTGGCCAGCAGGTTACCTGTCTCTATGATTCTGGTTTGGACGGGGAAGCTGTGATTGATGTCAGCTTGGTACGCCCAGACCAACTCACAGGGGAGACTATTGAGATACAGCCTGCAATGAGGAGTGCTGTTGCCATGACGCTGCCAATCGCCAAGGTGGAGATTAAATCCAGGTACGTCACAGATATCATTCCAGCAGTTGTGTTATCGGACTCCCTATTTCCCGTGATCCTTGGTACGAAATACGTGTTCTTGGGGATGCCCAAACAACCTGCTCACATGGGAACATCAGCCACTGGATCCCAAGGGAAGGAAAAAGAGGCAGAGACAAGATGCAACAACTCGATACAACGGGAATTGCATACTGCCCAGAGGAAGGACACAACGTTGCGTCCTTGTTACATGAAGCTGCAAAAAGTGCTGACCCATCAGAACGGGGGCAGTACTTTCTGAGGAATCGACTACTCTATCGGAGAGCCGGAAGGGGAGACAAACTGCATGAGCAGTTGGTGGTCCCAGAAGCAGACCGTCCTCAAATTCTTCAGACCGGGCATACCATATCCGGTAGTCAGATATCCGGAACTCGACATATGGGTGTCAGAGAGACGTTGCAGCAGATTTCCGGCCATTATTGCTGGCCAGGAATGACTGGTGATGTACGCCAGTTGGTTAAGTCTTGTCTAGAGTGCCAGAAGGCACCACCCAAAAATCGGACGAAGAGTAAAGGAGCTCTTAAGGTGGGAGAGAAAGTGGTAGTGTGGGGACCAGCAGAGACCAACATGATGCAAGCAGTATGGCATGGACCTTATCCTGTGGTAAAGGTTGTGTCCAGGAACACCTACGAAATTCGGATCGGGGGAGAACTGAACAGTCTTCCTAGGCATCTCCTGCAGAAGTATGAGGAGAGATCCGATATCAACTCCCCTTATGGTAATGGCAGCCATTGGGAAAAAGGTTACAGGTCCAGACGGAGACCAGAGATCCCAAGTACTACATAGGAAGGCCTATGGGAACGTACGAGGTAGGTCAGATTTTCCAGCCGAAGAGAGGAGGGAAATCACACGTCAGGAAGAGGCCAATAGTGAACCATTCGCTAGTAACCCAGTTCAGAAGGGGTGGGTAACGTCGGGAACGGCACGAGATACCCAGGACTCCAACCGAAGATTGGCTGACCGGATCCAACATCGACCGAGATGGTCTTGGAAGCAAAAATCCAGGAGCTTTGGGGAAGACGATTCTGTCCAACGAGGACGATACCGCAAATCCCAGGATGCAAAACTTGCGGGAAATAGGCAGATATGGAGACAATGCCACAGTCAGGATGGAAAGATCCGTCTGTATTGTGAGCCATCGCTTACGCAAGTCGCAAGTTGGCCGACTGAACATACAGGAGCGATACGCCAACACTAATGTATGGCATTATGAGGATATAGGCTATCAGTGAGATCGCCTAATTGCAGGGGAGGCAATACCTTTGAGGATACAGGCAGACTATCAACAATTGATGTGCTGAGCCATCTCCCAGAAACTGAACATGCGTTTGATGAGTGGATTGTGGTGGATCATCTGGATCGAACCTCCAGTGAGTAAGAGTTGATGCTGTCAACTCTCTTAAGAGAGGGCCTATGTCACATAATACTGGAAGATTCAGATCCAGAGACGATGAAAGGATTGAAGCCGCTATCGCTAGGCGCCACAACTATTAGATGTGGGGAAATATGTTCACGATTTCAGACACCACCGGGAGAAGTACCGAAATCAAAGAAAATTGTCGGCATGTTGACTTGCCCGGATCTCAGGAGAATGGAGAAGGGGGAGGCGGTGCTTTCTTGATTGAAGTCCGGTCACGTGAGTGACGTCACTCGTGCAACATTTGGCTGGGAGAAGTTAACGAAAGTTGCGTTCAGTCTGTGGATGAACTACAGATAACGGGAGTGTTGTGTGTTCCTAGTTCTATTGGAGAAGAGATTTACGGAGTCTCCTGTGTTTTGGAAACTGTGATGAATTGTGAATTCCGACTCCGAACAGGAACGCTAGCATAAGGTAGTTTATTTATAAATAGAGTTATAACTGGAACTTTGTGATAGTGTGTTGTGAGAACGTAATCTGGGAGCGTCGGCCGCAGCTGGCTGATGCCTAGCTTAAAAGAGGTAGAGTTATATATCATTTCACTCGGCAGGGTAAGACCAGTGTAATGGGATGGCTGGGGGGATAAAGGAAATGTAGATGGTGGGATATTCCGGTAGTGAGGCCAAATGGGGCTTCTGTGTTTTTCCGTTTGGTCTTTCCTTTCCCTTATCACCCAAATGTGACGAACGACTCTGCCTTGTTGCCAGAGGGCAGTTCTAGATTAACTAGGATACATGTCTGAGTGGCCTTTGGCCGACAATCACATATAGTGGATTGGAATAGGTATAAAAGAAAGGAAGTATTACTACGAGGTGTGGACAAAGCCAGTCACACTGAGTGATATTTTACTGTACCGGAGAAATTAAGGACAGCTGGGAGAGGAGGAAAATAGCAGTCACACTGGGTGAAGTTATGTTAAATGGTGTCGGCAATGGGACAATGTTCCACCAATCATGGCCTCATCAAAGCCCAGAGTGTTTAACATAAAAAGGACTGGTTGTCAGTGACTGAGGTCCTGAAAAGGCGGATTCATATTAACAGTGATGAATTCTCAGAACAATAACATTATTATATAGAGAAGGCCTAAAGGTGATTACTTCTCAAGACAATAACATTATTATATAGAGAAGGCATAATGGTGAGGAAACCTGTTCAGTAAACTTGTACAAACATACAGGAGGAACTTACTCGAACAGACATCATCAGTTTGTTTCTTGGGGAGTCGTGTGAGAGAAGTGCCGAGATTCCTAGGTTCCAGGATCGTTATAGACACATTAAATGCATCGGGGGTTCTGAACTTGTGGACTTTGGTATACCATATTCAGTAGTGGAGAACAGTCACCCAGACTATATATATGATTAACTCCAAGAAGTCAACCATTGTCCGGATTGAGGCTTCATTTGGTGAGACCTGTTCTGAACTTACTGTGGTGTGATGTGGCATGGCCTAACATGATGAAGAACGATCCTGGGCTCACTAATCTATTCTCGCATACACCATAGAAAATACTACATATTTCCAAACGCAAACAGTGCACACACACACACGTGACAATTTCTGTATTAAATGTTTTATTTTATCATTTGTTAAAATACAGTCTTGTGTGGGTATGTTCTGAAACAATATGAAGGGTATTGTTTAGTGGTAAGAAGAAGAAGAGGAAAGAGAGGGATAGGGTACCTAAGATTTACAGGGGGTATGTAGACAAAGGTCCGACAGAGGCCCACAATAAGGAAAAGGATTTTAAACAGTGTGCCTGTTGACTCCACTTTCCCCCTAGGGAAAAAAAATTATGTGACTTACTCTATAGAATCATGTCCTCATCTTCACTGATGTCTGTCTCACAAGATGCACTTTGCTTGGATGATGAAGGATTCGGATGAAGCTGATGATGATGAAGCTTCGGATTCAAAATGACTCTGGTATGCGTTAGCTGTTCCAACTTCTTTTCATACACAGTCAGGGAGCTGATAAGTTGAACAGCATTTTCCTGCTCTCATCAGGCCAAATCTTATTGTCAAGATAGCATTTAAGAGATCAAGTTTCATCCTGTTTCTTAGTTTACATTTTGTATAGCTCATAGCACTGAAAACTCTTTCCACATCAGTATTTGAATGGGGTAGTATCATGGCAGACATCGCACATTCAAAGAGTTTACGGAATGGACTGTTACCTGAGGCATTGTCTTACTTCACTCCAAAAGGCTTCAGTTTCTGTTTTGTTTCTCCAGTCAACCAAATTTATTGTGGTTAACTGATATTCTGCTTCCGCCACACTATTATCAGTAGCCCTAAAAATTTCATAACTTGACAATACTTTACTGGCTGAAGTATGTTGTTAACAGAAAAGAGCGAAATATTTTTCAATACATCTAAATTTTCAGGAAGTCTCTGCTTCAATTTCTTGAATAATGAGAGAAGAAAATTATAACAGAGTGTCCTGTTATGAGGTTGGTTGTAGGGATGGTGCGCAAGCTAAAGATGCATTAGCTAATAATGCACGCTTGAGCACCATAGCTAGGGGTAGCCATGTGTGTTGTTAGATGACAACATAAACAATGACAACCTGACCATAGACCGGTGAGGTCGCATATATTATTGTGAATCCATCTGGCATGTAGTATATTGCGTTGAGTCGGATTACCTTTTATAATCAACAACCTTGTATGCTGCATTTTGTACAAGCCAATAAACCTGAGCCTTTTGTTATCGCCGGCCTTCATTATTGATGTGAGAGAATGCGACCTCAAAGTTGTCGTCACCGCTTGTCTGATCCGGCCTTCTTTACCTACCCTGTTATAGGTGGAGCTAAACTGGTGCCAGCGACCTGGATCCTGATCTGGGTTGTTGCGGAGCAGCTTTACGCAGTCAAATGTTTTCCAGGCCTTTTCAGAAGCCGAAATCAATCGTTTTCCAGCCTTGTTAGAAGCCGCAGTCAATCGTTTTCCAGCCTTGTCAGAAGCCGCAGTCTATCGTTTTCCAGCCTTGTCAGAAGCCGCAGTCAATCGTTTTCCAGGCCTTGTCAGAAGCCACAATCAATCGCTTTCCAGGCCTTGTCAGAAGCCGCAGTCAATCGTTTTCCAGGCCTTGTCAGAAGCCACAATTAATCGTTTTCCAGGCCTTGTCAGAAGCCACAATCAATCGAATACAGAGCAGCTTGTCACACCCGCAATCCATCGTTTTCCTTGGGCTGCTCGTCAGAGCTGCCATCGTTACCTTAGGCTGCTTGTCGGAGTTGCCATCATCGTGTCCTAGGCTGACCTTGCCGCTGTCCTTGGGCGTCGCTATGTTGCTGGACTAACCTAGCTGACTACCTTGAGCTAGCTGTATTGTCGGGGATGATCTGGCCGCTACCTTGCACCACCATGTTGTTGGACTGACCGTGAAATTACTGTGTTGTCGGAGGCTGAGCTAACATATACTTTATTGACTTGCTGGAGTTTGCCTTGGTCAGTTACTGAATGTTCTTCTGACTGTTATCGACGTCATCAATATGTAACCAGAGGAAAGGACGCCGGTGAAGTAACCATATTTAGTTAAATTAAATAATTTTGATTTTGATTGATAGTAATTATATTGATTGTTACTTTATGGACCCAGAAGAAGCTTCGTTATGTTAGGTATTAGGAAGCTATGTACGGGTTAGATATGTCTTAGATATGTCCTTGAAACAATGTAGTGGGTAAACATGAACAACCTGAATAGGGACTTAGGACGCGTGACTGCATGGTTGGGAGAGTTAAAAGTGGCAGTCAGCGAGATCGAATGTTTTGTACACTGGTTGCAGAGTGTGACAAGATCGCCTCGGGTACTGAGAGTTAACCACACCCGAGATGTCTCTAGCACTCCTGTGTATTCTGACCCCAGGGGCAGGACAGGTAGATACACTGTTTTCTCTGCTGTTGACCTCGTATTAGTTAATTATGTCTACAAGCCCCTCCAGATTCTAGACCCCCACTATCTACCTATTCCCTTGGGACAATGAGCAATGAGGCATCGTCCGAGACCACACTCAATAATTGTACAAAGAGTAAGTCAACATACACAAAGTTTATTCTACCCTTGAGAATATAGAACTGAATTGAACACCCTGATAGAATAATTCTATTTACACAAATAGAGGATAGAGTAGAGACAGAATCAGAGATATGGCTCAAATCATCATTAGGCTGAGAAGTAGATTGGATGCAGATGTCCCGTCCAGTCAGTCCGCCACTCACCCGGCTTCCTTCCAGTGAGATGACTAGAACCTTGGAGACCACTCCGTCCCCAGAGCTTGGATCGACAACAAGAGGAGTTAACCAATTGACCACAATCACTGGACGAACTGCAATTCTTTCACTTCCTACTGAGTCACTGTTAAAGTCACTAAACAGTTTTCTGTAGACAGACTCGCTGGGAGACCCTACTCCTTGAGGTGACCCCAGTTACTCTTGACTTCAATAAATGTCTGTAGCCAATGACCAATCTAATGGTCCCAGAATAATATCACGTACCCCTGGTTGGGTAATAGTATAGTTCTGCTGATAATTCACTACAGTCCTATGAGAAAAACACTCCCCATTTCGTAGACTCTATAATTACACCATTTGGATCACGCACCTATTTCACACTTTGTGGCAGCAATGTTCACTTGGACAATAATTAGTTGTCCGCTATACCTGATAACACTTTGAAAAGTCACAATATGTAAGCCGGTGTAGGTCTCATTATGACCTGCCACTAGAGCTGCCGTAGGTACCGCACAAGGTTATGTGCTAATCTTTGCTTCAAGTTTCCGACGTTTAGGCGGAACCACAATAGACTTGGACTTGATGAGCTCCCAGAGCTGAGAGTACCCCAACTTGATACACCTCACTGGGTAAACATAGCCACATCATTCCGTATACAGTCTATTGTCTCTTATACTTAAGCGTGATTGCTCAGGTTGTTGAACATCTCATTGCTGAAATAGAGCATCTTCAAACTCAGAAAAAGAAACAAACCATCATGTCCCACATGTGCAATTTCAGGACACTGGAATCAACTTGGTGATAAACATTCAATTAGGATGATTCACCCTTTCGCATGGTGTGGTTTAATCAGGCGAGGTAAGTAAGCGATTCTACCCTTCGCTATGGTACACGAAGTGGTTACGAATTGTTATCACCGTCGAATCACTCGGCGTTCGGTATCGCTCCTAGAAGTATCACATAACATGACCTAATATATATATACATCATGACACATCATATATATATATATATATATATATATATATATATATATATATATATATATATATATATATATATATATATATATATATATATATATATAGCACCAATGAAGAACTTACCTTCTCACAGAATTCCACAGTCCCACAAAATGAATTCCCTATTACGTTAACACACAATAGTTACATCATTCCCTGTGGCTAAGCACAACGTGCTCTCCTTACTTAGTACTAAGCACATCACTGTCTGAATCTCCAACTAACAACTTACCTGGCCATCCAACAGTTCTTCTAGCTTCAGCTACTGACTGACATAAGTTAGGTCCATATCATACACTAGTAACTGTACCCTATTATAGACAGCAACATAGTATATGCAACGATTTGCCACACATGGTAAATACTAGTTGAACACAATACGCCAATATCACAGGCCAACATTTCAAGCAGGTAACGCAACTACACACGCTTGTCAACAAACGCGACACACGCAGGTGTATATGTCCTAGTAAGCGATTCTACCCTTCGCTATAGTACACGAAGTGTTTTCAGGCAAACAACAATTGTAGTAGGCTAGTTCCTCAACAGGCAACTCCTGAAAGGAAGAGCGATCGGTGAGAGTATTTTGTCCCAAACATTGGTCCACATACATCCTATCACTGACTACTCAACCTTCAGTCATGCTAATTAGTTATTCAACTAACTAGAGCATTATCTCTATATTGAGAGTAGTAAAGCATGGGTTTCCGTCAATGTCAGATGGCCTCACAAGAACCACCCGTCAAACAGAGTAAGTAACCAAGAATGACGAGTCTGATCGTACGTCTCACCTATCCCTATTCATCTACCAGTTGTCGCTAACGTCACTAGTTATAGTAATCAGTTATCCTAGTTCTAGAGTTAACAGAACTAAACATTAAGATGAAGAGTCCCTGGACTCGTTCCTTACATTATACATTCAATAGTAAACATCATAACGATCAATGTACCATCACTCGGGATATAGTAATAATACATGATCACATAAAGTATGTACACACTCCATTTCGCTGGTGAGACATCCTGCCCACCCTATAGCGAAACGCTTCTTATTAGACTCTTCCCTAGAGTCAAAAAGTCGTTTTGGTAAAACATGTTACCCACATGTTCCAAGGGTTCTGCTCCAGTTATGACCTTCCAAGTGGATTAGCCTTGGCCTGGGCCGAACTTCATGGATGGCCTGGTCTGCTAGTCCCATACTTTCATAACTTGCTTTAAATCCCCATATCCAATTTTCCCCGTGCCTCTTTCAACCTCCTTTCGTCCTTCCATACTTCTATCACATCAACACTGACTCGTACTTATGTAAGCATGAAAGAACAGGACAGCAAAGAGAAGAATTAAGAACGCATGTTTACACCGCGATGGTAACGCATTGTTATCACGCGTCGAACCACTTGGCGTTCGGTATCGCTCCTAGAAGTATCACATTACATGACCTAATATATATATACATCATGACACATCATATATATATATTACATCATATATATATATATATATATATATATATATATATATATATATATATATATATATATATATATATATATATATATATATATATCTCACAGAATTCCACAGTCCCACAAAATGAATTCCCTATTACATTAACACACAATAGTTACATCATTCCCTGTGGCTAAGCACTACGTGCTCTCCTTACTTAGTACTAAGCACATCACTGTCTGAATCTCCAACTAACAACTTACCTGGCCATCCAACAGTTCTTCTAGCTTCAGCTACTGACTGACATAAGTTAGGTCCATATCATACACTAGTAACTGTACCCTATTATAGACAGCAACATAGTATATGCAACGATTTGCCACACATGGTAAATACTAGTTGAACACAATATGCCAATATCACAGGCTTACATTTCAAGCAGGTAACGCAACTACACACGCTTGTCATCAAACGCAACACACGCAGGTATATACGTCCTCCTTTCTCAACTACGGTATCGATCGGTTTCTCATTAGCGATGCAAAGACAACCGCATATTTAATTAGATTAGAACGATTGCGTTTTGTGATCAATTACAAAGTTAAATTAATTAACCAAGTAAATACCTGAATTCCTTGAACCAGACTCCAGTCAGCTACCAGAACTGTTCATGGGCAAGCATGCCGTAATGTGATAACAGGCAGCTGCAACTTGGTTGGGTTGAGACGCTATACAATTGGCCTAACAGAGCCATGCGTCTTCTCACCTTGAGAGACAGAAAGTGAATGACTATTCCTGCCTCATTTCCCCAACATGCGTACCAAAGCGAACGAGAAATGAGTGCTTCTTGTTGAAAGTCAACTTCTCGGACAACATTCATTCCACGCACTAGAATTTCTAGATCCTTCAAGAATTTGATGGAGCACCCAGCAACTCTGGTCACTCAAATCCAGGTGCTTCGAGAAGATTCTAGACGGAAAATCCCATCGACTTCCCCCAGGCTATTTATAACCGGGAAAGTCCCCGATGACGCGTCAAAATAGTGCGGAATCCCGTAGACAAAAGACAGATGAAGCGTCGTTTCGTCACACAGAGTAGAACTAATGTGGGAAATGATGCGATAAAAAAGAATAAAAAGAATAGTCGAGGACAGCCACTGGTTAATGAACACAGAAGGCAGCATAACCTTGTATATAGAAGTAGTTACGTTGAGCCAGATATGACTAGGTGGTATAATGATAAAAGATACAGAAATGTGCCTGAGAGAAACCTTTCAAGGAAACAATGGGGTTGGCCATCCCATAGTGCCACCGCAAGAAAGAGGCGTGATGACTGGTTTGAGCAAAGACAGAGACGATATTTAAATTCAGGGTTGAACGACAGAGTTGAACACACAAATAAGATTTCAACTGCTCCTAAGGTGCTTGCAAATGTTAGGGTTAGACAGGGAAAGAAGATGTTATTGATAAAGAAAACAGACCGAGAGACACAGACGCAGACAGGTAAACGATAGATAATAGTACGCAGACTCAAGTAGATACTATGGAGAAGACAACCCAAGTACAACCAACTAAGAAAATAACGAAGGGAAGTCAAACCAAGTTAGTAGAAATTGTAGAAACGCCTCAGGTGAAATAAGAAAAGGGAGACACAGTTAAATTTAAGGAGGATAGACAAACAAAGACAAAAGATACCAGGAGGAAAATTAGAAAAAGTGCTAAGGCCAGGTCTGAATCAAGTTTACTAGTAAATGTAGGTACTTCTGGTGTATCAGATTCCTCAGATGGAGACATTGAATTTATTCCTGATCGGAGCATGACAAGTAAAGGTAGAAATAAGAAAAATATCAGGTGTGCTAGTTCCGACTATAGAGATGTTACTTCCTCGTCTGCGGTAATATATGGTAAGCATGTTGAGGGAACTATAATTAGTGAATCTTCGGAGGACGAGATAGGAAGATATAAGACATATAAGACGTATACTGAAAATAGCGAGCAGACTGACGCAATAAGAAGTAACAGAAAGAAAACAAGTAAGAAGAAATGGGAGGTAGCAGGAATAGAAATTAATCCGACTTGTACAGCGGATAACGCGAGGAAGATCAAAAAATATACGATTTTAAGACCTGAATACTTTACTGATAGTTACAGATATTGAAAATGAAGTGGATGAAGATTAGAGCTAGAGCTGAAAACTTGAAGGAAAATAAGCTGTTTAGTGATAGAACGCGCCGAGAGGTTCTGAGAAGTTAGCAAAACGGTCTGTGTCTGTAGCGGGTGTAGATCTAAAATACTTGACAAAATAATAATTAATATAGACGAGTTATTGTCTAAAATAGACAAACCGAGATTGTTTTGTTGCACAGTAAGTGATATATGATGTTTGGGGTTGGTATAGCTCAATGGTGTTATTTTGTGCTGTGAAGAGTGAAAAGGGGGGGGGTGGAGAATCACAACAAGTGATATGTAATTTTAAGGGTTGGTGTGGCTTGTGTTTTGTCAATTGTAGTACTTGAGTTATGGAGTTATGATGGATTGGGAAGTGCGGCTGTTATAGCTTAAGAATCTTAGGAATAGTGTGAGGAAAGAGGGAAGAAGTAGAAAGAATGTTCGATTATTTTTCCGAGAAAACAAAGGGTTGAGTGTTGGAATGATCGCTATAGAGAATTAGATAGGACAGAGAGTGTCCATGTGTGCATACTGTGCATAAGGTAGGATATCTTGTGGTTGGTTGTGGTGATTGAAGAGTGGATGATGTAGAATTTGAGAGTTCTCCTGTATGGAATGGCTTGATAGAGGAGTGAGTGTTCACAGTAAGTAATGTGTGGTGGAGTGGCCGATATAGTGTAAAATTGACAAAGAGAGATGTAAGGTTATTGTAAATGCTGTTACTAGAGTTAATACGTGTCTGCGCCGGGTTGACTCGGAGCTTTTGAAAGAGGAATGAATGGTTGAGAAAAATCGAAGCAAGATTGTGAAATTTCTATGGCAGGATGTCATATATTGAATTAACGTTTTGATTGTTGTTTTATGAAGCAGATCCAGTATCGTTGGCGGAGGTATGCTGAGGTGAAATTGACTGATGCGGAGGAATGAGAAAATATAGCGAAGACAATATAGCGAGGACGTACTCAATATGTCTCATCAGAGTGAGGTTTGTTGTGATGATATATTCGATCAGGATTGTTAGCTTCTAAAAGAGGTGGGCGGTAAGGTATAGTGTGCTAGATCCTGTGTGTTGAGCTGGTTGGCCGGATGCGTTTCTGGTGTTCCAAACGTGGTCCGAGAGATGTGGGTGGCGTGAATGACAGCGGTGTATGTTGAAGAAAGTTAAGAGGGAACGGACATGTGAGTAACCTTGAGTTGATGTGTGGGATGAGAGATGAGAGGTGTGAGTGAGGTTTGTAGTGATTGTCTTCAGTATGGATGTGCGTATCAGGAGCGAATGTACGAATGACCATCACGGATGTCGGTGTCGGAGGGTCAATAGAAACTAGTGAGGAAGTGAGTAGGCGTATGTGTAATTAACCAGCTGAGCGTGAGTGTGTTGTGACAAGAATAATTGAAAAGTGATGGGTGGATATACGAGTATCTGCTTGTTGGTGATGCTGATAAAGTAAGCCCGGTGAATAAGAAAGCTGGGAGGTGAAGGGTAACGAAGCATGTTAGAGTTGAATGCTTATTACGAGCCTGAAGAATGTAGCTGATACGGGAGAATGTAGCGTTTGTGGCGTCAGGAGTATGACTTAAGCAGAAGTGAGGTTAGTGTATAGGAGGTAACATTTATGCTTGCTGGGTAGTAGCATTTCTTTCTCCCAAGAAATCTTTGTACGTTGAAATAGTCACTTTAGTTAGTGAGAATTTGAGCTGTAGATAACAGTAATTGGTTTGATTTATTGTCTGTTTGCTTGGTTCTTGTTTTAAATACTATGGTGTTGCCATGATTTAGTCTTTATAATGACTACATAACAGTGCATTTTGTTTACATAAATTGGGGGATAAACTCTGTCCATATAAGCGACAGATTTTTGGGGGGATATGTGTTGTTTCTTGATTTGTAGTCTTCATTACTTTCGTAACATTCGATGTTTGCATATTAGTTGAGCCAGTTATTTTGAGCTACAAATTTAAGACAGAATTATGGTATTTAGGATTGAGATATCATTAATTAGTCTTGGACTTGGTTCGAAATAATATTGATTTTTTTTTTTTTTGATGATGGATTTTCATTTACGTTGGGTTACAAATTGAGGGTGTATTTGTGGTTGTCAGAATGGGCAAGGAGTATTTGCACGTTGAGTTGTTAATGTGATGCCCCTAATAAATGGGTCACTATAGCTGACGTTACATTCAGTGCCATAATATTAGTGATGTCCATAGTAAATGGAAAGTTTATAGAGTCCTCGGGTTGCTGGGTTGCTGTGGTTGACGGCATAACCTGAAGTAAGTAGGAGATGGATAACGTTCAGTGCCATGAGATTGCAGGGTTTTAAGATGGTTTTAAAATCATCAGGTTAACATAGAGCTGGACATATGAAGTAGAGGTTTTGAGAGATGGCGCGGGATGCCCATGATATATGGACAGATAGAATTGGGTTGCTGCGGATTACAGCATAACCATAGTGAACACGGGTTGGGCGACGTTCAGAGTCACGATGTTGGGGAATTTCTAGAGATACATATTATAGATCGTTGGGTTGCAGTAGATGACGGCATAGATTAGGTGGTTATAAGTTTTGGGGAGTGATGGCTATAATAAATGGACATTAATAGTATCGTGGGGTTGCTGTAGATGACGACATAAACTGGGATGAACACGGATTAGGAGGATAGAAATTTTTTTTTTTGGGGGGGGGGGGGGGGGGGGGCGATGGCCATAATAAATGGACATCGATGGTAATTTTGTGGCTGATCATAAACTAAGTGATGCAGATATTTTTAGGAATTGAGGGACAGATTGATAGTATCTTTGGGTTGCTGAGGTTTTCAGAATAACCTGAAGTGGTCATAGATTAAGAGAGGTTCGGAAGTATGATGGGGAAGCTGATAGGAAGTGTTGCCATAATAAATAGTATCTGTAAGTTGCTGGAGATAACAGCTTAACCAAAATTGATGGTTTCGTTCAGTTATTACAAATATGATCTGACTAGGGAGTGGTGTTTGTTTGGGTATACTTTATTGCATAAAGTCTCATTGTAACATAGGGGGGTAAATGTGAGTATGTATTTGTGAGGAATGGTTCTTGTTCTTTTATCTCCGGTGACCACCGATTCTCTGTCTTTCTATTGTGTGTTAGTATGAGTGACTTCATGATGCTGGGATTTTGAAAATTATTAATGTTGAGGTAATAGTTGTGTAGTAATGATGGTGGAGTGGAATGAATTGAATGACATTTAAGCGGGTCGCTGTGACCATGGGGAAATGAAGACGAAGAAGAAGCATAAGTTCACAGTGAATAATAGAAGAAGTTTTAAGGGTTATAGCGGATGGCTATAAGACTCATAAGTAGTTGAGTAAAGTTGTGGGTGGTAGTAGCAGATAGCTATAAATCCCAGGGGCGGTGGAGTAATGGGTGAAGTAGTCTCCCTTTAATTAATGGAGAAAGTAATAAGAGTCAACAAGACTTCTGTGATGAGAAATTGTAGCGACTTACAAAAAGTCCAAGGTTATAGTTATATGTTAGTTGGATGTGTTTTTTTTTTTTTGGGGTGGACTTGGGGTTGAGTGTTAAAGTAGGTTTTGATTTAAGACTTTTCAGGGAAAAGTCTTGCTTATGGGGAATGAAGGAATATATAACAGAGTGTCCTGTTATGAGGTTGGTTGTAGGGATGGTGCGCAAGCTAAAGATGCATTAGCTAATAATGCACGCTTGAGCACCATAGCTAGGGGTAGCCATGTGTGTTGTTAGATGACAACATAAACAGTGACAACCTGACCATAGACCGGTGAGGTCGCATATATTATTGTGAATCCATCTGGCATGTAGTATATTGCGTTGATTCGGATTACCTTTTATAATCAACAACCTTGTATGCTGCATTTTGTACAAGCCAATAAACCTGAGCCTTTTGTTATCGCCGGCCTTCATTATTGATGTGAGAGAATGCGACCTCTGAGTTGTCGTCACCGATTGTCTGATCCGGCCTTCTTTAGATCACCTACCCTGTTATAAAATCTTGACAGCGCTTTCTTAAGTTATACTCTTCATTTTCTGTTAACAGTACTTTTGTTTTTAAATCATCAATTTGTTTTTATTCTATTTGGTATCCCAGGTATGGCGTAGGAGCCAAATAGCTCTCTATATTACAAGTACAAGTGAACAAGTCAGCTTTACAAGTTGGCAATATAAGCTATTACCAATTTAGTGCAATAGCAAAGTGAGGTCGTCAAGTAATTTAACTTTATCAACATTTTGAGATTCAAATAGTTTATTAACTTTTTGCACTTCACTTAAAATGGGTTTACGGATTCAAAGAATATGCTTAGCAAGTGGAGAAAGGAATGTTTTATGTGGAATGGCTCTCGTAGCTTCAGAGGTCACAGATTGTGAGAATTGTATGGATATTTTGCCCTGGCCATGCGGGGGTATGGGGGAATGAACAGGCTGATAGGCTAGCAGGGAATGCACTTGAGCTGTTTTCCTTAGGTAAGTGTGTTGCTATTGATCCCATGATAGGGAATGATAGGGAGCAGGGACAGATAGCTCATGCTATTTGGTTTCTGCATTGTGTATGAGATGTAAATGGCTATCAGTGAACAGTCCTAATCGATGCTTACAGATGTCGTGACAGAAGATTCACGTGCTCTCGCTATATTTTACAGATTTGACACCTTCAGCGCCAAGCTTTGGATGCGCCAAACTTTGTGACGGACTCTCTGTGAAGCATCACATACCACCATTCCACTTATAATACCTATAAAATAGGGTTAACACCCACTGCGCAACCCAGAGGACCCAATTCACAAGATAAGTGGCCACGATTTCCCGTTGGCCACCATCATCTACATTCAATTAATTCAAACCACTGTCAGGCCAGATTCAGTGATTAAACTGTAACATTTTTAGTTTCTAAAATTTACAAATGCTAGTTGTTACCTTACTTAGTAACCTTAGTCATAGTAGAGTGAGAAGATACGAAAGTTTGTCTCTTGTTTTAAATATTTTACTCTGTCTTTCTCCGTATCGGTGAGAGTGAATAGAGTTTGGGGGCTCGAGCTTTTTATTTCAGGCACGTAGCTAGACAACCTTGGCAGACTGTTTTTATCATACAAGTATAGTTGTACGCCATTCCTGTCTGCCTGAAGACTGTCAGAAGACTAGACCTGTTCTGGGACCTTTACTTCTTCTAGAATTACGAGCTATTCAGTCTTGTCTTCTCCAGTGACTTATTTTTCTATTCATAGAATGACTATCTGCAGCAACTTTGATATATTCTCTATCATCGTAGTTGACGCTACGCTACAAGTTACTATAAGTCAGATATTTTGAATACTTTGTAGATTTTACTTTTCTTTCGTTGCGTTTACACATTTTATGTTTGGTCTGGACGCGCGTAAATTATAGTAACTGTCAATATTTAAACTTTGATCTGACTTGGGTCAACGCTCAACAATCTGGCAGCGACCGGCAATAAGTAAAAGGGCGCATAAATTATAATACAATTATTTGAACTGTAAACTCACCGTGTTGCGAATTATTGCTGTGATGCCGACTTTGTGATTCTTTTTCATGTGATTTTTTTAATAATTGCTCACCTTCATATGTGTCTTCCACTTTGAACAAATCTTTCAACATGCCAAAAGTAAAACAATGTGAACAAACATTTCGGAAAGAGTGGCTGCAGGATGGCATAATTAAAGATTAGGCGATGTCAATTCATGGAGATACGACTAAGGCTCGTTGTAAGTACTGCAAGTGCGAAATGAAAGCGAAAATACAAGACTTGAAGAAACATTCAGAGACTAAAAAACATAAAAATGCAGTGCCATTTAGGGATATGCCACCGTTTACATCTGTTTTCAGAACTACACAGAGTAATGAATCATCAAAAGTTGAAGGATGTCAGAGCCTCACTTGGAGTCGGTATAGACATAAAGATAGAAGGGATTTATAGAAGGGATATAACCCCAATACAAGGGAAATAAAATAACACCACTCGAATGCTCGAACAATCTAGAGCCTTCGAGAAGGATAGGTCAGTTTGCCTACAGCTCCGTGGACACAGGTGGAACCCGCCTACCGCGTGCCAAGACCTGGTCCACGAGAAGCTTGAAGAGAGTTACAGCCCGTGTCCGACCGAGACACAATAGAGGGCAGACGGCGACTGGACACCGAGGAAGAAGCAGGGTCTAGCTTAAGGGGGACTTGATAGATAGGAACCAAGTGTATTTAAGGATTGTTAATCATAAGATAGATGATAGAGTTTGCTGTGATGATTATGTGTATGATTGCTTTGTTCTGAACTCCTGTGATATTGTACTTAGTGTAACTGGCTGCGAAACCCATTCTTCGCAAGCTTACTGTGAATAAATTATATCAGATAGTATCAGAATGGAGTTTGTTGCCTGTCTGAACCCGAGTTTCATTTCCCTAGGTCTCTAGGACGTTGACAGGCTATTTGGGAGCTCGAAGCCGGTTTTGGCAAGCTCCAGACGATTAAAGTCTATTTCACTTTCTCGACAGCTCTTGGCTTTGCCAAGTAAAATATATTAACATTCATACACGACAAAGTCTTAACTTTACAGCGACTATCTTCTCATCTGTTCATAAACTATCGTAGTCCCTCTAGAAAGTTACTTAGAAACCATGTTTATAAAATTTATCATTGACATGACTGGACAATAACTGTGACAAAATACTAATCTTTTTCATTCCAACGACAGATTGTTCCGCGAAAAGTTGTGTGCATGTAAATTGTTCTCCAGCAGTGGCAAAGAACCGGAGAACCAAACAACAACACTACAGCAAAGAACACAGTAAATCAGATAAGTCCCATTTCATGCTTATTGGATCCCTAAACGATACTCAATTTTTTTTATTGATGTAACATTTTTTCTATGTATTTCAATTTATGATATATACATGCAAATTTCATGACCATTTGAATTTATTCTGTAGAAAGTGTGTATATAGACATTAAGGGACATAACCAATTTTTTTACACGCAAACTGTTTCCAAAGGGATTTAATTTCTAAAAATTTAAATTTAGCTAAATTTACAAGATGTCAACACTGGAACAGTGCATTGAATTAGGAGTTAAATTAGGTTATACTGCCGATAAACTGTCAGAATGGGCGCAAAAGACGCATTCAGAAAACATAGCGAGAGAAGACAGGGAAGCTGAAAGAGAAGAAAAACGACTGCAGATGCAAATGGAGGCTAAAGAGAAAAAGATGCAAAGAGAGGCGGAAGAGAAAAAGATGCAAATGGAAGCTGAAGATAGAAAAATGCAAATGGAGGAAAAACGAATGGAGCTTGAAGCTGCTAGCAAACAAGCTCAATTAAACGCAGAAGCAAAAATGTTAGAATTAGAATTAGTTTTGAAACAAAAGGAAATCGAAACGCAAACACAAGTAAAAGTTAAACATATGGAGATTGACTCCAACTTGGAAATTTCGGTAAATAAATTAAGGAGTAAAGAAGAGGAACAAAACTACAACAAATATAAAGGCTTAGTCAAACCTTTTTGTTCCGGAGATTCGATAAGTGCATACTTAGAGAACTTCGAGTGCTTAATGTCATATCATAGCATTTCAAAAGTCGATTGGGCATTTATCCTTATGAGAAACTTAGCATTATAGCCCTTAAAAGTAATTGAAACAATTCCACAAAGACATGAGGAAAGATTACGACTATTTAAAACAAAGAATATTACAACATTTTTCATTAGACACAGCAGGTTATCAATTGCAGTTTTTCAAAATTATCACCATCACCCAACCAAACGTTCATAGACTACGTGTCTACAGTACGAGATTATTTGCACTAAATGGATTACCTCAGCGGAAGACAAACAACAGCTATGATAAACTAAAAGAGCTAATAATAATTGACAAGATTATGAACACAATACCCCACTCCTTTCTCTAAATTTCTAAGACAAAGTGATTGTAAGACGATTCAAGAAGTCGAAAATAAAGGAAGTGCTTATTTCACAGCGAATCGTGACATTTTTCAGTTAAACAGTAGTCAGAACGAAACAGCAGCGGTCACAAACACCAAATATTCAAAACCAAGGGATAATAGGTTCAAACAACGCTCTAAATTCACCAAACCAGTCCTGTGTCAATATTGTCATTGACTCATGAACAGTACGCAATATGTGATAAATCACCAACCTACCCACATCACCTTCAAATGATGGTGGAAAACAAAGAAAACAAAAGAAATGCGTATAAGAGAGCGGTCAAATGTTACTTTTTTTAGCTACGGGATTTTAGCGGACGTTGTGCGGCCGCAAGATGATGAAAACAAGCCAATGCAGCATAATAGATCATTACGGATGAAGAAACGAAGGCTGAATGAATTGAATCCAGAATGAAAGTGAGAATGAATCAGGGGAAAGCTGTAGAAGTCATTAATACATCAATAATAACACCTTAACACATGTAAAAAGTTCCAGTTGGTCCACCCTGGAGGGCCATACAATCCCATATCCAACGAAATGGCCAAAGCCGTTAGCGTCAAAAGGCAAGAAAATTTTTAAAATTTTTCCCTTTAAAAGGGTTTGGTTGGGAATAAAACAAAAACAAAAATAAAAAATTCATTTGGGCCCGGTTTCCGGGAAAAAATTTTTTGGCGGA
>JACEFZ010023051.1:0-88202 GCA_014155875.1 Cepaea nemoralis | reverse complement strand
ATTTTCCCATTACAACTGACTATTGGGCCGATATATTTTTTTAACGGATATTTTTTAATCAGCCCAAAAATCCGACTACATTTATATGCTCGGTGATTCCAATGCTCGTGTGGGCAAGGACTCGAGTTCATGGCCAGTGTAGTGCCCTGGAAAATACAACATCGCTCGCATGAATGAAAATGGGCAAAGTCTGCTGGAGCATTGCACCAGAAACGACCTATGTATTACAAACTCCTTCTTTAAAACAAAAGAGATGCATAAGGTCACATGGAAACATCCAAGATCTGCCCATTGGCATCAGTTGGACTTCATCATCAGACGCAGACAACATCTGAACCAAACATCATTAACTCGAAGTTACCACAGTGCTGACTGTGATACGGACCATTCTTTGGTTGTTGCAGGGTTAGACTGAGACCAAAGAGAATCTACTCAGCTAAACACAAATCTAGCCCCAGGATTAATATTATTAACACCCACGATCCTGATAAGTGCTTTGAGCTCCAGCAGCAACTTGAAGACACTTTCACTGATACATCTGAAAATTGTACAGCAAGTGAAAAGTGGGGTAAACTCAAGGAAACTTTATAAAACAGCGGTAAGGGTTTACGGCACTGCGGATCATAAGAGGCAGGACTGGTTTGCGGCAAACAGCCAGACACTGCAGCCCTTGATTGATAAAAAGAAGATAGCTCTCTTAAGAAACAATGGAAGAACAACGCTTAACACTCTCAGTGAGCTGAAGCAAGCTAGGAAGGATGTGCAAAAGGCTGCCATGCAGTGTTCAAATGACTATTGGATCAAGTTATGTGAGTCCTTACAAATGCAAGTGATAAGGGAAACGTCAGAAGCATGTATGAAGGGATAAAGAAAGCCAGTGGTCCAATGATCAAAAAAGTGCACCACTGAAAACCTTGACTGGAGACATCATCACTAATAAGAAAAGCAGATGGATAGATGGATAGAGCACTATTTGGAGCTTTACTCAAGTGAGACCAAACTAGCGGATGATGCCCTCAACGCCACAGAGGCCCTGCCACCTCTTGACCACCTGGACACATTTCCCACCATAACAGAAGTTAAGTGTGATGTAAATGAACTTGCATCTGGCAAGGCTCCAGGTAAGGATGGGATTCCAATAGAGGTTATCAGGCGTGGGCAAGACACACTCAATCTACAGATTATAGAGCTATGCTGGCGAGAAGGACAAGTCCCACAGGATTTCAAAGACTCAAGCATCATAACATTGTATAAAGGCGATCGGAGCGACAGTAACAACTATATGGGTATCTCACTTCTGTGTATTGTTGGGAAAGTATTTGCAAGAATTGTTATGCACAGGGTTCAAGCACTGGGAGATCAAGACTATCCTGAATCGCAATGTGGCTTCCAACAGAACCGGTCTACCGTTGATATGATATTCTCATTGCGACAAATGCAAGAAAAACGCTGTGAACACAATCAGCTATTGTTTATTGCCTTCGTTGACCCCACAAAGGCCTTTGATTTGGTCAGTCGTAAGGGTCTGTTCGAGGCACTAAAGAAGATTGGCTGCCCACCAACTCCTCTGTCTATTGTGGAATAGTTCCACACTGGCATGAAGGGTATAATCAAGTTTGATGGTGCAATTTTAGAAGAGTTTGAAATCAAGAGTGGAGTTAAGCAAGGCTGTGTACTAGCTCCCCCCTATGCTAAGTGACCACTGTGACGAGGTAGAGGGGGCTTGAGTGTTTCAATGACCCCAAGAGCTATGCCGACGGTAACACAGCTACTGGTAGGGTCACCCATGTCGGACAGGTCAAGGGAGAGGGACCAGACCAAGCGATACACAAACCTGCTGCCTTGTAGGTAGACTGGGGACAGTCAAAGGCTAGGGAAAGAACCCCCAAAAATGCTTGTCGAAATCGGATGTACTGAGCCACAGACTTGACAAAGCAGTGCAACGTAACTTAATTCATTATGTTACAAATTAAAATTAATCGTTATGGTGCTAATCCCGCGAAGTCCCATCAGGCGGTGATAGTGCCGGTCCCCCTGCCTCGAGACCAAGCGATACACAAACCTGATGCCTTGTAGGTAGAAGGGGGACAGTCAAAGGCTAGAGAAAGCACCCCGAAAAATGCTTGTCGAAATCGGATGTACTGAGCCACAGACTTGACAAAGCAGTGCAACGTAACTTAATTCATTATGTCACAAATTAAAATTAATCGTTATGGTGCTAATCCCGCGAAGTCCCATCAGGCGGTGATAGTGCCGGTCCCCCTGCCTCGAGGGGGTCCACTCATGACTACTGGGGATCACCTTCCCCTGTGCTGCGGAGTCAAGGCACAGAGGAGTAGGTTAAGAGCTATTAACCAAATACCCCGGACACTCAACATACTACAGTAGAATGCCGAAGGAGTTTATAACAAGAAAGTCTCCCTAACAAAGCGTCTTCATAAAGATAGAATAGATGTGGCATGCGATCTAGAGACACATCTCAACGCCAATCACGGATTCTGAGTCAGAGGATATCAGGCCACACGTTTCGACCGCGAAGGGCACAAAGGGGGAATTTTAATACTTACACAAAATACAATACCTTGCAGCGAAGTATCTGTGATCTCTGACAACCAAACGGAAATTATAGGTGTTGATATAATGATAAAGGACGTGAAAATAAGAATTTACAATCTGTTTAGCCCAGCAGATACACTCTCAAACATGAAAATAACTGACACAAACTGGATTATTGTCGGAGACTTTAATGGCCGTTCAGAAAGATGGAGATACCCAGATACTGACAAAAGAGGAGATGAAGTGGAGGACTGGGAAATAGACTCATATCTCTATCTACTCAACAAAGCGGATGACACACCGAGCTTCTACTCCAGAAGATGGTGTACCACTTCGACTCCAGACTTAGCTTTCTGCACAGGAGACATCCTCCACAAAATCGATCGCCATGTGTTTGACCAATTAGCAGGTAGTGACCACAGACCAATCAAGCTTGTAATGAATATGGAGTATGTTCCACAGGAGCAAAAGCCTTTGCCCCGCTGGAATTACAAACGAGCAGATTGGGACAGATTTGCCATACTAACAGACAAATATTGTGAAAACATTAAATACACGATATGGCAACATGAAACAAATGGTGGAAAGTCTAAACAGAGCAATAATACAGGCGGCCACTAAGTCTATTCCAAGACGAGCGGAATTACAAACCATACTGTACTGAAGGACTACAAATTTTGGAGGACAAAGTTGAAGATGCCAGGAAGACAGCAAAGAGAGAACAAACAACTGAAGCGAACATCTCTCTCAAAACCATCTCAGCAAAATATAAAAGAACAGTAAATCAAACAACAAGAGATTGTTGGAGGGAAAAAACAGAAAACCTGAATTTTTACAAGGATGGAAACAAACTATGGAAACTAGTGAAAGCCATGAACACTGAAGGACCTAGAAACAAACAAATAACAATTAAACAAGGAAAAGCCTTGCTTACAGGGAAAAGGGCTACAAATGCACTAATGGAACACTATGCCAGTGCAAACCACGTTGATATTACAACCGAACAGAAGAAAGCAATCAAAGAGAAACAGATACATCATAGTAAAACAGAGACAGCAGCAGAATATTTGATGGCAAATCTAACAATGGAAGAAATGGAACAGGCAATGAATACCATAAAAAAGAAGAAATCACCAGGAAAGGATGGAATCACAAATGAAATGCTAATAGGACTAGGCACTAAGGCAAAAAAAAAAGAAACTACTATCAGTCCTAAATTACAGCTCGAAGAGAGGAATAGTCCCACAGGCATGGAAGGAAGCTATACTAATACCAGTCCCAAAGAAAGGAAAAGACCTTGAAGAATCAAATGGCTATCGACCTATCAGTCTACTTAGCTGTGTAGGAAAATTAATGGAACGCATTATCAATGGCAGGCTAACATGGCATCTGGAAGAAAACAAACTCTTAACACCACACCAAGCAGGATTCAGAAAGTACAGATCCACTGAAGATCAAATAACCTATATAGCTCAGGAAATAGAGGATGCCTTCCACTAGCGGTCTGGATAGATTTATAAAAAAGTATTTGATAAAGTATGGAAGGAAGGACTGAAAGTAAAACTGCAAAAAATGCATGTTTGTGGGAAAATGTACAAATGGATCAGCCAATACCTTGAGAACAGAACTGCCAGGACAAAAGTACAAGGACAAACAAGCAAAATGATGCTGTTGGAGCAAGGTGTCCCCCAAGGAGGAGTTCTTTCACCAACATTATTCCTAGCATATCTTCTTCTTCTTCTTCTTCTTCTTCTTCTTCTGCGTTCATCCGGAGTTTTTTTTTCGGATGTGATTGCGTTGTGCCTGTTTACAGCAGAGCTGCGTTCTTGCGCCGTTAGACCGACACATGCGACTTCTGCGGGCATTTGTTGAACTGGGTTAACCTTCCCGGGATTCCTAGCATATATAAATGACATCACGTAAAATTTTCCAGCCGGAGTACACATCCTCCTTTGCAGATGACCTAGCCATATGGACATCTGAAGAATATATTAGTACAGCTAACAGCAAAATACAGCAAGCTTTATTAGCACTAGTGGACTGGTCAAAATCATGGCTAGTAAAGATAAGTGAGGAAAAAACAACATGCACAGTGTTCTCCCTCTCAAATAAAACTCAGCAACCTAAGCTGGTATTGATTGGAAAAATATTGCGCCATGCAGAAAATCCAAACTATCTAGGAGTCACCTTTGATCGTCGCCTGACATGGAAGACATAGGTTGAGAAAAATCGAACAAGAGCAAGGCAGAGAATGGCAATCATGAAAAAGCTTGCTGGTACAACGTGGGAAGCAGATGAGAAAGTCCTCAAGAAGTTATATACTGGACGGGTGAGGCCAGAACCGGAATATGGCATTGCAGCTTGGGCAACAGCCAAACTTTAACAAAATAAGTTGAGTCCAAAATCAAGGAATGCGAATCATAACTGGAAGCCTGAAGACAACGCCTATTAATGAACTAGAAAATATCACTTGTTTATAACCAATGCAGGATAGAAGAGATAACAGAGCCCAGCAACAAGCAGAAAAACTTAGAAGATTGACAGATCACCCTGTGTATAACAGGTTTAATGGTTTTGGAAAGGGAAGACTGAAGCGTAGCAACTCTCTAGAAACTGCAAAACGAAAGATTGGGGCAGATACCATACTTAACATATCAACAGTCAAACCCATTTACAATGCACACAAGTCCCCAGCTTGAAGACAGCATCAACTGCCTGAGATGATAGAAAACATTCCTGGTATTGAGAAAAACAACACTCAGAATGAAAGCGAAAGAAGAAAAATAACCCATGCATATACAGATGGATCAGCCAAAAATTCAATAGAAAATGGAGGAGGAGGAATTCTCCTTAATTTAAAAAATGGAGGTAAACAAAAACACACAGTCAGTGGCAACTGGAAAATTTTCAAGTAACTTCAAAACGAAGGTAGAGGCTTTGAAAATTGCAGCAGAAATGCTCTTGATGGAGGAAAATAAAGAGAAGCAAATAGCTATCTTCACAGATGCAAAGTCAGTTGTCTCAATACTGAAGAGCAATAACAGCACAGAACTAGCTGACCTAAGAGCAGCACTCCATGGTCTATGCCAGAAATTTTTAAAAAAGTTGCAATACAGTGGATCCCATCACATTGCAGTATACCTGGAAATGAAGAGGCTGACAGACTAGCAAAAGAGGGCGGATGACTACCACAGCCTGACATAGACATAACCTATAATGAGACACAGAGGTTTATGAAAAGCATTTATAGAACCAAATGGGAATCAGAGCATCCAGGCCACCAGAAGGATGATGCATATTACAAACTCGACCGAAGAGAACAAGTAGCAATCTTCAGACTCCGCAAAGGACATAACAGGCTGAAATACCACTTGTTCAATAAACTAAAGATAGGAGATACCGATGAATGTAATTGTGGAACTGGTAAAATGATAGCTAAACATTTGCTGCAGGAGTGCCCAATATATGCAGAACAGAGAAAGATATTTTGGCCCACACCTGCTTCATTTGAGGACAAGCTCTATGGAGATATCAACAAGCTGAAGTTGACTGCAGCTTTCTTTAACTACATTCAGGTTGACATCTAAAGGTGCATGAAGAAGTGTTTAGACTGCCACACTTCATACCACAGGTATGTCAGTTACAAAAGCGTCCCAGTGGCACGAAATTGAATATTGCTTGGATAGCAAACCATTACGTGGAAAGTCCGAATCGAAAGCTCACTGTGTGAATGTCATCTGCAGACTGCATTCTTCTGGTTTCCGGAGGAACGGCCTATGATGAACGGAAGGCCCAATATACGGAAGTGAGGCTAAGCAGCCATGTGCAGGACGTGACGATTCCTTGGGCTAGCCCAGTACCAGAGCGCTGTGTGTCGGCTCTGTAAGTATGGAAGCCTCCTTGGATGGCGGGGAATGCCCATGGTCTGCCCCTGCCTTCCCTTGAGGGCTGACCAAGTTGTCTCTGGCTGTTGTATATGGGCCAGCTGGTATGGGGGATAACACCACAACATTGAGAGTCAAAAGTCCTAAGAAACCCCCGGGAAGGTTAACCCGGTCAACAAATGCCCGCAGAAGTCGGATGTGTCGGTCTAACGGCGCAAGAACGCAGCTCTGCTGTAAACAGGCACAACGCAATCACTTCCGAAAAAAAAAAAAAAAAAATCCAGATGAATGCAGAAGAAGAAGAAAAAGAAGAATGGCAAAGGACATCTTTTTTATTTATTTTTTATTTGGTGAATTACGTATGGGTAAGAAATCTTAGGCTCGACCTCTACTACGATACAAAGATGTGTGTAAGCGGAACATGATTGAAACATACCCAGTCTACCGCATCTCCAAGACGATCGGAGCTGAAGCAAGCTAGGAAGGATGTGCAAAAGGCTGCCATGCAGTGTTCAAATGACTATTGGATCAAGTTATGTGTCATAACTAAGAACATCTTAGGAGGATGGATGATGGCAGAATACCAAAGGACATCTTTTTTGGTGAAATACAGATGGGTAAGAGATCTCAGTGTCGGCCTCTACTACGATACAAAGATGTGTGTAAGCGGGACATGATTGATACAGACATTGATAATGCAAATTGGGAGCTTGTCGCCGCTGAACGTTTTGCATGGAGGGCAAATATCAGAAATAGAATAAAGACAAAGGAGAAAATGATCGCAGATAAGTCACACACCGAGCGTGCGAGACGTAAGATTGTACATGATGGTGGAAATTACCAATGTTCTCACTGCATCCACTGTGGACGAACATTTACTGGGCCAATCGGCCTTATCAGTCACATTCGCTACCGCCATGGGTTGTAGTTATTATGCCTTTTTGAAGCACAGTGTAACAAAATATTGTCTGTCAAGACGGCACGGTGCCAATTAATTTATTATTAAGTTCAATACTTTGTCATCGCTTTGTGAAAAGCCGACGCCCTTACCATCGAAATCAACGCAAAGCGATCTGTCCGCAAACTGACTGCTGCTGATATTGAACACCCCCTCTCTCTCCCCCATCCCCCATATTGAGTTACCCAACTACGCTCACTAACCCCTACGCCACCAAATGCCGATAATTAACAAAGATTACAAACAGTTACCAGACAGACAGTGGGATCAACACCTTGCGTCACGTATACTGAAAGACAGAAGATCAAATGGTTTGGCCATCTCGTTAGAATACAACACCATCAACTACCAGGACTGGCCCTACACCAAAGAAGACTTGCTACGAGAGCAAGAGGACGCCATCAAAGTCATTGTACAATCACATGGAATGACACTATCAAATGCCACTCATTGGGTGCTGGAGCGCCAATTATCCTCCCCCACGACACTTGACGGCACAAGTGGACGATGATGATGATGGTGGCGATGATGGTGGTGAGGATGATGATGATGGTGGTGATGATGATGATGGTGCTGATTATTATGATGATGATGATGACGAAGGTGGTGATGAAAATGGTGGTGTTGATGACAAAAAAGGGGAAGGGGAAAACCGCAGTAGTTAGCAGCACTATGCCAGCATGGGTTCGAATCTCCGCGATGCAGAGATTTAAACACACATTAACCTGTGTTTCTAGCTCGGCTAGTCTAAACTGGTATCAGGAAATGTTATAGGAAGAAAATGCGACTGATGTGATACCGACCCCAGAACCCACTGAGAGCCAGTTGGCCTTTAAAACTATGCGTCTAGCACCATATACCCAATATGCCACAAAGCATATTATAATGTAAATTTCCGTTCACTGAGCAATGAAACTGAGACAGATACAGCGAAACATAACAAATAACATGATAACCCTAGTACGGCGATACATCGTCCTTCTGTCCAAATAGGAGGTCACATATTGGCTATATATTATCCTTAGGCACTGAATTAGTTAATGTTTGTAAAAGTTCAGCTTTCTTAACTGCGATGGCGTGTGGGTGTCAGTTCTCCTGGATGTTGATTGTGCTCCATACTTCGCTGTTGGTCTTTCTTTCTGTCCACGACATTTTCGTCGTTCTATTCTAAATGTAGTCATTAGGCTTTAAATCAAGTGCTCATTGAGAGGTCAGCTTGGACGCGATGGATAACTGATTCAGTGCCAAACAAAGAGTACTTTGTACCAAACATTGTGCACAGCAAATGAATAAGTATTGTAATGCAAAATTCCGTTCAGAGCACTTAAATTGTTGAAGACACGATGAAATAAAACAAATAACACAATGACCCTAGTACGGCAAATATCGTCCTTTTGTCCAAATTGAAGGCCAAATTTGGCGATATATTATCCTTCAGCACTGAATCAGTTCAGTTCATGCGCTTGAGCGTAAACTTGTGGTGCGCTGAGTGCGGGGTAGTTAGTTCAGTCCACATACAAGTCAGTTGAACTTTAACGCTGGTTTCTCGTTCATAAAGCCATAACAAACTTTTTTTTTTCCATATCCTTTACAGGACATCGCTGTCAACACCAGCATCTTTCAGCTGTATGTTGATTTCTTGGCAAGATTACGCTCAGTAGTTTGCCATTGCTTTCTGAGCGGCTGGCTCACATACCCCGTAAGTTACCAATGCGATTCGAACCATTGCTGATTCTCACCGTCATCACGTTACCTACGAGAGTATACGAGATTACGGAGAAAAGTCGCTAACCTCTAAGCCACGAAGCCGGCCATAACAAACTACTACGTGTAAGACTACCTCGTGAAACATGTGGTTGGGGTAGATAGCAAACATGCTGTAAAAGACGTGCAACATTATTTCCCATGTCTCAAATATTCATCACCCCGGGAAGGTTAACCCGGTCAACAAATGCCCGCAGAAGTCGGATGTGTCGGCCTAACGGCGCAAGAACGCAGCTCTGCTGTAAACAGGCACAATGCAATCACGTCCGAAAAAAAAACTCCGGATGAACGAAGAAGAAGAAGAAATATTCATCATCTAATTTCATATATTCTGGCAGAATTCCTAACCTTTTGAAAATAAAGTGTGTTCGTTCGTTCATCTAATCTCGAAAGGAAATTGTCCGTTTATGGTATTCATATGTCCGCACTCCCGTGGACTCTTTTATCCCCTCTGCCCATCGTTTTTGCATGGTCGGCCTAGTCTTCTGTTGCTATATTCACTGGTCATGGGGAAATAACTCCAGACATATCCAGGTAACTTACTTTTACAAACTTCTCGTTTAAACTTTCAAGGTGAGTGCCTCGTACCTACTATGCCCGTTTATTCTCTGGTCATATTGTACTCTTGGCTTGTATTTCCCTCAGTTTCACCTCGTTTGGCTATTTTCCATCTAAGTTAACGATCTTGCATACATACTCGTTACATATTCATTATGTTTCGTGTTACTGGTATAGCTTTTCGGGCAGTCCTGCCGGCGTAGCTTGAAAGGTTTTGCATGTATCACCTTGTACCGGGAGGGCGCGCTTTTGCGATGCTACTCTTGGCTTGCGTGTGCGTGAATAGTCTGTCCTGCCAGCAGTCATATGCATTGCGAACTGCTGAGGCTCGGCCGTAAATAGGCAGATTTGTTTGCAACTTAGACGAGCAATATCTTCTGTGGTAGAATCTCGCTAATAACGTGTGTGTGTGTGGTCTGTTCTGGTGGACAGTCCGTCTATCCGATGGATATCTGGTTGATCCTACCAGTAGTGTTACGCTCATTCGCTTGTCGCTACGCTTGACTTAAAAACTGAAATTAAAGGAATTGACGGAAGGGTCGTTTGCACGAGGCTCTCGTGAGCCAATATATACAGGGATAACTGGCCGTGGCAGCCTAACGTCCACTGCATCTGTGTCTCCAGTCGTCTTGCCATGCTCGCCACTGGAACCAGATGGACGCAGGCGAGAGAGCGAGGTCAATGGAGTTGCGCGACCACTACCTCACTATAATCCAAACTAAAGCACAAGTCATTCGTTCTTCATCAAATCAAAGATGCAATGAATGAATGGTCCTCGTCATTCGTGATGGATGACCATCCATGTTTCGTGTATGTTTGCAGCATACATTTTACAATGCCACTGTTTTCAAAGTAAATATAACATTCATGCCAACTGGTGTGCGAAAGATGAGTGATTGTAAGGGACGGATGTATGACGGGCCTAAGTGCCCAATTTGTGACCACCTTGAAACTAAAGTTCATTCGTAAGTTGTTTGTTTTGCCTCTGTGTTCGCTCGCTTTGATCTCAAGCATAGTTCATATACGTGCTACTACTAGTACTGGACTGATGTTTGCGCGTGAGCCAGCTTGCCCTATTACCAGAATCCCTCGCCATCGGGAGAACCGACTCAGACTTCTGAGGTACTTATAATTTACTCCAAGTCAAGGATGAGAAGTCAACATTTCGGTCCAATTGTCCGGTGCAGGGATTGAACCTACTACCTCGGCATAAGCACATCGGATGTTTAAGAACAAGTGCTCTTATGCATTCAGCCATGCTCATCTCGTTCTTTCTTCTATAACAAAACGAGGAGGATCCGATTTCCATGCTTGCTATACGAGGAATAGAGTGACCCCCTATTGTCCGTCCGGTGTACTCAAAGTTAGTTGCATGTTCTTTATTTGTGATTTACTAGGTAATTTTTACTTTCAATAGTTTGTAAATGCTTTCTAAACGACCGACGCTGACCCCATCAATATCAACACAAGGTATCTCCTTTCAAATCATCTGCAGCTGGGACGCAGAGGTGTTTCCAAGGCACCAGGGCCGGGTTATATACTGGCCAAGACCTATTGACGCGTCCTCGTCGAGCGTCCTAGGCAACAGGTCCCTTCGGGGTCCTGGCTAAAGTCAGTAGGATCGCCGATTCCTCCGAAGTCGGAGAGTGTCTGCCTGTACGACGAGGAACCACCAGTCTGCACACCAATAAGCCAGACATGGGACAACGGATACTCACGCAAACTCAGGTCCTGTATGACATCACACTGATGTTGGACAACAGGATGCCTTCATCCGACATACAGGACTTCGCGTTGGAGCTCAAGCCAACGAACACAAGCAAGCAAGCAAGCATCTGCAGCTGATTTTGGAACCCTGGACTTGGTGTGTCGTGGAATTGTGAAACGCGTTCACTGTCCCTGTGCCACGGCATGTAACAGCAATGACAGATAATCGACGTGCTAAAGATGAGTGATGAAGGGCCGGGTGTAGGACGGGCCTGAGTGCCCAATGTGTGACCCCTATGAAAATAAAGTTTGTTCGTACATTATGTTTTCCCCCCTGCTTAGCTCGCTTCAAACTCCAGTCTATACACGTGCTACTACTTCTAGTGTATTGGACTGATTTTTGTGAGTATATTAACTTTCTATATTACCAGTGTGCCTCAGCCATCAGGTAAACCCACTCCAACTTCTGAGGTATTTGTAATTTACGTCCCCAAGTCAAGGATGAGAAATCATTTTAGTTCAACTGACCTGTGATGGGGTTGAACCCGCTACTTCAGCATTAGCAAACTGGATGTTTTAAGAACGAACGCTGTCATCCATGCTCTCCCCCAGATATGGTTATGACTTCAGTGCTACGATGCTGAGCCAAGTTGGCTACTAAAGTTAGTTGCCTATCCTGTTACAGAAAGTGCAGTCAACCCCAGCATTTTTTGTTTTTTCTGCTGTTTGTGACCTCTTGTCAACTTTACGTTCAGCAGTTTGCCAAAGTTTTCTTTACAATATACAATTTCGTTAAAAAAACACAAGGGAGTTTGCTGCCAAATCGCCCACAGCTGTGTTTCGAACTTGGTATGTGGGATTACGAACTGCGCCCATAAACTCTTTGCCATGGAACCGGCTAGTTGGCTACTGCTAAAACAAAATTGGGCAGGCATAAACACTTTCTTACCACTGGTGTTAGCAAGGGCCAGACCTGGCTAACACGGTTAGTCTGCAGCACCCCAAAGAGTACTTTGTATGTAATGAGTTGTTTCTCTGCTTCCAAATGAAAAGGATGTTGGATGTGGGGATACATTTACAGCTGAAGGATATAAATATCATATCCTCACTGTAAACTGACAACACAAGCAGCAATCTGTCCACAGGGAACAATGAAGAGGAAACACTCAAGCAAAGAAAACAGTCTACATACTGTACATGCAGATGTCTACCCTTTCCTGCAGTGCTGATCATTATGGTGTCTCTGATATCCATGTCAAGGCTATGAAATCTTGCACACTGCATGAAAGAGATCCCAAGACTGGAAAACTGTCTCATGTTATAGCCAGAAGTTTCTTTTGTGGTGCGCTCCTCTTCCTTTGCTCAGTGCCCCTTCCACCTGTCTTCACTATAGAGACTGGCCCACCCCGCTCATATTTTACACTTTACTCACTTCCTGTCAGCTGACCTACAGAGCTCCTGGTAGGCTGGACCTCACCTGAGTGACATTTAAAAAAAAAAAGCTTTTTGAGAAATGTCTTTTGGTTTTTGTGCTTATAAAGGCTTTCTAGCTGCAACATCCATTCTATCATTTGTGATTGTGTACCTCTTAAGCTAATTCCACCTTTCATTTTTATTGATTTGTTCAATGAAAATACAGTAAAAGTCAGTGATAGAAACAATGTTTTATTTAGACATAACTTATGACAAGACAACACAAAATTATTCATGTGTAAAACAAGATTTAAAAAAAAATTTATTTACCTAACTGGGAGTACAGGGAAAACAATTTTAGACTTCAAAAAGCCCTAGACTTGTGGACTCAAACTACAGCATGGAGTCCAAAGAGCATCAACAACAGATCAAAAGGGATGCTGGCTAAATATATTTGCAGTAATGATCATAATACACTCAGTTACTGATAATTAAAATGTAACATGATGGCACAACATTGGTGGTGTGAACTTATACACACCCATCGAATCAATGTAGTAGCAAGACACCAGTGGTTATGGGGTGGATCCGAACTGGGGCGATTTCATTTATGTTTATTTGACCTGAGCTCCCAGGTCGTCCCAGCCTGAAAGGGCATCACGATATGGCTAGGGAAGTAAAGACAGCCTGCGAGACAACATACGCCCATTGCACTTTACTTGTTGACTTGACCATTGGCCCTGAAGTTCAAGAGTGCTTCCCCATTGATGTGTTACACTGGACATGTCCATGCATGGAAAGACGGTGTCTGTGTCAATACTGCTAAATTTACAGTACAAGCTTTTATTTTCCTTCATGCCCCCGACAGGTTCAGATAAAATTCAGACAAACAATCGTGTAACCACAGGTTCTGATTCACGCTCGTTTGTCCTGAGATGTTGATGAACAGATGGTGTATGTGCAATTACTGCCAAATGTATGGCATGCTGGTAGCAGGTTCAACCACTACACCTGTCAGTTACTACAATATTGACTGACGTCTCTGGGACACAAATTACGAGTACCTCATTCACCGGATGGCGAGGGACATTGCTATAGGGAGAGCTAATCCACATGCAAAAACCAGCCCAGTGCACTGGAAGTAGTAGCACGTGTATGGACTACGCTTGAGTTCAAAGCCAGCAAGCGGGCGTAACAAAACAAATCAGGACACACTCTTATTTTCCTTCATACCCTTAATAGGTAAAGAGAGAAATCCAGAAAGACAAACATGTGTAACTGCAGGTTCTGTCTTGCTCATTTGTCCTGAGATGTTGGTGTACAGCTATGCTATATTATCTGCTCCCCACTAATATACACTCCAGATTTCCTGACATTTTGAAGACTAGAATTGTCCTCCCTCAACTTCACAAATACCAATACTTTAAATACTACGGGCAGGTTCTCTCATTTTGAAATTGTCTCAGCCATATCAGCATACTCTTTATGGTATCTAGCTGCCAACAGATTTTTAACATTATCAGAACTCAAGGCATTCGATCATATCCATAATGATATATGAATAAACATTGTCTAAGCTAAATGCAAATTTACAATTAATGCCTATAAATGGATTGAATAGGGGGTGAGGGTTTCAGTTATCTTCTCAAAGAAAATAAATGAAGTTATGTGATAATACATAAGAAGTAAAATATACATTCATAGACACAAACACAATGTGACAGGACAGGCTAACAAAATAGAATAATAATATGCAGAGAGGTCAGCTCTGCCTAGTATATACAAACAATATTGTTTATCCGTGGTCTACGCTTTATGTTGCCCTTGCACAAAATATGATGTCTCCCCCTCCCCTATAAAAAAAAAAAAAACCCACAACAAAATATGGGAGTGCAACAGATACACAGGTCAGTTGGATTAAAATTGGGACTTCTCGTCCTTGATTTGGGGACATACATTATAAGTACTTCGGAGTGGGTTCTCCTGATGGCGAGGGACACTGGAGATAGGGGGGAATCTAATCCACACGCAAATATCAGACCAGTGCACTAGAAGCAATAGCACATGTGCGGATTACACTTGTGGTCAAAATGAGCTAACCCAGGCCCCCCCATCAAGGTTAGCCCAGTTTGTTTTTAAAAAGTACCCTCTGATCAAATATAAAACGAGTTTTCTCGTCGTAAATTTGTACAACGAAGACACAAATACAGACTGCACAATTTATTGCCTGGCATGGTTTTGTATCTTGTCATGTGCAAACTATATAACCAAAAATGTGAAGCATAATTTGAGAGCCTTTCTGGACTGAAATACAAAACAAATATAGTAACGCACAGTGGCATATTGGTGTAATGGATATGGCCTTATTCAGCAAAGGCACGAGTGTAATAGGATGAGGGTTGCATGCCTCCACTGGACGTGTGCTGCATGAAAGATACACTGACCTCCTGCTCCTCCATGCACTCATGCCTAAATTTGTGATGGTTCCAGCACTTCACTTACGTAGAGCACCCACTTCTTCGGGACTTTACAAGGTGTGCACTGCTGATGACCCGCAGACTACACAAGTCAACCTCACCTCCCCGTGGTGTTGTCCGGGAAAACATGGCAGCCAGGGGGAACGGACACTTCTTGGTCAGATTTTTCTGTCCTAAATCTGGCCTAGTAAGCGGGCAGGGGATTTTTCCTACTGGTCAGAGAAAAAGAAAGAGGCATAATCGGCTCACCCTCAACACTGTATGGTACAAGAGGAACATGAGACTTACAACCCAGTGTAAACACATGCATAACCAAGACAGCTTGCTTTATACCACAAATAAACAATACTTCAATTTGCAGAGGCCGCTGCCATACATTACTGGCACCTCCCGCGGTGTAAGCAGACAGACATGGTGATCAATTTGCAACTACCCTTGAAATGCATGCAATTACTCTGATCTGTTAGTGATCATGTTGTATATTTCAGCCAAAATAGGATTTCTTTGCTTATATCTTATTTAGTTCTATAGTATGCCCCTGACAAGACCGCAAAATATGTCAGGCACTGTAATTTACTGTGTTCAAACATAAAAAGGCAGGAGATGGAACACACAATGTTTTGGGCACACAGAGAGGACCAACCCCAGCTCAGTGTTTTGTGGGCATAGAATAGTTAAAGTGATGGATGTATGTTGCTGGTTGAACATACAGGACTTGATATATGACCAACAACATCAACCAAATAAAATAAAATACCTTTAATAAAAACAGCACTAAAAGTCTATTCATACAGTATTTATAATTACATTAACACTCTGCTAGCACCGTGGCCAATGGTCTGAGTTTCCAAATTTGTAGTTTTGGAATTGAGTCAGCTTACGGAATATGGTATGAGAGATGTATCAGGTTGTTAGTATGACAGTGACTACTAGGAGTCTCCATGGGAAAAGTGGTTAAGCTGCATGTTCCGTGCTCCTGTCGATTTGATTCCTGATTCATTCAGCTCTAGAATGCAATTTCTATTCTAAGACTCTTGGGAGTCATCGCTAGAGCTGTGAAGTTAATGTTTTGTGGGACACTTTCAGCAGGTTGCCTGTCATAAGAGATCAAGCCTTACTGGGGGTCGCCGCTAGAGCTATGAAGTTCATGCTTCGTATGACACCAGCAGGCTGCCTGCCGTAAGAGATCAAGCCTTACTGGGGGGTCGTCACTGGAGCTATGAAGTTCATGCTTTGTATGACACCTTCAGCAGGCTGCCTGCCGTAAGAGATCAAGCTTTATGGAATAAAACTCGGTGCAGTTAAGTAAATCCTCTTTCCATGAAAACCTTCACATAATTAATGTTTGGCCACACACAAATCTAATGTTTACAGACAAAGCCAAATATGACACAGAACAATGAAGCCATGGGAGGTCACCAATTCTGAATACCTTGGCTAGGTAACAACAATGGGAACTGTCCAAAAGAAGTCAAGACTTAGACTTTGGCCTTAGCAATACAGTGGCTAACAGCATGAAGATTCTATGGCACGACACCAGCAAACAATCAACAAGTACACGTGTTCAGATCTTGCCAAGAAATCAACATACAGCTGAAAGATGCTGGTGTTGACAGCGATGTCCTGTAAAGGATATTTAAAAGAAAACCTGGACTTTTTTCAATTGACATGTGACAGAACCATTGTTTGAACATCATGGATCAAGAAGGAACATGTTCTACAAGATCTGAACATTATAGAATACTGGCCCATAATTAACCCCGTGTTTCAGAAACTGAAATACTCTGGCCCCATTAAAAGCCAGGGAAAGACTGGCCACTCATCCCTCCATGCATTCCGGCCTAAAGGATGCCTATTAGCACATAAGAGACCCACAGGTTCCTGCTTCATGACATTTAACTGATGGATAAGTGTCATGGGATTATTAATCGTCTTAAGTGACTTCCAGTATCTGCTGTAGGCTTATATATCATCAAAATGTTGACACTGTGTTATAATACAACATGTCTGCTACCACATTGACAACTTTTAAATCATAACTGTGACACACCCCTGCTTCCCATTTTCTGCCATCCTTTTTTGTTTGGCACTGAATAAGTCTATAATTAGGACCAGCTTTTAACTGTTCACAGCTAGTGACAAAGTTGTGTTTACAGATATACAAACTAGAGGACATATCAGACCAACAGAAAGATTGAAGAGAACAAAACTGATGCTGGGCAAACCCAGGTAAGCCAAATATTTAGTATATGATGCTAGCCCTAATTTTAGATCAATGGACACTCACTGGGCAATATAGCCTGCTGCCTTTACTTCCACAAAACATTCCTTGCTGTCCACTTTTGGTCTGGCCAACCTGGGAACGCAGATATTTTATTTAAAAATCCACACCTGAAGGCGGATTCGAGCCCAGGACCACCAGACCAGCAACAAAAACAAGAGGATATCCAAAAAAGATAGAATAGCAGTGAAACAATATGTTCAGGGATGAATATCATCGACTAGAGAATTATCTTCAGGGTCACCTCCTCCTTCAGTCTGGTCTAGAGATGGCATCAGTGATCATGATTGCCCAATCCTCACGTTTCATCAAGCTGATGCTGCTTATATTACAACTTGCTGCCAAGCGCTGTTCACGCTTTCCAAACACTACATCCTCTCTTGCCTAGTATTTTTTTAGATGCACAGGGTGCCTAATGTTCGCTCCGAGGGTGGGATGGCTCCTAGGCAGAAACACTTAACTATGTCAGTACGGGATCAGTGTGATAAAAAGACGTCTCGTAGGTGGGTAGGCATGACAGGAGAAAAATGCCTTGGACTCATGCCCTCTTTTCTGCCCGTGTAAATGATAAAAGATTCAGTGGGAGGAATCCTCTTCTGATGATCGGAAGCCTCCAGTCATGCTTGCTCCACTGTGGAGTTGTTACCACTTGGCCACATCAGGGTAACTTCTATATGCCACCTCTTCTATTGACACATGTCCCATAAATTTCACTATGGAAGTGACCTAGTAACACCCACCACTGCCAACATCTCAACACTTCTGTTCTATCACTTCAAGCTATTCTCAACATTCTTGAAAACAAAAGCAATAAATTTTTTTAAAAACCCATCTCCAATTTCTTCAGCATTTCATTACTCATTGTCCAGCATGTGTACCCATATAGTAGGACAGGAGACACAGCTTTTCAGTAAGTGGATTTTGTGATATAGGGAAATTAAAAGAGACGATCATATCATCGCTACGATACATGTCAGAGAAAGAAAAAAAAAAAAGGCAATTAACAGTGAGGCATTACTTGAAGGCTGCGGAGATGTGGTTCTATAGAAGGAAACAAATAGGTATTTTAAATTCCTGCGAGAAAAAACGAACTAAACATTAACAAACATTGCACATACCTTACAAGGAGATCCACGTGTCGCGAAATACAGGTGAAAAATCCGAAATCAGAAGCACTCAATAAATATAAATCTAGACTTAATTGTCCCCACATTTCTATGTTTTCATAGCAGACTGTTCACATATTTTTGGCTACTCAAATCCTTTTTGGCAACCCATTTTCAATTCTGCGCCACAAGCGGTTTCGCAGCTGGCCAAGTCACATTTTCTGCCCCACATGGAATTATCAGGTTGTGCACTATAAGTGATAGGTCGTGTGTTTGTGTTTTTGTCGTCAGCTATCTGTGTTGTCATCGACAAAGATTCTTAGAATCGAAACGTCTGTGTGTCGTACTGTATGCGTTCGTGTGTTTTTTATCTCATTTTATTATTCATTTTTATATTTATTGAGTGCTTCTGATTTCGGATTTTTCGCCTGTATTTCGCGACACGTGGATCTCCTTGTAAGGTATGTGCAACGTTTGTTAATGTTTAGTTCGTTTTTTCTCGCAGGAATTTAAAATACCTATTTGTTTCCATTTCATATTGTTATATCCTGCTGCAGCCGCTGCTTTTTCTCTCTATTCTATAGAAGGAGTCTGTCGAGATATGGTTCAATAGAAGAATGCTGAGAACACATTGGACAGATAAATATAGCACTGATCATGTTTTGAACAAAATGTACTGGTACCAGAAGCGGCCAATCCACATTTTTAAGAACTGACAAAGCAGTGGTTAACTGGAAAGCCAGACAACAGGCAAACTGAAAGGGAAGAGAGTTAAAGGAAAGCACAGAGACACATCTATATTGGAAATGACTGGCAACACATTAGTTAGGAGGCCGTGGGCAAACATGAAAACCAATGCCATGAGACTGACTATAAGAAATGATGTTATTCTACGTGGGCAAACATGAAAACCAATGCCATGAGACTGACTATAAGAAATGATGTTATTCTAGATTTTCAGTTTTGTAATCATAAAGTACAAATGTAAAAATACCATGAATCAATAAAATTTTGCCTCATATTTCATGAAATTAATTTTACAAATTACGAGGGTTTTAATTTTTAAAATAACAGTGATCCAAAAAAGATATAAGTAAACAAACATGAACATGCAGAAAACATGTACAGGCACAACTCCCCACGTCTGCTGCAGATCTGCACACACAACAGTCCAGGAAATAAAACAAACCATAATATGAACAATAACTTCAACCAAACAAGGAAGAAGACATGATTTTACTTCAGCCGAAACCCTGCCTTGATCGACACATGATCTGATGGGATACTTTTGCTGGGCAGTCCCCCAGAAGCTTGAAGCACCTCCAAGTCCAAGGTTTCCAGGACTCCCACATTGTCAATGGATGCAGATGAGAAAAAGACATGGTCAGCTGACCGCCCTTCCTTCCGGTACACCGTGACTGGAGGTTCTTTTCCCTGTGAAGAAAATGTTTGAAATGTCAATTATGATCTTGGTCTACACACAAGAAAAGCAGTGATATCCTGTCAGTTTTAGTGCAACAGAAAAAGACTATAACAAAGACAAGATCATACAACAAATCTAGTTCGGCAACTGAGACTGCAACTCCAGGACCAGATCTCGGAGGCACCTCTTTCCCCAGTCTGATTTGCGCTGCAAGGATTGTCATGTCTCTCTCAGGATGTGAAATCATTGGGACTTGGTGCTGGGTCTGACTAACATTAAAAAGATTGTTATATCTCTTCAAGGCACCCGATCTGACCAACATTCCAAGGATCATTGTCTCTCCGTGGGATGTGAAACTATCCAGGCCGTGTCCCTGGTCTGGCCAACATTCCAAGGATCATCCTTCATGTCTCTCTGGGGAATGTGAACTATGGTCCCTGGTCTGACCAACAATTCAAGGGTCATTCGTCATGTCTCTCTGGAGGATGTGAAGCTATGGTCTCTGTTCTGACCAACATTCCAAAGATCATCCATCATGTCTCTCTAGAGGATGTGAAGATATGGTCCCTGATCTGACCAACATTCCAAGGATCATCCATCATGTCTCTCTAGAGCAGTGGTTCTCAACCGGTGGGAAATTCCCCCTCAGGGGGGAATTTTTAGGGTTCCCAGGGGGGGAATGAAGACCATTTCAAGATCGCATTAATACAAGAACCGATTACTTGATATTGTTTTTCCGTTCATACTTTACAGTTAAGTACGTCTCATCCTTCTAAAATTCATTTTATAAAGTCAGTAGACCCACAAATCATGTTTTATGTGGATGTCTAGACTTGTTTTAGTATGTGCTATTAAATTTACCTTACATTTTTACATATACTGTATAGGGGTGGTGGATTTTTAGATAGGAAATATGAAAGGGGGGGGGGGGGGGGGGGGGGGGGGGGGGGGAATGACTATATGAAAATACAGTGAAAGGGGGGGGGGAGAACTGGGCCAAATTTTTGATGGGGGGGGGGGGGGGGGGGGGGGGGGAGAATGACGTTCTGAAAATATGGTGAAGGGGGGAACGGACCAAAAAAGATTGAGAACCACTGCTCTAGAGGATGTGAAGTTATGGTCCCTGATCTGACCAACATTCTATGGATCATCCGTTGCGTCCCTATGGAGTATGTGAAGCTAGGGTCAATGTTCTGACCAACATTCCAAGGATCGTCCTTCGTGTCTCTCCGGGGGATGTGAAGCTATCCAGACCGGGTCCCTGGTCTGACCAATATTCCAAGGATTGTCTGTCATGTCTCTCTGGGGATGTGGCTACTTTGCACTATTAAAACAGCCAATATTCAACAGCCATAAACTTGCCTACAAAGGGTTTGACATTTGGTTGTGGGCCTATACCCCACTGTAAGTCTTAAAGACATAAGAAAGAAGAGGACGAGGAAGAAGATAAAGAAGAATGAGGAGGACAAGAATGATGAGGAGACAATGTTTCTAATTATGTATAGATCTCTATAGCTGATACAACATGACCAAGGAAATTAGACTGCAAACACTAGAGCAAACCTGCATGAGATGGAAAATAACTTACCAAGGTTAGTTCATATGCATTCTTCAATGTGGATGATGTATGCTGGAAGGCACCCCACATATGATGGATCAGCGCACGTGACTACAGAGGAAACAATCAAACAATGAGTTTAAATAAAGCTTACAGATGCTACTGTCAGATCAGGTTCACCAGAACCAGAAAAAAGAATTGTCACAATCCTTCATATTTAAATGTTACAATCCTTCATATCTTTTGATTACAACTTTGCATGACTATTTGGGATAGGGGTTGTTCTTCAAACCACTGAGTGTTCACACCATGAGTTGAGTAATGATGCACGAATGACTCATAAAACTCGTGAATAACTGAGCTCAGAAACCGGACTATAACAGTCTAGTGAGTGAGCGTAGACAATCTGATACTAGCATTCAATGGGCACATTGTATTTTAGCAACGTGTTAACTAGTACTATCCTTTCGCTTGTTCAACATTTTTTTTTGTTTTGGGTGTTATTGTGCTGTACCTTTTTACAACTTAGCAGTTTCTTTTTCTCCTTTGTTAGCTTGAATTGTATTATTTATATCTGCAGTGTTGACTCTTGTATTAACTTTTTAAACTTCACTCAGTGTACAACTTTATGTAACACTTCCACTGCTGTTTCTCTAGGCCAGAAGGTTTGCCTAGATATGTCATAATTGGGGCAGTCTTGGAGTATGTGAACTGCTGTCTGCAGCGCCAATCCACATGTGGATGCTTAATTGATTGTGTCCTGTTCTGAGGCACAAAATAATGATTTGTTGTGGTCTGCCCATAAGATGTTCATCATCTTGTGTTAATGGCTGCCTTGCTTTCTTAATCTTTTCTTTTAGTGGTATGGGACAGGTACACCAGGTTGCTCCTTCCTTAGCTACTTAATCAACTCTCTCATTTCTAAGCACTTGACAGTGAGATGGTATTCACTGAATGGTGACCTGACGCTAGCTTCCTAGTTCAGATAGTAGTGTCTGTAATACTGGCAATTAAGCTGCGATATTTGCATCCTTTTGCCTGCATGGCCAACTTGTTCCCAGCATTTGCTGACTGTGTAGCCTTCCCAGGCAGTTTCGCAGAACATTCCTGATAAACTTCTTCATCGCATTACGGTTAAAAGTTTTATGAATAAGTTATAATGAATACTTCATTGGTTCTTTCCAGATCCCCAAACAGCATTAGACCATAGCTGTGTCTATTTAACCAATTTAATGAATTTTTAAGCACATTTTTAAATGACATGATGTACTTATTTTTCAAAATTATTTTACATATAGTGTTATTAGAGTTTATAAACACCCTGTAAATATATTCTACACAAACAGATAACAGTTCAATTCAGTACTCACCGAACCATCTGTGTTTTCGAGAGTTTCCAGTGCCTGGAGTCTGCGGATGTGATCGTCTGACAGATATCCATCCCTGGCCAGCTGGTAAGCGGCTTTGGTGGCATCCGAGTTAAAGTCGCCACAGAAAATGTGAGGGTTCTGGTCGCTGCCAGCTTTGGCCACCAGCTGTTTCACAGCACACGCAACCTAATTTAGTTGAGACAAGAGAAAGCTGTTTAGGTACAAACAATCTAGGCATTTGATGGGACATACATTGAGAAAACCTGACAATTCTACCATGCATGTCATAAGAGGCTGATAAGTAGGGCTGGTGACCTCACTGCAGTCTAATGTAGTTGCACAAACCAACCAATCATTATGTAAGCCTTCACAGGGTAGGTAGTACGACCAGAGTTGGTCGAGGACCTATGCTCCATTAAGATATAAAAGGCAGAAGCAACAAAGAATAGATTTGGGCCAAACAAAAATGGATGGCAGAGAATGGAAAGTAGAAGTGTTGCAGTTATAACTTACAAGTTGATTGACTGATTTAGGAACCGACATCACAGCATTTGGGGCATTCCCATAAGCGCTCCGTCCCCATCCTCAGAAGCCAGTGAAGAGTTCCAACCCCAATAGTACCAGTACTTACAAGTTGTTAATACGGTAATAGACATGCATTATATATCAAATTGTGGGGGTTGTATAAGGAAAACTACAATATATAAGCCCATGGCAGACAGGGGAAGGTGCTTAACCCTTTTAATGCTACGTAATTCTGAGTAGCGTCCCGCCCGGTGCTAAATACTTTCTCCGCCGATTGCCCCGCCTGTGCTAAATACTTTCTTGACCTCTAAGAAACTGGAAATGTCACGGCGGTGTTGACCATTTTTGTAACACCGGAAAATTTAAGCACTCCTAAACTGGGTAGGTTGGCACCATTGTTTGAACAAACACTTTTACAAGAGATAAAACAACAAAATAGCTTATTCATGTTTTAAAAATGTTTAGTTTAAAGTTATTTTAATTATGTATAAATAATAATGTATTAATATTAAGATATTAGGTAAAAGATAGAAAAATTAAAAAATAAAATGTAACAATTATGGTGGAATGACGATGTTACAGAAGCAATAACAGAGAAAATAAACTATTCACATTATTTTAAAATTCAAAGATAAGATTCAATAACAAGATGGATTGATAGTGTAACGGAACATACGCAAAACAAGGAATGGAATGACAAGAAAAGACCAAAGGAAAGTTAATAATTTAGTTGTTTGTGGAAGACCCGAAGCAAGGTACGACACAGAGAGGTACATCACAATCCTTGCACATATATCTTGATTCCCGTCGTTTTTTATTTTTAGAGCACACCACACACTTTCTTGTTGGCCCCTTCTTCTGTGACGTTGTGGACTCTATTGTAGATGGGAAATGACGATGTACCAATCGTAGTGGCAGATCTTCGCTCCTTCGCCCCCCTCCACTCTTTCTTCTCTCCGTAGAATATTTTTGTAGAATTTCACGAATTAAAGATAAATGAAAATCAGCAAGAGGAATATTATTCCCCGTTACCAATTTGTACATGGAATATGCATTTAAAATAGACAGATCTAGAACATGAAAAAACAATTTCTTGTACCACTTTACAGTTTTCCTAATTGACTCAATAGAACTGAGAAGCATGTCAGTCCGATCAACCGCGCCCATATTTTTATTGTAGTCAACAATGCACTTTGGCTTTTGTGTATTTTCTCCGGTTTTCCAATCTTTTTTCTCTGTTGGTACAATGTCTGAATTGTGACATGTAGACAGCATCCAAACTTCTCTTTTGTCGCACCATTTCAGGGCTAATAAACAGCTTGTAGACCTATAGCAAATTCCTTTTTTTAATAATTTTTCTTCCATTTTAGGCAAATTCTGTCTATTCTTTCTGACCGTGCCACATGCATTAGTTGCATGATCGTGAAGCCACATAAACAAATTAGGACTGGTGTACAAAAAGGGTATGCCCGTTTCACAAACTCTATCACAAACGCGGGGGTATTATAAAACCCGTACACCGTAGAAATTAAAACGAACAAAACAGGCTTATTGCTGGTGAAGCTGTCTCAACAACACATTATCAGCACACTAACGCCTGTTGAGCCTGTGAAATAGGTCATTTGGATCTAAAAATAGGTAACCTTTGTGCCCCATTCATAAACGCTTGAAAACGGCTATAGCCTTCTTGTATAGATGGTATAAACGGGTTAGCTCGTCCATAGCACCGGGGGGACAGATTACGGGAGGCGAGTCAACTCGTCAACAGCATCGTACCGCGATACGACTTAACTCGTCTATAGCCGCGAAAGGGTTAAGGCAATTAATCATCCCATGGCACTTTGTTAATGATAAAAGTGAAGCAGCTACCTGAATACACTGGACGTCTGGTGCCTTGGGATCGTAGACCACATGAATGTTGCATACAGTGAGAACTTTCCCAGTTTTCTTACAGCGCAGCTCCGTCAATAAAATCACATCAGCCCTGTCCAGGTACTTCTTGGCTGCACTGCGGACCTCCTCGCTCAAATCACTGCTGTCTATCTCCTGATATGGAAGAGAAGAATCACACCAAAAGTAATACTTTGTGTCAGACAAAAACAAGGTAAATAATAATACTCATTGGCTGACATAACATGACATATGGAACTTGTATGACTTTTGAACTAGAAGTTATCAGAACATCCTAGCATGCTATTTCAAGGGGTATTGTATTGATAGTAATAGTATTCTTGTGTGACACAGCTACATTATAGTATTACTGTAACAGGAGAATACTGTGTGGCAGACAACTGAAGAGTATTGTATGACAGACAACAGAAGAGCACTGTTTGACAAGTTGTGTCAGGCATTGGTAGTACCTTTGGTAAGGATGACTGTCGCACTCTTTTCAGGGCACATCCCCGACTGGTGCAAGTCTGACACCCAGATCCAGCTCACGCCTGTGGCTCCTAGTAGCTGTCAGCATGCGACAGTGGCCACTATGAAGAATCATAGTAGCTGTCAGCATGCGACAGTGGCCACTATGAAGAATCAGATTTGCTGGGCTGGTCACTTGACTCGCATGCCAGATCACAGGCTCCCTAAACGAATTTTTTATGGCGAGCTGCGTTGTGGTAAACGCTCTCAAGGCGGCCAGAGGAAATGCTTTAAAGACACTGAAAATCTCACTGAAAGCTTTTGGAATTCATCTGGACACCTGGAAACTACTGCCAAAGACCAAAATTCATGGCGTACATCATTACGCAAGGGTGCAGTCACTTGTGAAGCAACCAGTACTGCAAGAACTGTGAAGAAAAGGCTGGACAGAAAAACCACTGCAGGAGATTCTCCTCCATCACGCATTCTTTGCCCATATTGTCGAAGAACATTTCGAGCCAAAATAGGCCTTATCAGCCATCTTTGAACTCACGGCTCCATACTTTCAACCAAATTGGATAAAATGAATGGTCATCATCATTCTTGATGGATAAACAACACCGTACGGCAGACACAATAGAAGTGTGCTGTATAACAGAAAACAGAAGAGTACTATACGACAGACAGTAACAGAAGAGTACTGTACAGTAGACACAACACAAGAGTAATATATGGCAGACAGTAACAGAAGAGTACTGTACAGCAGACACAACAGAAGAGTAATATATGGCAGACAGTAACAGAAGAGTACTGTACAGCAGACACAACAGAAGAGTAATATATGGCAGACAGTAACAGAAGAGTACTGTGCAGCAGACACAACAGAAGAGTACTGTACAGCACACACACCAGAAGAGTACTTCTTCTTCTTCTGCGCTCATCCGGATTTTTTTTCTCGGATGTGACTGCGTTGTGCCTGTTCTTCTGTGTTCATCCAGAGTTGTTTTTTTTTTCCCGGACGTGATTGCGTTATGCCTGTTTACAGCAGAGCTGAGTTCTTGCGCCGTCAGGCTGACACATCTGACTTCTGTGGGCATTTGTTGACCGGGTTAACCTTCCCGGGGAGAAGAAAACTGTATGGCAGACACAATAGAAGAGTACTGTATAACAGAAAACAGAAGAGTACTATATGGCAGACTAACAGAAGAGTACTGTACAGCAGACACAATAGAAGAGTACTGTCTGGCAGACAACAGAAGAGTACTGTTTAGCAGACAATAGAAGAGTACTGTATGGCAGACAGTAACAGAAGAGTACTGTATGGCAGACAGTAATAGAAGAGAACTGTATGATAGACAACAGAAGGGTACTGTATGCCAGACAGTACTAGAAGAGTACTGTACAGCAGACAACAGAAGATTATGTATGGCAGGCACAATAGAAGAGTACTGGCAGACACAATAGAAGATTATGTATGGCAGACACAATAGAAGAGTACTGTATGGCAGACAACAGAAGAGTACTGTATGGCAGACAGTAACAGAAGAGTATTGTATGACAGACAGTAATAGAAGAGAACTGTATGATAGACAACAGAAGGGTACTGTATGCCAGACAGTACTAGAAGAGTACTGTACAGCAGACAACAGAAGATTATGTATGGCAGGCACAATAGAAGAGTACTGGCAGACACAATAGAAGATTATGTATGGCAGACACAATAGAAGAGTACTGTATGGCAGCACTATCTCTCTCACTCACACACAAACTCAATCTCTCTCTCCCCCTCACAAACTGTCAATCACTAATACACACACAAACAAATATTCTAAGCATCTTACTTTGAAAGCTAGCTCTGCCAGTGATGCAGATTCATAAGAGACAACGTCAAACTTGGATGTTTTCACAAAGGTGGCTTCACCTTCATCCCAGTACTCCTTTGTTCTTTTGATTAGGTTACCCTCGTATCCTTTGCTGCCAGTTTGGAAAACAACAATAGAAAACAAATTAGCCACCTTAACAAGCGTTGGTGATCCTCAGATTTTACTAAAGCAGGTTAATTAAGAAACAACGAAGTACATTATCTCTGTGTGTGTCCCCCCCCCCCCCCCTCCTTATCGCAGCAGTGCTGTTAACACACATTTTCACAAGAAATATAATATGTACAGAAATTGATTGACTGAAACGTGTGGTGTGGCCTGTTGTTCTGTATGAATGCAAGTACTAGACAAAGAGTAACTAAGTGGTGAAGAAACTGAAGGAAGTGGAGGTGTGGCCAATGACAGCCGAACATTAACAACCAATTACAATAACCAAATAACAGTATAGAATATAATAGTATTATAGAACAGTAACTACAAGTGGAATTTCACAATCTCAATTTTCATTCGAGTTTCCGTATCACAACTCATGGTTTTTCTTTCTTTTTACATTTTCCTGCATTTTCCCAACCACAAAATTCTAAACTGCCGTTCACAAATTTTTCCTATTTCCCGGCCCGCCACCACCCTGTATAAAACGAAGTAAAAAAAAAAAACTAATAAAACACTGATCCAGCTTTTTGAAATAACACAGGAAATGACCTTAAGTTTGTGTTGTGATGGCAAATTGTTCATGCCTTATCATTCACATTGACATTATACATGTTACTAAGTTGTTTACTATGGTAGTCAGCAAACATTTTCACTAGTACCATTCATATGTCCCGTTAAACTATTGAAAAGGTTAGGACATTGTTCTAAAAGATGTTAGGCAAATATGAGAGGAAATCAATAAGTCACAAATGGCTGTAGAAAAATAATAACATATGATAACAACTTAAAACCAGTTTATTTTTATACATACATTGTCCCTTTATTTCTCAACATAATTTCCACCAACATTGATGCACTTATCCCATCGTTTTATCAGTCCTCCCAAACCGGCAGCATAGAACTGCGTTATCTGTTTTCTAAACCAAGTTTTCACTTCACATTCAACATCAGTGTCAGTTTTTAGTGGACCAAAAAGGTAGAAATCGCTAAGGGCTAAGTCGGGGTAGTAAGGTGGGTGTTCCAGAACGTCCCACCTTAGTTGGTTAATTTTCTCCTGAGTTAATCGAGCCGTATGTGGTCTGGCATTGTCAGGAAGAAGCAACACTCCTCTAGTCAGCAGTCATGGAAATTTCAATCGATCATGCATTATGCTGTGTTGAACCATGTGAGCACCCTATTGCAGATGCTACAAAGTCTATCATTACTCGCCTGTCACCTCTAATCATCTCCTCCACCCGCTGCACGGATGCTTCTGTTGCAATCTTAACAGGACGACCAGATCGGATTTCATCAACAATTTTAGAGTGTCCTTGAGAAAATGTTTATATTCAGCTATGCATCGCTTTATGGGACAAACATTTGGTAGCATAAACACGAAGCATTTCCTTACGAATGTCCTTTGCAGGCAGTCCTTTTGCCCACAAAAAACGCACAACAGCACGTTGCTCTTTGGTTGTACACTCCGTAAGTACAGTCACCATTTTGTTTGTGCACTGCGCATGCGCATGAGACACCTAGCGCCACCTGACAAACAGGAATATAAAGTTCGATGTTTCTGTCACCTAATGACACCTGTATAAAACACCAACCACATTTACCTGCCATTCCACAGAACTGTGTGACTTATTGACTCGCCCTCGTAAACATGATTACAGCAAAAACTGATGCTCTGCATGCATTTAAAGTGATTCTATTATCAAGTAGTGATAACTGTCTATCTTAAAAATGTTTATTAAGTTGAGTAGAAGTAACTAAATAATAAAAGCATGTGAACATATTAATTGAGGCATGTGTTCTTCAATTATTTTAATTAATAACTGAAAATACTAGATAAGAATCTTCACACAAAAAATGCTTAAAAATGTCATAGTGTGATAAATTTGAATGATGTTGACAATTTCACATATTTTTCCCATAATCTTCACCACTGTGTTATCTTGTAATAATTTTAGCACCCATAAAACTTTAAATAAATGGAACAATATCTTAAGTTATTTCAAAAGCAGATTCATTTACGTTTAAAATGGTATATCATACCAAAAAATGTGTGTAAAATCAACCAAATTACTGCTGAAATTCTAGACACACCTACCGGTGAAAAACACAAATATAAATTATAAATTTTGCCATAGAGTGTAGCTGATGTGTTAAAAACTACTATCAGTTAAAGCAAACAAAACCACATATAACAGCAATAAACGTGATAAAAAACCTAACATATTTCAAGATATACAATGGACAGGGAAACAGCACAGATAAATTGATTCCTGTCTCTCACCTCTTCATGGCGGGCAGCAATGTGTCGTTATAAAACGTGGGGCTGACCTCCTGCAGGCAGACAATGTCTCCATCCAGATAGTCCAGCTCTTTCAGCAACAGGCCATGCCTGAACTCTGGAGCCAGATACTGGGGCTGTGTGTAAGAGTAGTCTCCCCTGGTGACAAAGCGGACTGATTTAGAAATAAGGATCGCACAATGGGTGCATTGGTGACTTCTTACAGGATTTATGAACTCTTTGTGTCTAATCCATTTGTTACAATAACCCACTTTTTATCAATTGTTACTTTACTCTTTTTGTCCATTAGATTTGAAGACACTTAGACCCTATATGTATTCGTTTGAATTAACGTTTCTGATAAAACAAGTTAATAACTGTTTCAAATAGAACAAGTTAAATGTATGTGTAAGTAACAACTGTTTCAAATAGAACAAGTTAAATATATGTGTAAGTAACAACTGTTTCAAATAGAACAAGTTAAATGTATGAATGAATAAATAACTGTTTCAAATAGAAAAAGTTAAAAAAGATAAATAGGGAAGTTAAAGAAAATAACAAGAAAAAGGTGCAGTGAAATAAAATAAGGAGTAGAAATTCTCCTAAATTCTCAACATACAAGAGACATTTTACTACTCAAGTTATCCTACTCCAAGAACTAAATAAAACACAGTATTTTGTTTGTTTGTTGATTTGTCATTGTATAAGAATATCTCTGCACGAGCTCCATCTGTCTTAGATCACACAATCTCTCTGCAAGTGCTCTATCTGTCTTAGATCACACAATCTCTCTGCAAGTGCTCCATCTGTCTTAGATCACACAATCTCTCTGCAAGTGCTCCATCTGTCTTAGATCACACAATCTCTCTGCAAGTGCTCCATCTGTCTTAGATCACACAATCTCTCTGCAAGTGCTCCATCTGTCTTAGATCACACAATATCTCTGCAAGTGCTCCATCTGTCTTAGATCACACAATCTCTCTGCAAGTGCTCCATCTGTCTTAGATCACACAATCTCTCTGCAAGTGCTCCATCTGTCTTAGATCACACAATATCTCTGCAAGTGCTCCATCTGTCTTAGATCACACAATCTCTCTGCAAGTGCTCCATCTGTCTTAGATCACACAATATCTCTGCAAGTGCTCCATCTGTCTTAGATCACACAATCTCTCTGCAAGTGCTCCATCTGTCTTAGATCACACAATATCTCTGCAAGTGCTCCATCTGTCTTAGATCACACAATCTCTCTGCAAGTGCTCCATCTGTCTTAGATCACACAATATCTCTGCAAGTGCTCCATCTGTCTTAGATCACACAATATCTCTGCAAGTGCTCCATCTGTCTTAGATCACACAATCTCTCTGCAAGTGCTCCATCTGTCTTAGATCACACAATCTCTCTGCAAGTGCTCCATCTGTCTTAGATCACACAATCTCAGCACTACACACATTCTGTAACGCCAGCCAAGGACTCCATGTGTACATTTTTTTTTTGCATATCCTTTTTACAGGACATCACAGTCAACACCAGCATTTCTGCTGCCGCTGTGATCTTTTGGCAAGTTTACATTTAGTAGTGTGATAAAAAGTAGTGCCATTGCTTTCTGAACGACCGGCACTGATACCGACACAATGCTGTCTGCTGCCAAATCATGCGCAACTATGTTTCAAATTGTGACTGTTAAGCCCTAGCCATGGAGACCGGCATGTGTACATTACAATTTTTAAATAAATAATAGGAAATTTCACACAAAATCAGCATCTATTATAGTTTATTACTGTGTGAAAGACCAGGCCAGATCTGCAACATAGATAACAAAATTATGAGATTGATTAGACCCCCTAGCCAGGCTGGTAGCTAAAATATCTCGCTACTACCATAATATATAATAATAATAATATCTCACAACCTAGACCAAGGGCAAAGTAATTGAGGCTACAATGTATGTTCAAAACTCACAGGTCACTTGGTTTCTTCTTCTTCTTCGTTCATCCGGAGTTTTTTTTCGGACGTGATTGCGTTGTGCCTGTCCACAGCAGAGCTGCGTTCTTGCGCCGTTAGGCCGACACATCCAACTTCTGTGGGCATTTGTTGACCGGGTTAACCTACCCAGGGGGTCACTTGGTTTGAATCTGAGCATAGTGTGGCTGAGAACTCTATTAAGCCTTTCAGCAATCATTCACGTATAAAACTACACAACAGCACTCAGTTAAGACCAACCTGCAGAGGTGGCAGTCTGCCAGGATGTTGTAACTAACCACGCTGAAACAATATGCAGGATCCATCAGTTCTATGGGAAATGATGGGTTCAGGATAAATTTTCGGATGTCAATGGCAGTAGAGGAGGGGACATAATCCTTGTGGACTGTCTGGACTTTGCCTGTGCTGGATGTTAAGTGTGTGTCAGAGTTAACTAGTGGTGGCCCCTGAAATTGGAAATGTACATCATATGAAAGAAACATAGTCGTATGAGTATTGACAAATTTACAAATACGTATATTTAAAATATAATAATCACCATGATATAGTATAATGTTGCTCAGGTGGCTAAACACATTTTCTGTATTTTTGTTCTAAATTATAGATGCATGTTGGTTCTAAATTATATGTGAATTTCCCCCCTAAAATATACATGTGTGATTATGAGAGAGAACAGTTTTTAGAATACCATAGACCAAGATGAAGAAATATACTTTCCATCCCGAACCACAGACTACATTAAGCATCAAATGGGATGAAAGGCATGGTTCCTGGGAGACGAAGTAGGCAGGGGTCGACCCGCACAAAGATGGACACAGGACTTCACAGGCTCCTTGGTTGTTTATTTATTTTTTCATTCGTCACTACTTTACTTACCTTTTGTCTGATATATTTTCTTTTAACCTTTTCAGGCCCAAACATTTATTATTCTAAATTAAATACTGCTTAAGAAAGAAAGAAAGAAAGAAAGAAAGAAAGAAAGAAAGAAAGAAAGACATGCCCAGGGCTGAGACAGTTAAACAGATAACTGAAACGACATTACCTCGTCTGTTCCATTCTGATGGACCGTTGAATTTTCAGTTGCATCATTAGCTGTATTTTCTAAAGATGCTTCTGCATCCACCTCCATGGCTTCAGGCTCATCTGATTGATTTGCATCTTCTGCAACAGCTGAAGCTGGCAATGTTTGTGACTGTGGAGCTGCCAATGTGGCCTGTGGAACTACAGGAGCTGCATCTGAAGTAGAATTGGTATGTGCTGAAGCTGGTTCAGCTGCTGCTGTAGGGGTAACGTCGTCTTGAACAGAAACTCCATCTTGACTGGCACTAGCGTTGGAACTTGGTAGAGTCTTCACCTCTTCTGAGGCTCCAGATGTCTGGTCTGCAGATCTGGAGTCCACAGATGCAGCAGGTACATGAGAAGACACACCAGAATTATCTGAGGGTGGTTGGGTGTTGGTTTCCACGGCAGCTGATGTTTCATCACCATCCTAATGGACAGAGAAGGCACACAAAGTTAATTAAGCATCAATAGCTTATGTTCTACAAGAATAGGTTTTCCCGACTGGAAAATTCTGTTGTGTGTGTGCATTCAGACCTGAGTTAAAGGAAAGCTGCACAAGGGATTTGTGGTATCAACTATGACTGCTACTGGGTGGCCACCTGTACTGTGGGCTTTCAAGAGCCAGGACTTGTATCCACGACTGAGGGGACTGCAGCCAGGGAATGAGCAGTGCTTCAGTTAACATGCTACTGTTTCCCCCAAAGACCTACCTCCATAATAAGCCCTAGCACAATTCTAGCACAATTTTCCAGGATGCTTTTAATATAAGCCCTACCCCTAAAATAAGCCCTAGTTAAGATCGTCAGCTAGAATGAGAGACTTGTTGCAGATTGGCCAGTTGAAGTAGAGATGCAACAGGTGCGCACTTGATAATGAACGGATGTGGTTCATAATAAAATATGTCACTCGTGTGAAATAAAATTACCAATGCACCATGAGCAGGCTACATGGTCAAGAAATGCTCATTTAAGGAAAGCTTTATTGCTGGACATGAGAGATCCCCTCTGCCGTGCGTCCACCTTGACGAGGTAGACGGGCTTGAGCGTCCCAATGACCCCAAGAGCTATGCAGACGGTAGCACAGCTACTGGTAGGGTCACCCATGTCGGACAGGTCAAGGGAGAGGGACCAGACGAAGAGACGTACAAACCTGCTGCCTTGTAGGTAGACTGGGGACAGTCAAAGGCTAGGGAAAGCATCCCGAACAAATGCTTGTCGAAATCGGATGTACTGAGCCACAGGCTTGACAAAGAAGTGCAACGTAACTTTATCATTTCATGATGCCACAGATGAAAATTAATCGTTATGGTGCTAATCCCGTGAAGTCCCATCAGGCGGTGATAGTGCCGGGCCCCCTGCCTTGAGGGGGTCCACCCATGACTACTGGTGGTCACCTTCCCCTGTGCTGTGGAGTCAAGGCACAGAGGAGTAGGTTAAGAGCTATTGACCAAACACCCCGGACACTCAACATACTACAGTGGAATGCCGAAGGAGTTTATAACAAGAAAGCCTCCCTAACATAGCGTCTTCATAAAGATAGAATAGATGTGGCATGCATTCAAGAGACACACCTCAACGCCAATCGCACATTTTCAGTCGAGGGATAACAGGCCACACGTTTCGACCGCGAAGGACACAAAGGAGGAGTTGTAATACTTACACGAAATACAATACCTTGCAGCGAAGTATCTATGATCTCTGACAACCAAACGGAAATTATAGGTGTTGATATAATGATAAAGGACGTGAAAACAAGAATCTACAATCTGTATAGCCCGGCAGATAAGGATCTTACACTCTCAAACATGAAAATAACTGACACAAATTGCATTGTTGTCGGAGACTTTAATAGCCGTTCAGAAAGATGGGGATACCCAGATACTGACAAAAGAGGAGATGAAGTGGAGGACTGGGAAATAGACTCAAATCTCCATCTACTCAACAAAGCGGATGACACACCGAGCTTCTACTCCAGAAGATGGATTACCACTTCTACTCCAGACTTAGCTTTCTGCACAGGAGACATCCTCCACAAAATCGATCGCCATGTGCTTGACCAATTAGCAGGTAGTGACCACAGACCAATCAAGCTTGTAATAAATATGGAGTATGTTCCACAGGAGCAAAAGCCTTTGCCCCGCTGGAATTACAAACGAGCAGATTGGGACAGATTTGCCATACTAACAGACAAATATTGTGAAAACATAAATACACGATATGGCAACATGAAGCAAATGGTGGAAAGTCTAAACAGAACAATAATACAGGCGGCCACTGAGTCTATTCCAAGAGGAGCAAGGAAAAATTACAAACCATACTGGACTGAGGAACTACAAATTTTGGAGGACAAAGTTGAAGATGCTAGGAAGACCGCAGAGAGAGAACAAACAACTGAAGCGAACATCTCTCTCAAAGCCATCTCAGCAAAATATAAAAGAACAGTAAATCAAACAACAAGAGATTGTTGGAGGAAAAAAACAGAAAACCTGAATTTTGACAGGGATGGAAACAAACTATGGAAACTAGTGAAAGCCATGAACAATGAAGGACCTAGAAACAAACAAATAACAATTAAACAAGGAAATGCCTTGCTTACAGGAAAAAAGGCTGCAAATGCACTAATGGAACACTATGCCAGTGCAAACCACATTGATATTACAGCCGAACAGAAGAAAGCAATCAAAGATAAACAGATACATCATAGATATACAGAGACAGCAGCAGAATATATGATGGCAAATCTAACAATGGAAGAAATGGAACAGGCAATGAATACCCTAAAAAAGAAGACATCTCCAGGAAAGGATGGAATCACAAATGAAATGCTAATAGGACTAGGCACTAAGGCAAAAAAGAAACTACTAGCAGTCCTAAATTACAGCTGGAAGAGAGGAATAGTCCCACAGGCATGGAAGGAAGCTATACTAATACCAGTCCCAAAGAAAGGAAAAGACCTGGAAGAACCAAATGGCTATCGACCTATCAGTCTTCTTAGCTGTGTAGGAAAATTAATGGAACGCATTATCAATGGCAGGCTAACATGGCATCTGGAAGAAAACCAACTCTTAACACCTCACCAAGCAGGATTCAGAAAGTACAGATCCACTGAAGATCAAATAACCTATATAGCTCAGGAAATAGAGGATGCCTTCCAAGAGAAAAAGCACACACTAGCGGTCTGGATAGATTTAGAAAAAGCATTTGATAAAGTATGGAAGGAAGGACTGAAAGTAAAACTGCAAAAAATGCATGTTTGTGGGAAAATGTACAAATGGATCAGCCACTACCTTGAAAACAGAACTGCCAGGACAAAAGTACAAGGACAAACCAGCAAAATGATGCTGTTGGCGCAAGGTGTCCCCCAAGGAGGAGTTCTTTCACCAACATTATTCCTAGCATATATAAACGACATCACGGAAAATTTTCCAGCCAGAGTACACACATCATCTTTTGCAGATGACCTAGCCATATGGACATCTGAAGAATATATTAGTACAGCTAACAGCAGAATACAGCAAGCCCTATTAGCGCTAGAGGACTGGTCAAAATCATGGCTAGTGAAGATAAGTGAGGAGAAAACAACATGCACAGTGTTCTCCCTCTCAACTAAAACTCAGCAACCTAAGCTGGTATTGAATGGAAAAATATTGCGCCATGAAGAAAATCCAAACTATCTAGGAGTCACCTTTGATCGTCGCCTGACATGGAAGACACAGGTTGAGAAAAATCGAACAAGAGCAAGGCAGAGAATGGCAATCATGAAAAAGCTTGCTGGTACAACGTGGGGGGCAGATGAGAAAGTTCTCAAGAAGTTATATACTGGACGGGTGAGGCCAGTACTGGAATATGGCATTGCAGCTTGGGCAACAGCAGCTAAGTCAAACTTTAACAAAATAAGTAGAGTCCAAAATCAAGGAATGCGAATCATAACTGGAAGCCTGAAGACAACGCCTATTAATGAATTAGAAAAGATCACTTGTTTACAACCAATGCAGGATAGAAGAGATAGCAGAGCCCAGCAACAAGCTGAAAAATTTAGAAGATTGACAGACCACCCTATGTATAAAAGGTTTAGTGGTTTTGGAAAGGGAAGACTGAAGCGTAGCAACTTTGTAGAAACTGCAAAACCCCCTCTGCCGTGCGTCCACCTTGACGAGGTAGAGGGGCTTGCGCGTTCCAATGACCCCAAGAGCTATGCCGACGGTAGCACAGCTACTGGTAGGGTCACCCATGTCGGACAGGTCAAGGGAGAGGGACCAGACCAAGCGACGTACAAACCTGCTGCCTTGTAGGTAGACTGGGGACAGTCAAAGGCTAGGGAAAGCATCCCGAACAAATGCTTGTCGAAATCGGATGTACTGAGCCACAGGCTTGACAAAGAAGTGCAACGTAACTTTATCATTTCATGATGCCACAGATGAAAATTAATCGTTATGGTGCTAATCCCGTGAAGTCCCATCAGGCGGTGATAGTGCCGGGCCCCCTGCCTCGAGGGGGTCCACCCATGACTACTGGTGGTCACCTTCCCCTGTGCTGTGGAGTCAAGGCACAGAGGAGTAGGTTAAGAGCTATTGACCAAACACCCCGGACACTCAACATACTACAATGGAATGCAGAAGGAGTTTATAACAAGAAAGCCTCCCTAACACAGCGTCTTCATAAAGATAGAATAGATGTGGCATGCATTCAAGAGACACACCTCAATGCCAATCGCACATTTTCAGTTCAGGGATATCAGGCCACACGTTTCGACCGTGAAGGACACAAAGGAGGAGTTGTAATACTTACACGAAATACAATACCTTGCAGCGAAGTATCTGTGATCTCTGACAACCAAACGGAAATTATAGGTGTTGATATAATGATAAAGGACGTGAAAATAAGAATTTACAATCTGTATAGCCCGGCAGATAAGGATCTTACACTCTCAAACATGGAAATAACTGACACAAATTGCATTGTTGTCGGAGACTTTAATAGCCGTTCAGAAAGATGGGGATACCCAGATACTGACAAAAGAGGAGATGAAGTGGAGGACTGGGAAATAGACTCAAATCTCCATCTACTCAACAAAGCGGATGACACACCGAGCTTCTACTCCAGAAGATGGCTTACCACTTCTACTCCAGACTTAGCTTTCTGCACAGGAGACATCCTCCACAAAATCGATCGCCATGTGCTTGACCAATTAGCAGGTAGTGACCACAGACCAATCAAGCTTGTAATAAATATGGAGTATGTTCCACAGGAGCAAAAGCCTTTGCCCCGTTGGAATTACAAACGAGCAGATTGGGACAGATTTGCCATACTAACAGACAAATATTGTGAAAACATAAATACACGATATGGCAACATGAAGCAAATGGTGGAAAGTCTAAACAGAGCAATAATACAGGCGGCCACTGAGTCTATTCCAAGAGGAGCGAGGAAAAATTACAAACCATACTGGACTGAAGAACTACAAATTTTGGAGGACAAAGTTGAAGATGCTAGGAAGACCGCAGAGAGAGAACAAACAACTGAAGCGAACATCTCTCTCAAAGCCATCTCAGCAAAATATAAAAGAACAGTAAATCAAACAACAAGAGATTGTTGGAGGAAAAAAACAGAAAACCTGAATTTTGACAGGGATGGAAACAAACTATGGAAACTAGTGAAAGCCATGAACAATGAAGGACCTAGAAACAAACAAATAACAATTAAACAAGGAAATGCCTTGCTTACAGGAAAAAAGGCTGCAAATGCACTAATGGAACACTATGCCAGTGCAAACCACATTGATATTACAGCCGAACAGAAGAAAGCAATCAAAGATAAACAGATACATCATAGATATACAGAGACAGCAGCAGAATATATGATGGCAAATCTAACAATGGAAGAAATGGAACAGGCAATGAATACCCTAAAAAAGAAGACATCACCAGGAAAGGATGGAATCACAAATGAAATGCTAATAGGACTAGGCACTAAGGCAAAAAAGAAACTACTAGCAGTCCTAAATTACAGCTGGAAGAGGGGAATAGTCCCACAGGCATGGAAGGAAGCTATACTAATACCAGTCCCAAAGAAAGGAAAAGACCTGGAAGAACCAAATGGCTATCGACCTATCAGTCTTCTTAGCTGTGTAGGAAAATTAATGGAACGCATTATCAATGGCAGGCTAACATGGCATCTGGAAGAAAACCAACTCTTAACACCTCACCAAGCAGGATTCAGAAAGTACAGATCCACTGAAGATCAAATAACCTATATAGCTCAGGAAATAGAGGATGCCTTCCAAGAGAAAAAGCACACACTAGCGGTCTGGATAGATTTAGAAAAAGCATTTGATAAAGTATGGAAGGAAGGACTGAAAGTAAAACTGCAAAAAATGCATGTTTGTGGGAAAATGTACAAATGGATCAGCCACTACCTTGAGAACAGAACTGCCAGGACAAAAGTACAAGGACAAACCAGCAAAATGATGCTATTGGAGCAAGGTGTCCCCCAAGGAGGAGTTCTTTCACCAACATTATTCCTAGCATATATAAATGACATCACGGAAAATTTTCCAGCCAGAGTACACACATCATCCTTTGCAGATGACCTAGCCATATGGACATCTGAAGAATATATTAGTACAGCTAACAGCAGAATACAGCAAGCCCTATTAGCGCTAGAGGACTGGTCAAAATCATGGCTAGTGAAGATAAGTGAGGAGAAAACAACATGCACAGTGTTCTCCCTCTCAACTAAAACTCAGCAACCTAAGCTGGTATTGAATGGAAAAATATTGCGCCATGAAGAAAATCCAAACTATCTAGGAGTCACCTTTGATCGTCGCCTGACATGGAAGACACAGGTTGAGAAAAATCGAACAAGAGCAAGGCAAAGAATGGCAATCATGAAAAAGCTTGCTGGTACAACATGGGGAGCAGATGAGAAAGTTCTCAAGAAGTTATATACTGGACGGGTGAGGCCAGTACTGGAATATGGCATTGCAGCTTGGGCAACAGCAGCTAAGTCAAACTTTAACAAAATAAGTAGAGTCCAAAATCAAGGAATGCGAATCATAACTGGAAGCCTGAAGACAACGCCTATTAATGAATTAGAAAAGATCACTTGTTTACAACCAATGCAGGATAGAAGAGATAGCAGAGCCCAGCAACAAGCAGAAAAATTTAGAAGATTGACAGACCACCCTATGTACAACAGATTTAATGGTTTTGGAAAGGGAAGACTGAAGCGTAGCAACTTTGTAGAAACTGCAAAACGAAGGATTAGGTCAGATCCTATTCTTAACATATCAACAGTCAAGCCCATACACAATGCACACAAGTTCCCAGCTTGGAGACAGCAGCAACTGCCTGAGATGATAGAAAACATTCCTGGTATTGAGAAAAAGAACACTCAGCATGAAACCGAAAGAAGAGAAATAACCCTAAACTACATAAAAGAACATTACCCAAGCAGCAATTGGACCCATGCATATACAGATGGATCAGCCAAAAATTCAATAGAGAATGGAGGAGGAGGAATTCTCCTAAATTTAAAAAATGGAGCGAAAAAAACACATTCAATGGCAACTGGAAAATTTTCAAGTAACTTCAAAGCGGAGGTAGAGGCTCTAAAACTGCAGCAGAAATGCTCCTGATGGAGGAAAATAAAGAGAAGCAAATAGCTATCTTCACAGATGCAAAGTCAGCTGTCTCAATACTCAAGAGCAATAACAGCACAGAACTAACTGACCTAAGAGCAGCACTCCATGGTCTATGCCAGAAATCCAAAAAAGTTGTAATACAGTGGATCCCATCACATTGCAGTATACCTGGAAACGAAGAGGCTGACAGGCTGGCAAAAGAGGGCGGACGACTACCACAGCCTGACATAGATATAACCTATAATGAGGCAAAGAGGTTGATAAAAAAGCACTTATAGAACCAAATGGGAATCAGAGCATCCAGGCCATCAGAAGGATGATGCATATTACAAACTCGACCGAAGAGAACAAGTAGCAATCTTCAGACTCCGCACAGGACATAACAGGCTGAAATACCACTTGTTCAATAAACTAAAGATAGGAGATACCGATGAATGTAATTGTAGAACTGGAAAAATGACAGCAAAACATTTGCTGCAGGATTGCCCAACGTATGCAGAACAGAGAAAGATATTTTGGCCCACACCTGCTTCATTTGAGGACAAGCTCTATGGAGATATCAACAAGCTAAAGTTGACCGCAGATTACTTTAACCATATACAGGTTGACATTTAAAGGTGCATGAAGACCCAGAGGCATGAAATGGAATATTGCTTGGATAGCAAATCCATTACGTGGAAAGTCCAAATCAAAAGCCCATTGTGTGGGCTTCATAAAAGGTGGAAAAGTGTCCTAGTGGCACGAAATGGAATATTGCTTGGATAGCAAATCCATTACGTGGAAAGTCCGAATCAAAAGCCCACTGTGTGGGCTTCATAAAAGGTGGAAAAGTGTCCTAGTGGCACGAAATGGAATATTGCTTGGATAGCAAATCCATTACGTGGAAAGTCCTGAATCAAAAGCCCACTGTGTGGGCTTCATAAAAGGTGGAAAAGTGTCCTAGTGGCACGAAATGGAATATTGCTTGGATAGCAAATCCATTACGTGGAAAGTCCGAATCGAAAGCTCACTGTGTGGATGTCATCTGCAGACTGCATACTTCTGGTTTCCGGAAGAACAGCCTATGGTGAACGGAAGGCCCAATATACGGAAGTGAGGCTAAGCAGCCATGTGCAGGACGTGACGATTCCTTGGGTGAGCCCAGTACCAGAGCGCTATGTATCGGCTCTGCAAGTATGGAAGCCTCCTTGGATGGCGGGGAATGCCCATGGTCTGCCCCTGCCTTCCCTTGAGGGCTGACCAGGATCTTTGGCTGTTCTATATGGACCAGCTGGGATGGGGGATAACACCACAACAGTGAGAGTCAAACGTCCTAAGAAACCCCCGGGAAGGTTAACCCGGTCAACAAATGCCCGCAGAAGTCGGATGTGTCGGCCTAACGGCGCAAGAACGCAGCTCTGCTGTAAACAGGCACAACGCAATCACATCCGAAAAAAAAACTCCGGATGAACGAAGAAGAAGAAGAAGAAAATATCAACAGTCAAACCCATTTACAATGCAGACAAGTTCCCAGCTTGGAGACAGCAGCAACTGCCTGAGATGATAGAAAACATTCCTGGTATTGAGAAAAAGAACACTCAGCATGAAACCGAAAGAAGAGAAATAACCCTAAACTACATAAAAGAACATTACCCAAGCAGCAATTGGACCCATGCATATACAGATGGATCAGCCAAAAATTCAGTAGAGAATGGAGGAGGAGGGATTCTCCTAAAGTTAAAAAATGGAGTGAAAAAAACACATTCAATGGCAACTGGAAAGTTTTCAAGTAACTTCAAAGCGGAGGTAGAGGCTCTGAAAACGGCAGCAGAAATGCTCTTAATGGAGGAAAATAAAGAGACGCAAATAGCTATCTTTACAGATGCAAAGTCAGCTGTCTCAATACTGAAGAGCAATAACAGCACAGAAATAGCTGACCTAAGAGCAGCACTCCATGGTCTATGCCAGAAATCCAAAAAAGTTGTAATACAGTGGATCCCATCACATTGCAGTATACCTGGAAATGAAGAGGCTGACAGACTGGCAAAAGAGGGCGGACGACTACCACAGCCTGACATAGACATAACCTATAATGAGGCAAAGAGGTTGATAAAAAGCACTTATAGAACCAAATGGGAATCAGAGCATCCAGGCCACCAGAAGGATGATGCATATTACAAACTCGACCGAAGAGAACAAGTAGCAATCTTCAGACTCCGCACAGGACACAACAGGTTGAAATACCACTTGTTCAACAAACTAAAGATAGGAGATACAGATGAATGTAATTGTGGAACTGGTAAAATGACAGCTAAACATTTGCTGCAAGAGTGCCCAATATATGCAGAACAGAGAAAGATATTTTGGCCCACACCTGCTTCATTTGAGGACAAGCTCTATGGAGATATCAACAAGCTCAAGTCGACTGCAGCGTACTTTAACTGTATTCAGGTTGACATTTAAATGTACATGAAGAAGTATTTAGACTGCCACACTTCATACCACAGGCATGACGTTTACACAAGCCTCCCCAGAGGCATGAAATGGAATATTGCTTGGATAGCAAATCCATTACGTGGAAAGTCCGAATCGAAAGCTCACTGTGTGGGCTTCAAAAAAGGTGGAAAAAGTGTCCTAGTGGCACAAAATGGAATATTGCTTGGATAGCAAATCCATTACGTGGAAAGTCCGAATCGAAAGCTCACTGTGTGGATGTCATCTGCAAACTGCATTCTTCTGGCTTCTGGAAGAACAGCCTATGGTGAACGGAAGACCCAATATACGGAAGTGAGGCTAAGCAGCCATGTGCAGGACGTGATGATTCCTTGGGTGAGCCCAGTACCAGAGCGGTGTGTGATGGCTCTGCAATTATGGAAGCCTCCTTGGATGGCGGGGAATGCCCATGGTCTGCCCCTGCCTTCCCTTGAGGGCCGACCAGGATGCCTTTGGCTGTTCTATATGGGCCAGCTGGGATGTGAGATAACACCACAACAGTGAGAGTCTAACGTCCTAAGAAACCCCCCGGGAAGGTTAACCCGGTCAACAAATGCCCGCAGAAGTCGGATGTGTCGGCCTAACGGCGCAAGAACGCAGCTCTGCTGTAAACAGGCACAACACAATCACGTCCGAAAAAAAACTCCGGATGAACGAAGAAGAAGGACATGAGAGATTAGGACCAATGGTTCTACAGGAAATGGAGTCATAAAACATTCAGGTCAGAATCTGGGATTTCGAGAGAGATGACGATGTTCCTGTAGAATTTTGTATCGGATAAGCATCTATTATATTTTAATATATACATAGATAATTAAGAAGAAATTAGAAGCAACAGAGATGTGGTTCCTGAGACGAATGTTGCGAATTCCTTGGACTGCCAGAGTAACTAACAACTGCCTGAAACAGGCTAATGAAACTAGAACATTATATACAACAATAAGAAAGAGACAAACATCTTTCTTCGGTCATGTGATGAGAAGAGAGGCATTGGAGAATATTGTGACAACTGGAAAGATCGAGGGGAACAGAGACAGAGGCATGGAGGAATATCAGCAGCAGAGTTGATCCAGAAAACCAAAGACCGAGATCTGTGGAGAGCCATGAAAGCCTACGCCAGCTGGCAGGGCACTTGATATATATATATATATATATATATATATATATATATATATATATATATATATATATATATATATATATATATATATATCCGAAAATAAGCCCTAGTGCATTTTTTAAAGCTAAAATTAATACAAGACCCGGTCTTATTTTCAGGGAAACAGCATATAAAACCATGTATGCTATCACAAATCTTACCTTCTGGTCTGATATGTCTGCATCTGTTGGGGGAAGAGTTGCAGTTGGGGCAGTCTCTGCTTCAGGCTGGTCTGTAATATCTTCAGGTGTGGCTTCTTCAGAAGCTGCATCTTTAGAAGCTGATGGCTCAGAGGATGTTTCTTTGACTTCTGGAGGCAGTGAAGCCTCAACCTAAAAACATATTGTCACATCAGCTGAAGGTATATATATATATATCATGCTGCAGTACAAAGGTGTGCTCATTTTCTTCAAGTGACACCGGCAATTTAAATCTCCGATTCCCTCTGTCATTTGATATTTTGATGAATTTGGTGTCGCTCAAATACAACAAGATGTTAGCAAATAGCCGGTTCAGCGGCTTTTATGCAACCAGAAAAAAAATGTGTTAACTTTGATGTTATGAAGAGGATAACTGCTCCACATTCAACTAATAACTCAGTGGTATTATTCATGTATTGACTTCATATGACAACTAACTCACCAGTATAACCCTGACGAGATGTAGCGTAACATGCCAGGCATTAAATCAGGCAAGCAATTGTTTGTCTTCTGTGTTTAAATTACCAAGGGAATACATTGTTTTGAAGCTTTATGTTTTTTTTTTCAAGATGTTTCCCACATAATCTTTTCTCTTCTTCTGCAACCTCTCTTGCCCAGTATTTCCCCACATAAGAATAATCTATCACAAGGTATGGACACTGAATATCCCTTGGTTAATAACAGATCCTTCTTCGTGAATCTGTCTGGAGGGTTACAAAACACCCAGTTATGCACAGGACATTGCAGTCAACTCCAGCATTTTTTGGCTGTTTGCGATGCCTGGGCAAGTTTTTTGTGTGTGTGTGCGCCAGCTCGCTTTCAACTAAAGTGTAGTCCATACACACTACTTGTAGTAGTGTTGGACTTAATTTTGCATGTGGATTAGCTTTCCCTATTAATAGTGTCCCTCGCCATTGGGCAAAAAAAAACCATGCCGACTTAGAGGTACTTGTAATTTACGCCCCCAAGTTGAACTCCTTACCTCAACACATTAGATGTTTAAGAACATGCATTCCTATCCATTCGGCCATGCTGACCTCCCCTGGGCAAGTTTATGTTCAGTAGTTTGCCATTGCTTTCTAAACGATCGGCACTTATACCATTGTATGGAAACCAACACAAGGTGGTCTGCTTCCAAATCTCCCGCAGCTGTGTTTTGAACATGGTCTGTGGGATTGCAAATTGCATGCGTAACCTCTTCACCAGAGAACGAGAGGAAAGGCACCTACAAATCAGCATGTTGCAAGAAAAGCAAAATCCTTTGTTACCTAGCGATTAAATTCAGACCAGTGTATAATGGATGATGATGATGACAGCTAAATTTTTTTTTAAACCATCCACTAATAAATCATAACCCTTCATCAGAATCATGTGTAATGCTGGGTAATCATAAGCATGAATTGCCACCTTATATAACCTAATATTTGTTCACCTGACCTCGTCTATACCTTCATATCTCCCACAGTCTCTAATCAATGTTATGTTGTCGGTTATGCCATCTAGTCAAAGACATCTGCCTTGAAGAAATCTAACTTCATGTGTGTTCCAGGCAATCAAACTTGATATATTCCAGATAGTCTAACTTTATATGTGCATGTATATCTGTGTATCACTGTCTTCCTTTTCTCCCTTTACCCATTAAGTTTGTCTCTCCTGGCAACAGATTAGGAAGACGTAGACCGTCATGTTTAAGGACACATGATGAAGAGAAAAAGACATGAAAAATTTAAATACATACATGGACAGCTCAGCTACATAATCTGAGATTAGTAATTGTCAGGTACATACTCCAGAAATCACACAACTTACGTGAATTAACTAGATAAATCCTTCAAGTTGAAATATACACATATTCGCACAGTAATGTCACTTATCTACCACGGTAATTTTAAGCTGACTAACATGACGCCACAAACAATTGTATTTACCAATTCACATGTAGATGCCAGGCCGTTTACATTGGTAGCACAGAGAGACAGCTTAACAAACGGGTGTTAGAACACATACCTCAATGGGTCAACAAGATACAACACACAGGAGATGCTAGCCTCGTGGGGCCGACACACCGGAAGCTCCCGGCGTCTTCAATCGGTAGGCACATCGTCGACAGTGGCCATGTGGTGGACAGAAACACTGCCTTTCGCGTGTTGTTTAACACACAAAATACTCGCTTGTTAAAATTTGCAGAAGCAATTATGATCTATCAACGCAAGCCAGAATTGTGCAAACAGAAAGACATGTTAGTCAGCTTAAAATTACCGTGGTAGATAAGTGACGTTACTGTGCGAATATGTGTATATTTCAACTTGAAGGATTTATCTAGTTAATTCACGTAAGTTGTGTGATTTCTGCAGTATGCACCTGACGAGATGCAGCGAAATATGCCAGGCAATAAATCGTGCAATCTATTGTTTGTGTCTTCGTTATTCAAATTCACTATGGGAAAACATTGTTTTGAATTAGTAATTGTGTCAGATGTGTCCAAAACCACTCACAAATATCGGCATGGCACATGATAATGATGACATAGGTTAAAAGAGAAAAAAAGAGCAAAAAAAAAAAAAAGACTCACCTCCTTGCTGTCGGGAGCAGGAACATCATCTTTGTTGACAACAACAAAATCCTCCTCTATGCTCACTTCCTCAGCAGGTTCTGTTGTGTCTGTCTTGGTTCTCTTGGCTGCAGGACTGTCTTCACTGTCCCCCAACCTGCGCTTCTTGTTGGGACTCTCCAGCTCTGATGGCTCACTGTCTTTCTCATCTTCAAATTTGCGTTTCTTAGGTAGACTTTCCGGCTGTGGTGTCTCTGCTGCTGCATCTTCTACTGTCACCTGCAAGAATAAACAATGAATGAACAGTAAGAACAGGTGCACTGGAATCCTAACCAAATAAATGCAAGCAAATGGTAAGGTGTTTAACAGCATGCATCTTTCCCATTGCAACACATGCCTCTGAGACTTGGACACTTACTAAACAAGCTGAGCAGCACATAAATGCCTTTGAATATAAATGTTATAGACAAATTCTAAGAATATCTTAGATAAAGAATAGAAAAAATACATCCATACTTCAAGAGCTGAATATTGAAGAAGGGTGGCTTTTAAAGATGATAAAAACAAAGAAAATTGAAATACTTTGATCACTTGAATGTCATGAAAGTTTGGAGAGAACAATAATGGAGGGTTAAATGCCTGGGAAGAGAGGAATAGGAAGGCCAAAGATGGGTGCAGGAAGTGGCGGATGATCTCCAGATGGGTGTATCAGGCGCGGGACATCTTGCTTATGTCCGAGAGGTTTTCCGGAAGGTTGTTATGGGAGCGAGGTTCTGCAAAGGACATAAGTGATTTGAACACCAATGCAGACTTAAGAGTGAAAACTTTTTCCATAAAATTCACTATCACAAACTAAACAGAATGTGCAATCCCAAGTACAGGGAAACCAGTGCTGTGGTATAGGGGACAGCGAAACTGCATTTCAAAATTCCCAGCACCTCTGAAGTTGGAGTGTTTGCATGATGGCGAGGGACACTGTTAATAGGGAAAGCTAATCCATACTCAAAATTCAGTCCAGCACTACCAGAAGTAGTGTGTACGAACTATGCTTGGGTTCAAAGTGGGCGAGCAGGGGATAAAAGATTGCCAATGCCAGTCGACAAGACGATGAGTTAGTCAGTCAGTAAGTCATAGTTCCAACTTCATGGGTAAGGGTTGCCCCATAAAATGCCCCATGTGAAAAGTGGAACAGACAGGAGTCTCTGCATGATGAGTCTTATCAAGCAACGACTAGAAAATGCAAAAATGTAAGAGATTTGTCAAAAGTTATCTGTTATACTTACATTAGAAGTAGAAGCATCCACCTCCGCTGCTGCCTTTTCAGTCGCTGTCTCTTCCTTCTTCTCTGCTCCTTTCTCAGTAACAGGTGATTCTTGTGTTTCCATTGCTGCCTCTTCAATTGTAGATGCTTCTTTGTTTTCCGATGCTGCCTTTTCAGCAGACTGCTCTTCCTTTTCTGCTGTTGTTTCACCAGTAGCTGATGGTTCTTTCTTCGCTACTGCTTCTGCTGTGGTGGCCTTTTTATCCTCCCCAGTGGCCTTCTCTTCCTCCGTGGTATCCATCTCTTCTGTCTTTTCATGAGCCTCATCTGCTGCGGCTTCTGCTGCACCCCCTCGCCGGGATGACCTTCCAGAAGCTGGTGTTTTAGATGCCGGTGCTGGCTCTGCCTTCTGTCCTCTAGCCCTGCGCCCTGATGATGAAGGGGTCTCAGATGCCTCTGCCTCTTTAATTGCACCACGTCTCTGTCGACCTTTCGGAGTTGCCTCTGCTTCATTGTCAGCAGTTTTTGATGCCTCTGCCTCATCTTTTTTACTTTTAACAGAATCCCCGTCTTTGTCATCACTGTCGTGTTCAGCAGCAGCAGATTTACCCCTGCCTTTTCTTTCAGTTCGTGGTGATGGTGTGACTGCAGCAGCTGCAGTGGTCTTGCTTCTCGCTCTACCACTCCTGCCCTTCACCGCTGTATCATCTTGCTCCGTCTCTTTCACAGCTTCATCATCATCTTCAGCATTATCTTCATTCTTCTCACTCTTGTCCTTTGCTTTGGCTCCTTTCCCACCCTTGACAGCATTTGTGGCTTTCGCCTCCTGCGCACCTTTCCCTTTGCTTCTGCTACGTGAACTTCCCTTTTGAACCTTCTCCTCCTCAACTTCCGCCTCCTCTTCTTCTGATTCTTTGTTATCTGGTTCTTCTTTCTTTCCTCTTCCTCCTCTAGAGACAGATCTTCCTCTGGCTGCGGACTTTCCTCTTGCAGGAACATCAGCTTTTGGTTCTTCTGGCAGACCAAACAAACCAGCAAATAATTATTCATTTTTAACAAACATTAACTTTCCAGGAGGTATCTCCAAATAGTCGACTGTGTTCAAATAACCAATGAAATAATGTGCAATTTTAAAACTATTATAGAGAGAATAAGCAAGGACAAGAGGCTAAGGGTCAGTCTCTGTCTCACTTTAACAATGTTACGCCTTAATCCAGTGGCAGACAATTTCCATAAAGTATGAAACTAAATGAAACTCAATGTTTTTCTTATACTCTGACACTGCCCTTTCATCTCAGACAGTGGATGGGACACGTAACTTTTTCAGATAAGGGCCAACAACATGAGGTTCCATTTGCACATTAAACAACCCAGTGTAGTTGGCTTTTTAGTAAAAAGTAAATGCCCTCTTGTCCACACCTTGTGGCCTACTGAGCATATGGTTCTAGCCCCATATTTTAAAATACTAATTGGCCCTTAGTGGGGGGATGTCAACGGATCACACCGACTGCCATTACTTTCCAGGACATTGCCAGGCGCCCATTTTAGGTCAAACTGGGAGCTGGATAATATATTTAAAATCTTTTATGGGGATTTGAAAACATGACCAATGGGCCAGCACAAGCATGCTAGTTGCTGCACTATACCAAGGCGCCGTTAGACATTCAGGTTAAGCTATAAATGGAACCACCCTGGCAAAACTGATATGGACATTGTGGTTTGTACACACTGTGTGTGGTGGCGCTTAACAGGCAAGAGTATCGACTTCACTGTAGCAGATTTTATTCCATATAACTCTACTGTTGTCTTTATTTATCCAGTGTCTTACTGTTGTTGTTTCTGCTGGGTGACATGGTGAAAGCATCATATAAATCATGAACCCCATAGATCCAGCGACAACCCCCAGGCATCTGAGAAAATTGCACCTGTGAACCAATTGCTGTAGCCAAGAATCGAGCCCACAACCTTCGGAGCATGGGGCAGGCGGCATAACCACTTCACCACGGAGACCCCCCCCCCCCCCCCACACGCCCGGTTAATCCAGACAGTATGTGCAATAAGAACAAGACACTTGAGCAACCAGGACCAAAGAAGACAACAAAAGCACTTCAAATATAATTAACTGCATTGTTCACCATCATCTAGTCTCCACTGTGAAAGTGTGCAGCAACGAATATTCAACATGTTCTCTCTTATGTACATTTTGCCAGGATGCTCCCTGTCCATGTACATTTTTGACACCCTCTAGCTCAGTGGTTCTCAACCTTTTTTGGTCCATGTACCCCTTCACCATAGGTTCAGAATGTTGCACCCCTCCCCAGTATACGCAAAAATGGAAGCTAAATCTAATAACACACACTAGAATAAGTCTAGACGTCTACATAAAACATGATTTGCAGGTCTACTTACGTTATAAAACGAAATTCAGAAGGGCTAGAAGTACATAATCGTAAAGTATGGAGGTGAAATATTGACCGCGGGGGGGGGGGGGGGGGGGGGGGGGGGGGGGGGGGGGGGGTGATGATGGATCCCTATCAGTTGAAAACTGCTGCTCTAGCTCTTCTTTGCTCAACCCTTCCCTCCATTATAGGTTTCTGTAGACTTAACATTATTTAATGAAACCACAGTATCTATTCTTGCTCATTAATTTTTCTTTTAGTAGTGCCATGTTTATACTGAGTTGTTCAAATGGCAACAATAGGCTGAAAAGGTGCAGGCATACATTTAAAATATAAAATAGATGACCAGGATTATGAAATATATTTGAGACCCATTCCATCCATTTTAAAATCCTTCAACATTCTGATAATTTTATGTTCTGACTTTATCAAACACTTAGAAGTATATAAATGTTGTCTTTCTGTCTCTCTATCTGATGTGTATGAGAGCACAAGATCGATTTCTTGTGATTTGTTTTAAGAGATGATCATTTATATTTCACCATAAAATGTTTGCATTTCCCTTCACTAATGCTTGTTGTTGGGGCATTTATGGCTAGTATAAAGAGATTGGGCGAACATAACAGATGCATGGTACCAAAAGAAGACACAATTAAATATTTCTTCCACACAATAAACGAGTTGCCAACCTTTAACTGGCTGCCTTCCACTTCTCCTGGTTGGTGTGTCCTTGGTGTCTCCACCTGCGGCCTTGTCTACTGCTGGCTCTTCTTTCTTGGCTCCTCTGTCAGAAAAAAATTCAAAGTAAAGGACCCCGTTTCACACAATGTCACTGGTTCTATAATGCCAGCCCCATAGATTTAAAAAGACCTGCTGTCACTCTGCAGGTGACGTGGTCAATATTCATCTTTTCTGCCCAAGAAATGGCCTAGCACCGGCCTGGAGGTCAGCAAAAGTAATTGCCACCCCAATGGAGATTCAAACACAGGACTGCCAGGATGGCATGTGTGACAGTCACTACACTACCCCGAGCCCCTTCCATCGATCATAAACATATTCCATCACCTATACATAAGGCAATGAGCTACACGTGTCAAAGTCCATAACAAGGAAAAAGATGGGTAACCTCTCTCTATATTTTGATGTAGTTTATTTAATGCAGTTGTATCAATGTATGTTTGTTGTCTGTGTCCTGAAGAGGGCTTCAGCCGCAATGTCCGTTTTGTCACTTGTGATTGTGTTCTAGTAATGTTTACTGTTTTATGTTTTTTTTTTAATATACTCATTCTATTACAAACAACAAGAGATTATTCATTTCAACCGCAGCAATGCACAGAAGCACTTCTGCACGAGCACGCATTTGGCAAAAACATTTCATAAACTTGAACTAAGCGGGAAAATTTTTTTGTTTCTGTCTCACTTCTTAGACTTCTTTGTACGCCAACACAAATACATACAAATTTACGGCAGTTAGTTCAACCAGTCTAATATTGGAATAAACATTTCTGATAGTCTGCAAAAATAAGACAAATAAATGAAACATCCCCAACACTCAGAAATTGTACGTTTATGCTTTCCCTGTGAGTTATTTTCAGGCTCTTGAGTTCCAAATTATGGTGTGCTCAATATTCTAGATATTTAATGCAGATTAAGAGACATAACTGAAGAATATCCAATTAGAAAATTATGACTGCAATTTGACTTTTGGTTCTTTTCAGGTTTCAGAATTAGCAAATTGTATAGTATAATAATAGGTATTCTTTTTTTTAAACCTCGAGTGTCTAAATTGTGCAATGCCCATGTTACGAGGTATTTTTTTAAAGACCTATTTCAAAGGGTCACAAATTGGGCATGCAGGCCCATCTTACATTCTGCCCTTCCAATCACTCATCTTTCGTACATCAATTATCTATTGTGCATGTTACACTCACATAGGAAAAAAAATCATTGTCAAATTAATGATGTGAACATAAACAATGTATATAACCATGTTATAAGAAGGTAGGCAGCCAAACACACATACATACCTGCCTGATACATCATTTACACAAACTCACAGTTATGCACCCACTCAATAACACACAAATACACACTCCCTCGCCTATGAAGAAACATTCTGCACTAAAAGCAATGACAGCAAAACAAAACATGCAAACATATTTCAGAATAGTCTGTCTAGTCACACAAGCCATTTACAAAATCACAAATCCTGCCTATCAGAAAGTCATAAAAGAATTCAACCACAACACACCCCAGAAAGCCAGCAAATAATACACCCTTAAAGAATACTACATGGCATAAAACCAACGGGCAAAAGCTTCCACATTACTGATCAATTTGGTTATTTCACTGAACATACCGTTTTCCTGCTGACTTTGGACTGTCCTTGGGAGTCGACTCATCCTTGGATGCCACACTTCTCCGGGTAACTCTCCCCATCTAACGGACAAGAGATATTCATCATCAGTTAAAAATAACACAGCAAGAGTATAAGGATGAGCCTTGACACACAATGACTTTTACACCCAAATATTAAATCATTCGCACCTTTCAATCGACACATCAGACTTCAGGTATTTGTTAACCAGGTTAACCTTCCCGGGTATACACACATACATACAAGCATAAACACATGTGCATGCACACATATACATACAAGCATTAAATCATTTGTGTATTAAATAAAACTCTGGCACTGCGGCTAGCACACATCCCTGCTGGCCTGGTGGGGTCCATATCAATGAATGCTGGATCTGTAAAATTGACCCGGGCTCCCAAATGAACCCCGCCTAGCATGGGTACCAGGAATTGTGTTGACAGTAAAGACAGCTGGCGTGATTTTGACCACATGAGATTTAGTGCCGATTAGGGTATAAAAATCAGGAGCTAGCATCATCATCATACACCTATTACACCTCAAGGTGTGGAATTGTAGGGAGAACTATCACGATTTTAAATTTAAGAATTTACTAATGAGACCGCCACAGAAGATAGGCCTTGAAATTCAAAATCTAATTGTACCTCAATGATGCCTGTATGTCACTTCTAAGTGAAGATATCCACATTTTTGTGAAGGTGAGACGAGTTGCGATTTCTCATGCTATTCACCCGATAGTGGCGCTCTCCAGTGTGTCCGATTACCTTCACCAGCGGGTGTGCGTGTCTGTTCGTGCGAGATGGTCTCAAACGGTCGTATGAAAACTGACTTCAAAAATATGTTCCGTCATGTTAAATGATTACAAAATAGTACAAGTATACAAATAAATTAATAATCTTTAAACTTGTGTTCTCTTTAACTTTAGTAGGTCAAATCGCAGGTTTTGTGTGTTGAAAAGTGTAGCGCAATCGATATGCGCGGCCGTCATGACCCGTGGGTTTCCAATTCACACAGTCACATCTTCGCAGAAAATCTGTTCTTCAACCACAATTCGAGCAAGTTTAGCTATGAAACTTTGCTGATTCAGGGGCGATATTTTATATGGCAATTAAAATTTACATTAATCAAAGACATCTATTGGATCCAGTGATTCCGACACACGATCATTCCGCTGCCTCTGTGGGATGCGCTCCTCAGCAGCTCGCACATATCCATAGAGCACACTTTTTTCCACAAATTTCCAGTTTCTTAGTTCTATATATTTTAGTTCGTAATGTTTAAAAGTTTCTATTATATCACCTAATAATTTTGTGACAAATTTTTTTTTTAAATGCCCAGCCGGAAATAGAACCCCGGTCTCCCGCACGACAGGCGGAATGCTTACGACTACGCTAGCGAGGACACAATGATTGTTTATATAGTCAAGCCGCCGTTTTGGGTTACATGATGGTAATATCTTTTTTAATCACAATTAAAACAAGTTTAGCGATGAATCTTTCCAACTTCTGTAAAATTAAATACAGAATTTGAAGATTCATCTACAATTGATGGTTTTCTATTGAAAGCGCCAGAAAAAAATATTTACGGTTCAGCTTGCTGTTTTCATTTTTCTCCGATTGCAAGGTTGGTCTCAACCAAAACGGGTCATAGACGGATTATGAAAACTTGACTTCAAAAATATGTTCCGTCATGTTAAATGATTAAAAGATAGTACAAGTATAAGTAAATATCCAAGATCTACAACAGGTAGCAGCGAACCGCCAGGCATGGAGTCAGGACTTCTGCCCTATGCGCCGCCTTAGGCTCAAGAGGAAAGACTAACTAACTAACAAGTATACAAATAAATTATTAATAATCTTTAAACTTGTGCTCTCTTTAACTGTTGTAGGTCAAATTGCACATTTTGAGTGGTGAAAAGTGAAAGTGTAACATGCCATGCCGATCGATGCGCGCATGCACAGTCGCCATGCCATGCGTTTCTCCATTCACAAACACACACTTCGCAGAAAATGTTTATCATCCACAATTTAAGCAAAGTCGGCAATGAAACTTTCCAGATATATTTAAAATTGTAGGCAAAGTTCAAAAATACATCTATAATTGATGATTTTCTTTAAACAGTGCCAGAATAGTGTTACAAAGTGTACATGCCAGTCGGAGCAATATGCACAAAGAATGAAAACACGCCTTCGCAGAAAATGTTGTTTTTCTCAACAATTTAAGCAAAGTCGGCGATGAAACTTTCCAGATATATTTAAAATTGTATACAGAATTCAAAAATACATCTATAATTGGTGATTTTCTATAAACAGCCCAGTCAATTTTCATATGATCGTTTGAGACCATCTCGCATGCATACCCGTTTGTGGAGGAAATCGGACACACTGGAAAGTTCCACTTACGGGTGAATCGCATGAAAAATTGCAACTCGTCTCACCTTCACAAAATTGTGAATATCTTCACTTATAAGTGACATACAGGCATCATTGTGGTACCATTAGATTTTGAATTTCAAGGCCTATCTACTGTGGTGGTCGCATTAGTATATTCTCAAATTTATAATCATGATAGGACTTACTAGGACTTTTTTTTAAATAATTACCATTGTAAATCAAATCCCGAAACAACCACATAATCAATTACCATTGTCCCTCGCAATCAGGTAAACCCACTCAGACTTCAGGCAGGGGCAGACTTGGGCATTCCCAGCACATGGCTGCTTAATTATGTAAACTTCTACATTGGTTTGTTAGTTGTGTACTCACTCCATATTGTTTAAAGATTTTCCACAGCTTGTTTGTATCTACTCTTGGTTGTGAATAGAGACTTCATTTATTCGCAACCAAGTTGCGAATAAACTCTCCCTTATTTTAATTTTTATCATAAAATTTGTTTTTTTTAACCGCAGAAACTCAACTATGGGAAAGAGCTAAAATTTAGCTGGATAATTTTTCTGTCAAAACAAGTTCACGAATGTTTATTGTAGGATATTAAACTCGCGTTGTCAGGTCGCGGTAAAGTAAGCCACTTTAAGTTAAGGGAGAGTTTATTCGTAGAGCCCTACGAATAAACAAAGCGTTTATTCGTAGAGTCCTACGAATAAACAAAGCGTTTATTCGTAGAGCCCTACGAATAAACAAAGCGTTTATTCGCAGGGCCCTACGAATAGACACTTTGTTTATACACAGGGCCCTATGAATCGATACTTTATACTTAGTTGAAGTATGGCTGTTTAAATATCAGGCGAGTTTAAGAATTGTTAACTTGCGTTTCTGTACACTTACTGTTTACAGGCATCCATCTTGTTTACGTTACTGACCTACTATTTCCTACTATTTATGTCCTGATAATTCTGGTCCAAGCTGACAGTAATATGCGTCACCTCAGAGAGACATGATTAGGGTCGTTAGGCAATACAAACACCAGGCTTTCGACTGATTGCCCTCATGAATTAACAAATAAACAAGGAAATGCTACGAATATAAAGTGCAGGAAAACCTGGTATATGTGAAGCGGGTTGAAAAGAGAGAAGAGAGAGATAGATAATGAAGATAGTGTGCGAGACAGATATGTGAGATATGAGAAAGATGTGTTGAAAGACATAAAAAAGTGATAAAGACAAGAAAGAGAGAGGGGGAGGAGGGAGATAGAGAAGAAGAGAGAGAGATGTCTGTATGCCTCCCTATATGTCCGCCTGTCTGTATGCCTCTCTATTTGTCCACCTGTCTGGATGTCTCTCTACATGCCCGGATGTCTCTCTGTCTCTGTCTGTCCGTCCGTCTGACAGCCTGCGTGATTTCTTGTTCTCTATCAGCCTACTTGTATCTGTCCATTTGTATATATGTCTATCTGAATCTCTATCTAACAAACTGTCTGTCTGTCTTTCCATATGCATATGTACGTCTGGTTGACTCTCTGTGTGTATGTATGCGTGTGTCTGACTCTCTATCTGTCTGCCAGTTTATATCAGTTGTTTATTTGTCTGTATCTCTGACTGCCCCCCCCCCCCCCTCTCTCTCTCTCTCTCGGCCGGTCAACCTGCCTGTTCAGAGTATTGCAGGGAGAGGTTGAAAGAGATGTATGAATTGGCATGGTGGAACACAGATGATCGACGAGCGAGTGTCTGGTTGGATCTAGCTACCCATCTACCTGCGTACCTACTATCCACCTACCTGCCTAGCTACCCACATACCTGCTTACTTAACTACCTACCTGTCTACCTACCCACCCTTCTACCTGCCTACTTAACCACTTTCGTGTCTATGAATATGAAAACTATGAATATTACAAAGAATTATCGCCGAATCAACGGAGTACGTGCTTTGTGCTCGATACTTTTGACAACAGCCAGCGGGGAGAGAATTAAGCGGAGGAGAAGAGGTAGGGGAAAGGGGGGAAGGAAAAGGAAGAAGAGGGCTGGAGCCAGAAGGGGTAGAAGGAAAACGGATCGTTTGGGACTCAAAAATGTGTGGGTTGGGTATTGGAATTGCCGTAGTGCAAAGCAACGAGGACCAATACTGGAGAAACTGGTACTAACTAAATTACACTCACTTTAAACAACACAATTCTAAATGAATTGCTGAAAAATTTAAAAAAAGCATTGTCGGGCAAGGAAACGAACGATTGACATTTGACTTTCATCCAATTAATTGCTGAACCATTATAAAAAAAATAAAAAAGGTCCGGAAAGGAAACGAACCTCGAGCTCCCACCCATCAGGCGGGCGCACTATCAACTATGCCACTGACGACACGTTTTCCAATCAACGAAAATGTATAATATAGCCGCAAACTTACGTTAAATCACGTGACCAGCCGTGCCCTACGAATAGACGCTTTGTTTATTCGTAGGGCCCTACGAATAGACACTTTGTCTATTCGTAGGGCTCTACGAATAGACACTTCGTTAAATTAAGGTCCTGCAAAGTTGAAGTTCTAAGTAGACCAAATCCACCAATATTCATAGAAAAATGGAAGCGCTAATTCAAAAACAAACACCTCCATTTACTTATAACTGTAGCAAGGACAGGTTGAACAATGTGACCATCTTTTTTTTTTAACATATGAAAAGGCAAAGTGATAACTCACCATTAAGTAACTTAATTTTAAATTTAGAAGTGAGGAGCCGTTTAAAAAATTTTTTTTTTAAAGACCCTCATTAAATGTTTGGTAGCCCATGGGCATAATAATAATGTGCGCATAAAAACTGCACTTATGTGAGCTAAATAAACAACACTAGTTAACATATTTTCATAAATTTTGAAGAAAACACGGAACTGCTAAACAGTTTTTCTCAGAAAATGCCTTGTCCTCTTACACGCATTGTCGGCTATCGAAAACTGGTATCCCTTTGATAAGAAATTTAAAAGCAATGAGGTATCCCCCCTCACATACTTGTTTATGGAAAACAAAAACAAGATTTGTAAAACACACATACGTTCCATACAGAATGCAAGCTCACCTTGTCGCTGTAGAAATGGCAAGTATCTGTAACTTCCTAAAGTTGTCGTCGACGAACGGAGCGACGCTATTTGTCTAGAAATAAGGTTGCCGCCATTAACGGATAATAGTCTGCTCCGCGCTCGAAGTCGCTTCTCACGTGTACAACATCATCATGTAGCTGACAATACATTTATTCATCGATATTCATAAAATAATTGTAAGACATCATTACAAACTTTTATTTTGAATAATATAAACAACTCAATTTTGTTTTTTGTTATACTATAAAAACATTGTATAGTTTATAAGAGATGAGAAAACGCAAGAACGACAACCCGTGCATGAACAATAAATTCGCGTTAAGAACTGATATGCGGAGTTCGTGAATTGAGCTGAGTTTCTCCAGACTCAGGTTTGAGTTAGGAGGAAAACGGAGCACTTATGGGTTAAACCCTGTGCCGTGATGTTGATCCAACGACTAAAAAACGACTAAAACTAAAACTGATATGCGGAAAATAAAAATAAAAAAAACAGAGGATTAGAGACATCTAAGTTGCCTTAACTACTATGACAACATTGAAACAACTTCAAACTTGATATCTTATAGTTCATGTCATGGGATGTTGGGGACCATGTCTGTTCACAGTGTTCTGTCTCGTGTACTGCCAATCAATTCTTAGATTGTTGTTACTCCATGCATGATGTCAAACCGTTCAGCGCAAGTCAGCATGGCCGAATGGGTACGAATGCGTGTTCTTAAACATCCGTTGTGCTGATGCCGAGGTAAGCGATTCAACCCCTACACCGGACAGCTGGGCTAAAATGTTGACCAGTCGTCCTTGCCTTGGGGACGTAAATTACAGGTGCCTCTGAAGTCAAAGTGGGTTCGTCTGATGGTGAGGGGCACTGTTAATAGGGAAAGCTAATCCACACGCAAAATTAGTCCATCATTACTGTAAAGTAAATAGTGTTACGGACTACGCTTGAGTTCAAAGCGAACGGAAAAAAAAAACAGTTCAGCATCGTCTGTTTTAGCTTCCCGCCGTGTCTCCTACACTCTAACTTTACCATTAGAACAGAATGTGGACTGTCTTATTCTTATAAGAGTCACCATGTCTGTACATTTTGTGGATTAACTTCTTTCAAGATGTTTGCATTGCTCTGTGTATTTGTTCACTGTGTTCGCATCATTCTTCTCAACTTGGTATAAGTCAACTATAGGCCTACCTGATGGAAGTTTAATTTTTTTTTTTTTTTTTTTTAATAACAATTAATATGACAGGCACATGCACAACAACCTTTTCCCTGTGAGAAGTTGATTAATGGAAACAATTTTGTTTGACATCTGTATATACTCAAATAGATCATAAAAGCTAATGAAACCAATCCGAAACATGTAAATGTGTTTTGGGTACTTTAATAACAGTAGATGGAAGGTGTATTAAGGAAGATTAAAGGACAATGTTTATTGCATGAGAGCCTGGCATCTGATACCACACAATCTAGACTGAGAATGGAGGTGAGGGAAATCACTGCGGCTTATCGAGTATTTTCAGAGTTAATTCAGAGTACGCTGAGCAGGCTGAGGACTGGTATACTTTGTGTAGGGTGGCATGCGTTAATTTAAACACCTCAGATAGGGAGCATCCGTTGGATCTTTTTCCCGGATATAATGATGTACTGGAGCCTGAGCAGGCGGGCAAATTGGTTAGATCTGCACCGCTTGGAGGAATATTGGTGCATGATAAGGCAGATGTGGTCGGGGACCTTTGTAATAGTGTGTATAGTGCAGAAGAACAGTTAGATTATCACGGCCTGGAGAGAATGGTGCTACATGAAGTGACCAGAGGATCGGATTGAAACTCAATACCCCGAGGAAAGACCAGACGAACACATAATCAGACTGCTACTGGTATCATTAGTACCAGGACTCTTTGCTGGCTGTTACAAATAAAGAAGGAGGGCGTATAGGAATGCCCCTAGTGCTGTGATGTCGGTTTTTGACTCGTCTCAGCTCAACTACAGAAGAAAATCGGGGCTTTGAGCATCAATGTTACAGAAACATTCGTAAAATACAGTGAACTGAGAAGAAGAAGAAACATAATTTGACAATTTCCCCATCCAGATATCGAAGAAACCTGCCAGAACGGTAGTTATTCTTTTTTTTGTTTTGTTTTGTCATGACCACTACTCCGTTCAACCCCGTTCAACTTCACAAGAGAAGTTATAATTCGGACCATTCCCAATCTCAGATTACTAATCGTATGACTGAATCAGCCACATTTAGGAAATTAATCTGAAAGGGATTGTTATCCATAGGGGTATCTTCTTCTTCTTCTTCGTTCATCCGGAGTTTTTTTTTTCGGATGTGATTGCGTTGTGCCTGTTTACAGCAGAGCTGCGTTCTTGCGCCGTTAGGCCGACACATCCGACTTCTGCGGGCATTTGTTGACCGGGTTAACCTTCCCGGGGGTTTCTTAGGACGTTTGACTCTCACTGTTGTGGTGTTATCCCCCATCCTAGCTGGCCCATATAGAACAGCCAAAGATCCTGGTCAGCCCTCAAGGGAAGGCAGGGGCAGACCATGGGCATTCCCCGCCATCCAAGGAGGCTTCCATACTTGCAGAGCCGATACATAGCGCTCTGATACTGGGCTCACCCAAGGAATCGTCACGTCCTGCACATGGCTGCTTAGCCTCACTTCCGTATATTGGGCCTTCCGTTCACCATAGGCTGTTCTTCCGGAAACCAGAAGTATGCAGTCTGCAGATGACATCCACACAGTGAGCTTTCGATTCGGACTTTCCATGTAATGGATTTGCTATCCAAGCAATATTCCATTTCGTGCCACTAGGACACTTTTCCACCTTTTTATGAAGCTCACACAGTGGGCTTTTGATTCGGACTTTCCACGTAATGGATTTGCTATCCAAGCAATATTCCATTTCATGCCACTAGGACACTTTTCCACCTTTTATGAAGCCCACACAATGGGCTTTTGATTCGGACTTTCCACGTAATGGATTTGCTATCCAAGCAATATTCCATTTGGTGCCACTAGGACACTTTTCCACCTTTTATGAAGCCCACACAGCGAGCTTTCTATGTGGACTTTCCACATAATGGATTTGCTATCCAAGCAATATTCCATTTCATGCCTCTGGATCTTCATGCACCTTTAAATGTCAACCTGTATGTAGTTTAAGTAAGCTGCGGTCAACTTTAGCTTGTTGATATCTCCATAGAGCTTGTCCTCAAATGAAGCAGGTGTGGGCCAAAATATCTTTCTCTGTTCTGCATACGTTGGGCAATCCTGCAGCAAATGTTTTGCTGTCATTTTTCCAGTTCTACAATTACATTCATCGGTATCTCCTATCTTTAGTTTATTGAACAAGTGGTATTTCAGCCTGTTATGTCCTGTGCGGAGTCTGAAGATTGTTACTTGTTCTCTTCGTTCGAGTTTGTAATATGCATCATCCTTCTGATGGCCTGGATGCTCTGATTCCCATTTGGTTCTATAAGTGCTTTTTATCAACCTCTTTGCCTCATTATAGGTTATGTCTATGTCAGGCTGTGGTAGTCGTCCGCCCTCTTTTGCCAGTCTGTCAGCCTCTTCGTTTCCAGGTATACTGCAATGTGATGGGCTCCACTGTATTACAACTTTTTTGGATTTCTGGCATAGACCATGGAGTGCTGCTCTTAGGTCAGTTAGTTCTGTGCTGTTATTGCTCTTCAGTATTGAGACAGCTGACTTTGCATCTGTGAAGATAGCTATTTGCTTCTCTTTATTTTCCTCCATCAGGAGCATTTCTGCTGCAGTTTTCAGAGCCTCTACCTCCGCTTTGAAGTTACTTGAAAATTTTCCAGTTGCCATTGAATGTGTTTTTTTCACTCCATTTTTTAAATTTAGGAGAATTCCTCCTCCTCCATTCTCTATTGAATTTTTGGCTGATCCATCTGTATATGCATGGGTCCAATTCCTGCTTGGGTAATGTTCTTTTATGTAGTTTAGGGTTATTTCTCTTCTTTCGGTTTCATGCTGAGTGTTCTTTTTCTCAATACCAGGAATGTTTTCTATCATCTCAGGCAGTTGCTGCTGTCTCCAAGCTGGGAACTTGTGTGCATTGTGTATGGGCTTGACTGTTGATATGTTAAGTATAGGATCTGCCTTAATCCTTCGTTTTGCAGTTTCTACAAAGTTGCTACGCTTCAGTTTTCCCTTTCCAAAACCATTAAATCTGTTGTACATAGGGTGGTCTGTCAATCTTCTAAATTTTTTCTGCTTGTTGCTGGGCTCTGCTATCTCTTCTATCCTGCATTGGTTGTAAACAAGTGATCTTTTCTAGTTCATTAATAGGCGTTGTCTTCAGGCTTCCAGTTATGATTCGCATTCCTTGGTTTTGGACTCTACTTATTTTGTTAAAGTTTGACTTAGCTGCTGTTGCCCAAGCTGCAATGCCATATTCCAGTACTGGCCTCACCCGTCCAGTATATAACTTCTTGAGAACTTTCTCATCTGCTCCCCACGTTGTACCAGCAAGCTTTTTCATGATTGCCATTCTCTGCCTTGCTCTTGTTCGATTTTTCTCAACCTGTGTTTTCCATGTCAGGCGACGATCAAAGGTGACTCCTAGATAGTTTGGATTTTCTTCATGGCGCAATATTTTTCCATTCAATACCAGCTTAGGTTGCTGAGTTTTATTTGAGAGGGAGAACACTGTGCATGTTGTTTTCTCCTCACTTATCTTCACTAGCCATGATTTTGACCAGTCCTCTAGCGCTAATAAGGCTTGCTGTATTCTGCTGTTAGCTGTACTAATATATTCTTCAGATGTCCATATTGCTAGGTCATCTGCAAAGGAGGATGTGTGTACTCTGGCTGGAAACTTTTCTGTGATGTCATTTATATATGCTAGGAATAATGTTGGTGAAAGAACTCCTCCTTGGGGGACACCTTGCTCCAGCAGCATCATTTTGCTTGTTTGTCCTTGTACTTTTGTCCTGGCAGTTCTGTTCTCAAGGTAGTGGCTGATCCATTTATACATTTTTCCACAAACATGCATGTTTTGCAGTTTTACTTACAGTCCTTCCTTCCATACTTTATCAAATGCTTTTTCTAAATCTATCCAGACTGCTAGTGTGTGCTTTTTCTCTTGGAAGGCATCCTCTATTTCCTGAGCTATATAGGTTATTTGATCTTCAGTGGATCTGTACTTTCTGAATCCTGCTTGGTGTGGTGTTAAGAGTTTGTTTTCTTCCAGATGCCATGTTAGCCTGCCATTGATAATGCGTTCCATTAATTTTCCTACACAGCTAAGTAGACTGATAGGTCGATAGCCATTTGGTTCTTCCAGGTCTTTTCCTTTCTTTGGGACTGGTATTAGTATAGCTTCCTTCCATGCCTGTGGGACTATTCCTCTCTTCCAGCTGTTATTTAGGACTGCTAGTAGTTTCTTCTTTGCCTTGGTGCCTAGTCCTATTAGCATTTCATTTGTGATTCCATCCTTTCCTGGTGATTTCTTCTTTTTTAGGGTATTCATTGCCTGTTCCATTTCTTCCATTGTTAGATTTGCCATCATATATTCTGCTGCTGTCTCTGTATTTCTATGATGTATCTGTTTGTCTTTGATTGCTTTCTTCTGTTCGGCTGTAATATCAATGTGATTTGCATTTGCATAGTGTTCCATTAGTGCATTTGCAGCCTTTTTTCCTGTAAGCAAGGCATTTCCTTGTTTAATTGTTATTTGTTTGTTTCTAGGTCCTTCATTGTTCATGGCTTTCACTAGTTTCCATAGTTTGTTTCCATCCCTGTCAAAATTCAGGTTTTCTGTTTTTTCCCTCCAACAATCTCTTGTTGTCTGATTTACTGTTCTTTTATATTTTGCTGAGATGGCTTTGAGAGAGATATTCGCTTCAATTGACTGTTCTCTCTCTGCTGTCTTCCTGGCATCTTCAACTTCGTCCTCCAAACTTTGTAGTTCTTCAGTCCAGTATGGTTTGTAATTTTTCCTCGCTCCTCTAGGAATGGACTCAGTGGCTGCCTGTATTATCGCTCTGTTTAGACTTTCCACCATTTGCTTTATGTTGCCATATCGTGTATTTGTGTTTTCACAATATTTGTCTGTTAGTATGGCAAATCTGTCCCAATCTGCTCGTTTGTAATTCCATCGGGGCAAGGGCTTTTGCTCCTGTGGAACATACTCCATATTCATTACAAGCTTGATTGGTCTGTGGTCACTACCTGCTAATTGGTCCAGCACATGACGATCGATTTTGTGGAGGATGTCTCCTGTGCAGAAAGCTAGGTCTGGAGTAGAAGTGGTAAGCCATCTTCTTTAGTAGAAGCTCGGTCTGTCATCCGCTTTGTTGAGTAGATGGAGATTTGAGTCTATTTCCCAGTCCTCCAATTCATCTCCTCTTTTGTCAGTATCTGGGTATCCCCATCTTTCTGAACGGCTATTAAAGTCTCCGACAATAATGCAGTTTGTGTCAGTTATTTTCATGTTTGAGAGTGTAAGGTCCTTATCTGCTGGGCTATACAGATTGTAGATTCTTATTTTCACGTCCTTTATCATTATATCAACACCTATAATTTCCGTTTGGTTGTCAGAGATCACAGATACTTCGCTGCAAGGTATTGTATTTCGTGTAAGTATTAGAACTCCTCCTTTGTGTCCTTCGCGGTCGAAACGTGTGGCCTGATATCCTCTGACTGAGAATTTGTGATTGGCGTTGAGGTGTGTCTCTTGAATGCATGCCACATCTATTCTATCTTTATGTAGACGCTGTGTTAGGGAGTCTTTCTTCTTGTAAACTCCTTCGGCATTCCACTGTAGTATGTTGAGTGTCCGGGGTATTTGGTCAATAGCTCTTAACCTACTCCTCTGTGCCTTGACTCCACAGCACAGGGGAAGGTGACCACCAGTAGTCATGGGTGGACCCCCTCGAGGCAGGGGGCCCGGCACTATCGCCGCCTGATGGGACTTCACGGGATTAGCACCATATCGATTAATTTTGATTTGTGACATCATGAATTAAGTTACGTTGCACTGCTTTGTCAAGCCTGTGGCTCAGTACATCCGATTTCGACAAGCATTTATTTGGGATGCTTTCCCTAGCCTTTGACTGTCCCCAGTCTACCTACAAGGCAGCAGGTTTTACGTTGCACTGCTTTGTCAAGCCTGTGGCTCAGTACATCCGATTTTGACAAGCATGTATTCGGGGTGCTTTCCCTAGCCTTTGACTGTCCCCAGTCTACCTACAAGGCAGCAGGTTTGTGTGTCTCTTCGTCTGGTCCCTCTCCCTTGACCTGTCCGACATGGGTGGCCCTACCAGTAGCTGTGCTACCGTCGGCATAGCTCTTGGGGTCATTGGGACGCACAAGCCCCTCTACCTCGTCAAGGCTTGCTGTCACTCCCTCTTCAAGGACCATTCCCCACTGATCCAAGCCTGACACCCAGCTCATGCCTGTGGCTCCTAGTAGCTGTCAGCATGCGACAGCGGCCACCCCCTCCCCCATCCCCAGGCAACAGCTATGACAGGCTGGCTAAACCAGGCATAGGTAGACGATTTGGCCTCAGACCAATCGGTGAACTACGGTATGACTGCCCAGTATGTGAAGACAGGATTCGGTAGACTGCGCGGAAGAAATCATTGATGGGGGAACACTGGTCACCGATAAGAAATAAATCCTTCAACGCTGGGCAGAGTATTTTAGCAACATCTTAAATACAACCTCCTCCATCGATGATGAAACCATCAACTGCCTTCCTCAAGTCCCCACCAATGATACTCTTGCTGACCTGCCAACCATAGTGGAGGTAAACAAAACCATCCAGCAACTTTCCAGCGGCAAGGCGCCTGGTCCTGACTCCATCCCGACAGAAATACACAAACTAGGTGGACCGTTCTAATAGAGCAGTTTCACCAAGTCATTACAAACATATGGGTAAACGAGACCATGTCACAAGATTTCAAAGACGCGTCAATAGTCCACCTTTACAAACGTAAAGGAAACCGTCAATTCTTTGACAACCACCGAGGTATCTCCTTGCTCTCAATTGCAGGGAAGATACTCGCCCGAATTCTTCTCAATCGCCTCACGGCCCATCTCGATCAAGGTCTTCTTCCTGGGAGTCAGTGTGGCTTCAGAAAAGTACAAGGAAATGTTGACATAATTTTTGCTGCAAGGCAGTTGCAAGAGAAATGTTAGAAACAGAACTCGGAAATGTTCTCCACTTTCTTTGATCTTATCAAGGCTTTTTATACAGTTAGCTGAGAAGGACTGTGGAAGATTATGGTGAAATATGGCTGTCCACGAAAGTTTGTCCAAATAGTGCAGTTATTTCATGATGGTATGCAGGCAAGAGTACAGGAACGAACAAACAGACTTTATTTTCAAAGGGTAACAAATTGGGCACGCAGGCCCGTCTTACATTCGGCCCTTCCAATCACTCATCTTTCGTTCATCAATAGTGCATAGGAAAAACATTGTCAAATGAATTTTGTAAACAAAAACAGTGAATATTACCATGTTATGAGACACATCCACCACTCACCCATACATCCCCGATTCACCCACACATCCCACACCCAACCACAAACACACACACCCCAGGCACACATACATTCCCCCACCCATCCACCAAATCCCCACACCTACACATCTCCCCACCTACACATCTCACCACCCACACACACACTCTCACCAACCACACATCCCATCCACCCACACCCCAAGCATACATACATTTCCCATCCCACACATCCCCCACCCACACACATCTCCCCACCCACTCACATATCATCCACCCGTCCCATTACCCACCAACAATCACCCACCCACATATCCTTCTCCACCCACACACATCCAACCATCCAGCCAAACACACACCCCTCAACCACACATCCCCCACGCACGCACACATCTCCCATGGTGAGCTGTCTAAGCCCTTTCCTGTCACCAATGGAGTGAAGCAAGGATGTGTCCTGGCACCAACTCAATTCAGTATCATGTATTCAGCTATGCTGACGAATGCCTTCGAAAACATCGACACTGGAATAGACATCAACTACCGCATGGATGGAAAGTTGTTCAATCTCAGAAGGCTGAAAGCTAAAAACAAAACTACCAGCGACACCGCCAGAGAGCTCCAGTTTGCTGATGATTGCGCTCTATATGCCAGCTTAGAGGCAGACATGCAACACAATGTTTCAGCTTTCTCATATGCCTGTGCCAACTTTGGGCTCAATATCAACTTGGAGAAGACTGTAGTTATGTACCAGCCAGCTCCAGGGAATAATCACACCGTGGCAAATAGCAAAGTGAATGATCGTAGACCAGTGGTTCCCAAGCTTTTCAAGCAGAGGGCCATATCTACTATTTTCGGTAGTTAAGCGGGCCACAACGTTATAAAATTATAAAAGTGGTGCAATATCATATTTACCTTTCTTAACTTTCGTCAACAAAATTCTAAAACTTTAAAGGCAGTCAATGTCAGTATTACACTGCGGTCATTTTTGTTTTTCTGGTTTAAAATCAAAAGTTCATTTCACAATAAATTTTTAATCAGTTTCGAAAATCGCTATAAGTGTAATTAATTTACAATTGTAACTGTTCTTCATAACCAGTTACTTAAGTTCAGATGCCAGTTATTCAATGTCTGGGTACAAATCTGTCGTGCCCAAAGTCATAAGCACAGCTAGATTACTGTCGATGAGTCTGGAACGTTGCTTGTTTTTTTTTTTTTTTTTATAACGGTCATTGCGGAAAATGACCTCTCGCATTTGTAAGTCGAACCGAAACGACAAACGTATCTCTGGGCGAATGAAGGCAAGTGTTCAAATTGTTCGCCAGGCAAACATCGCCAGAATGAAATCATATGACCAGATGAAGGTTAAGCAGGCAGCTCCAGAAATTTATATCTCAGTGCAGAACTGCATTTTAAATCAGTTACTTCGTGCTGAAGGTTTTGCTTCAATTGACAGAGTTTGGCGTCAGGAAATACGAACGGATTTATGAAGAGGGCAACATTATCCTCCTCTGTTGTGAACTCTTGAAATTTCGACTGAAAGATATCCAGAAGACTTTCAACTTTTACTTTGTACTGTAACAAGTCACATTTCTTGTCCACCACAAGCGTCTTCAGAGTTGGAAACGCCTCTAAAGTCCTTTCAGTCAGCTGTCCCTTAAACAGTCGTAGTCTCATTTTAAATGAAGAAATGTCATCACACAAATTTGTGAATAGTTTGTTTTTCCCTGGATGCTCGCATTTAAAGAGCTTAAATGAGACGTGATATCCACCAAAAATGCCAAGTCATTAAGCCAGTCATCGTTCAGCAGACATTCCCGTTCTGTAGGCACTTCATTTATTTCAGACAGAAACAGATAGACACTATTTTTCAGTGCCCAGAAACGTGACAGAACTTTCCCTTTAGATAGCCATCTAACATCAAAGACACCACCAATCATTATACATACATTCGCAACCTGTTTGAACACTACCTCAGTACAGACTACATTCCCCCATAAACAAAAACACAAAAAGACATTAATGGTAACTGATCTCAAACGACAACTAGCCAAAAAACATTCCCTTATGTATGGCACGTTACACCCTCCTTAGGTATTTATAATGCCCATGTTAAACACTGCCCCAGTGAGTCATTTGTTATTGATTATTTTTCATGCGTTTTAATGCTATTGTTCTTTTATTGTCAAAATTTGTTTCATAAGTGATGTTGAATGAAAGAATGTATGAGAGGAAATAGAGAAGAAGGGCAGAATGTCAGACGGGCCTGCGTTCCCAATTCTTAACCCTTTGAAAATAAAGACTTTCGTTCGTTCGTTCGTTCGTTCGTTCGTTCGTTCGTGTAACAGTAGCTCACCGTATTTCTCGTTCAGGTCTGATATAAACTGTCTGAACTCACGCCAGTTCAACACTCATGTTTATAGGCTTTAACGGTAAATTTGTATTTGAAAAAATCTAATTTCAACACAATATTACCGACTCTGCTAAACAGTTGTAACAGACGACAACAAGGATTCTTGCGCACTCTGATTGGTCGACAAGGCTGGGATATGGGAACTTCATAACGTTTCGTTGCGAACTGAACATGCGCATTCGATAATATCTGAGCATAACAACCACGAGCAGAGTAAATTATCGCACGCTGACGGGACGCTACGAGTGCATTTTTGAAATTATTAACATATATTATATTAAATAACGAGACCTCGCATGCCACTTTCTGACAGCTGGCGGGCCACAAGTGGCCCGCGAGCCGTGGTTTTGGAACCTCTGTCATAGACTAAGTGTTGTGGATCCATTCACCTATCTTGGCAGCACTGTGTCCCAAGCTGCCACAATTAATGACGAAGTGAATGCAAGAATATCCAAGGCCAGCGCGGCCTTTGGCAAACTGTACAAGAATGTGTGGGACAGAAATGGAATAAGCCTGCAAACAAAGCTGAAAGTTTGCAAGGCAGTTGTATTATCCACACTGCTATATATGCTTGCGAAACCTGGACTTTTTACCAGCGACTTGCTAAGAAATTAAACCATTTCCACACAGTCTGCCTTGGGAAGCTAATAAAGATTAAATGGCAAGACCCGGGAAGGTTAACCGGGTCAACAAATGCCCGCAGAAGTCGGATGTGTCGGCCTAACGGCGCAAGAACGCAGCTCTGCTGTAAACAGGCACGACGCAATCACGTCCGAAAAAAAAAAACTCCGGATGAACGAAGAAGAAGAAGAAATGGCAAGACAAGATCCCAGACACTGAAGTACTAGAAAGAGCGTCCATGCCCAGTATCCACACTATACTAATGAAGAATCAGATTCGCTGGGCTGGTCACTTGACTCGCATGCTAGATCACAGGCTCCCTTAACGAATTTTTTTACGGCGAGCTGCTTTGTGGTAAACGCTCCCAGGGCGGTCAGAGGAAACGCTTTAAAGACACTGAAGATCTCACTAAAAGTTTTGGAATTCATCACGACACTTAGGAGACTGCTGCCAAAGACCGAAATTCGTGGCGTACATCATTACGCAAGGGTGAAGTCATTTGTGAAGCAAACAGGACTACAAGAGCTGTAAAGAAAAGGCTGAACAGAAAAACCACTGCAGAAGATCCTCCTCCTGGAACGTCAAGTATTCGTTGCCCATATTAACAATAAATAATTCGAGTCAAAATAGGCCTTACCAGCCGTCTTAGAACTCACCTCTCCATACTTTTAACCCCAGTGGATGAAATGAATGGTCATCATCATACTTGATGGACAAACACCAGCCATCTTATAACTCACGGCTGCACACTTTCAACCCCACTGGATGAAATGAGTGGTCATCATTATTCTTGATGGACAAGCAACAACAACATGATAAACATCATCATGAATCAGAAACCGAAATACTTCGGCAATTTTAGCTGATCCAGTGCCAAACAACAAGTAGGTTTGTACCAAACATGGTACACAATCAAATGAATATATACTCATCTCATCTCATTATGTTCCTCTTGTACCTTGCGGTGTCGAGGTGAAGTATAAACATCGTGAGAGTGCCCGATTATGGGCTTCTTGTATCGATATTCCCATGGACTGCTATTCCCTCTGTCTAGGGAGGAGTGAGTTCCCTTGAAGCAAGATGGTGGGACATTTCTTCGTCCCGTAAAATGGAACGTGTTTTTTCCGAAATGTGTATGGATTAAGTGTTTTTTCGTGGTGAAATGGAGTTCGGACCGTGCAACGGAGTTCGTGCACGCGAACCCGGACTTCCTTCGGCGTATCATCGGCGCCCGGTGGCGATAGTTAAGCCTAACATGACAACCAGACAGGACACAACGTGGTAAGAGGGCGGGCGCACGCATAAGGCGTTTAAAATGTGAGAGATTGGGTATCGGAAACGTTCGAGTACTGTACTGGAACTGTGCATCATTTAGTCAACGCCGACCCATTCTTGAAAATCTACTCTACGGAAACGATATTGTAGTCATACAAGAAACACAGCTCGGCGACGGAACAGTCAATGTCGCGGGATTTCAGGGATTCTTTAACAGGCGGCACCTCGGACAGGCCATTCTGGTCCGCGACAACATACTAGTGTCTGAGATCGATATGTCTTCCTGGAACAGTGATGCCCTGCAAGTGCAGGCATTAAGAATAATGACACCAGTGCAGCTTGTAATCGTGAACGTTTATGCGCGAAATGGGAAGGTCGACGTGCGACAATGGCAGAGTTTGTTCGATATGGATGAAAGGCATATCATCTACTGTGGGGACTTCAATGCCAGAGGCAGTCAATGGGGGAATTGCATCACCAATAGACAGGGAGAAGATCTGGAGGAAGCCCTGGCATCTGCTGCCCTAATGAATGATGGGAAGATCACTAGAATAGCCACTCGACCAGGTGACTCTGACAGCGTCATTGACTTGGCTCTGGTGTCGCCCACCATCGCACCAAGGTGCCGGTGGGGCACACTGGGATACCACGATAGTGACCACTACCCTTGTGTCATCCTGATCAAGAAAGATGGGGCCATGAGTCAAAGAAACAAGACAAATGCCTTCCCGTACGACAACACTGGTCAAGACGCCATAAGCAAGATCAGAAGAAGAAAACTAACTTCCTCCGGCAGGAGACAAGAAAGATGGTTGCCGCCACCATGGTGGAATGGAGAGGTCGAGAAGGCATGGCTGGGAAAGAGGCAGGCTGTCAAAGACTGGCAAAAGGCCAGAAAGGCTAACATACCACAGGTTGAGTTGGCGAACCTGAAGACTGAGGTCGATAGGACGACAATTTTATTCAAATCCTGCGCCAAACAGGCCAAGGCCGAGAAATGGGACGAGTTCTGCAGGAAGGTGTGCTCCGAGCGATCTCTTACGACATTCTGGCGCCTCCACAATAGCATGAACGGTGCTGCACAACGTAGGGGTATTCCAGACTTTCAAGGCACAGACCTCGCATGAAAAAAGTCGGATGCGGATAAAGGTAAGGCCCTTCTTGCACGCTACATAGAACAGACTGACCAGAAAGACGAGCCCGCCAGACTGAGAACCACAACGACACTCTCTGTTGTGCGAGGGGGTCGGGACAGACGAAGAATGGACAATCACAGCTGAGATATTGCGTGCGATGCTCAAGAAATCACCTAACACCGCCCCAGGCCCAGACGGCATCCTATATGGTGACCTACTGGTGATATCAGATGATGACATGGAAGAACTGGCCAGAGATAGTTAGTTAGTTAGTTAGTTAGTTAGTCGCAGTTCCAGCTTCATAGCAACGGGTCGTCCCCATTATGCTCCGTTCCTGTGCCAGTGAATATCACACAAAACGCTCCCCACTGCCCAATATGAAAAGTGGAAAAGACAGGAGTCTCGACAAACAACAGCCCGCACAAATACACTGGGATGCTATGGCCAGAGAATTCAACACCAGTATCCAGAGGGGTCAGGTCAAAGAAGAATGGCTACACAGCTACTTGCTGCCGCTGCCAAAACCGAACAAAGACCATTCCAAGATAAGCGGCTACAGAATCATTACGATGCAGAATACTGTTGGCAAGCTACTGGAGAAAATTGTAGCACACAGGCTTGCTTGGGACTTGGAACAGCTCGGCTGCTTCCCGCCCACACTTGGAGGATACAGACGCAACAAAGTGTCATGGCTGAATGCGGCGGTCTTTGCTCAAGATGTTTACGAAGGATTTCAGGTCAGAGAAGAGACGTGTGCGGCCGCCATAGACTTAGAGGACGTATATAACAGAGTATCTTTCGAGCACTTGATGCAAACCCTCCTCAGACTGAAAGTTCACCCTCACCTTGTACGATGGATAGCTGCAGTTCTGCTCCAAAGGAAGGTGGTGCTAAGATGCGGGAGTTGGTCTTCTGAGCCGATATCGATGTGTCCAGGATTGCCGCAGGGTTCACCACTGTCACCAGTACTATTCAACGAGTATACGGTGCCGATCACTGAACAACAGTTGCAGAGGAAGGCTAACCTCACTAAAAAATGCCCGCCGGAAGTCGGAAGTGTCGTCCTACGGGTGGCAAAATAAAAATTGACACCACGCATTTACGTCCGAGTGAAATGTCTCGTCCGAATGTCTCCCGTGCTAGGAACAGCTCTGACTACCTAGTTTCCGAATGCCGCTCTTGTTCGGAACAGCCCTGACTAGGTAGTTTTCCGAATGTCTGTCGTGCCTGGAACAGCTCTGACGGGCGCAACGACAAGCACATGTGCGAAAACTCGCTGAGTGAATACCTTCTGCAGACCTGTCTGGTTTGTGCGGGAACGGCCCGGGGCGAACGAAAAGCCCAATATATTGAAGTGAGGAATTAAAGCAGCCATGAGCATGACGTGACCATTCCCTCGGTGAGCCCAGTATCAGGGCGCTATGTGTCGGCCCTGCAACTATGGAAGCAACCTAGGATGGCGGAAAATGCTATGGACTGTGCCTTCCTTCTCTTGAGGGATGACCGAAGTCCTCGACTGTTCGAACTTGACCAGCTGGGATGTGGACGGTACCACAAAAGTGAGAGTCTCCCAGGATTGCTAACCTGGTCAAAAATGCACGCGAAAGCCGGATGTGTGACCTAAGGGTTTTCAACCCAAGGGTGCCTAACGCACACCGCAATCACATCTGAAAAAACACTCCGGATGAACGAAAAGAAGAAGAAGAAGAACAACAGTTGGACGGGAGGGGTAGGACTCTGTCATTCGTTGACGACATCCTCGTGTATCGACAGGGTCGAAATAGACAGGCGGTTGCCAATGATATGCAGGGCGAACTAGATCGAATTTCCTCATGGTGTGCTGATGCCGATGCATTTGTCAACCCTGCAAAGGCAACGGTTACATGGTTCTCACTAAACAACCATATTGTGAAAACAGACCTGCCGGCAGTAAGAATGGATGGGAGCAGTTTGAGTAGAACCCAGTCAATGACATATCTTGGCGTGAGGCTTGATCTTTGCCTGTCCTTCAGAGATCATGTCGATTATGTCATAACGAAGGCTCGAAAACGTTTGTCAGGAATGAGAGTCATGGCGACTGCCAATATCGAGCAAAGACTGCTAATACTTCTGTTCCAAGGACTTGTGCTTTCACGCATCGAGTATGCCCTGGCCATCCTCACTGTCAGCCCTACACAGATTGGAAGACTTGAAAAGGTACAAAACGAAGCCATGCGCATCATTTTGGGCTGCACGAGAGACACCAGCTGTGTAGCAATGAGATACCTCCTTGACCTCCCGACAATGGAACACAGGATCAAGATCTGGAGAGCTCGTGCATACTTAAAAATAAGTGCAGATGAGCATCATCCTCTGCATGACGCTATATTCAGAGAAAAGGGTGACAGGCTAAAGATGGGCAAATCATGGATGGGTCGGGCGGAAGATGTCGTCAGACAGGTTTGCAGTCTTACCAGTATCAACTCCGGCAAGGAATGGGTGCCGGTGCCTCCAGCTTTTAAGTGCACTTTCTCCTGCATTATCACACTCGACAGACGGTGCAGAGAGCAGAACCCTGCCGCTGTCAATGCAGAGGTTAACGAGCTCATCTATGAACACTCAGATAGCCCCGAAGTGCTCATCTATACAGATGGATCTGTTGTAAAGCAGCAGAGAAGTGCGTGGGCATTTACAGCCCGTTCAGCGGGCCGAACCGTTCAAGAATCCAGTGGTGCCCACTCTATGACCACGAGCAGCATGACGATGGAGGTGATGGCAGTTACACAGGCTTTCATATGGCTGGAATCACAGCATTATACCAACGTGTGTGTACTAAGTGATTCAATGAGCATGATTCAGAAGGTCGAAGCTGGATCTGTACGTAGACAGTGGACTGAATCGCTGCGGAAGTCTGTTGTCCGTAAAGTCACCTTCATCTTCGTCCCGGGACATGCGGGAGTCGAGGGAAATGGACGAGCTGACAAACTGGCTGGCTCTGCACCCCATGTAGATGGCCAGCCCATGGATCGTGCCGATGTTATTAACGTCCTTAAAGATATGGCAAGAACAGAGGACTTTGACGTCAGTGATTCCACATCGCTGTCCAGGATGAAAGACCTGGGAGTAAGAATCGGCACAGCCAGACGCGAGAGGTACATCGGGAAAACAAAGCGCCTCGTCAACCAACACAGAACTGGCACTATTAGCCACCGGACGCTGATGCATATGCTGGGGGGGGGGGGATCTGAGCACCTATGGACATGTCCGGAGTGCAATGAAGATACCCCAACTGATAACTGATAACGTTTACGTGGTCGGCCTCTTCCTCTGTTTCCAGCTGGTCTGTACATCTGTCATATATTCTGAAGGGAGTGGGAGATCACTGTGGTGCATGCCCCATTTCTAACAAAAGAAGTTGGGCCCTGCTAATTGAAGGCATGGCAAACTCTAAGTTATTTTCCAAGATTGATCTTACTAAAGGATATTGGCAAATCCCCATGGATGAAGATTCCATGCATATTACAGCATTTAGTACTCCTTTAGGTTTGTATGAATGGGCATATCTTCCATTCGGGTTACAAAATGCACCAAGCACATTCATGCGTATGATGAGAAAATTACTACACGGTATTTCTAATGTTGCTACATATATGGATGATATCTGTATCCATACTTCTGACATTGACACACATGTTAAAATATTAAAACAAGTATTTCAGAGAATACAACAACATGGTCTGAAAGCAAAACCTAGCAAAATAGAAATAGGTTTCACTGAAATACAATTCCTTGGTCATAGAATTTCTGACGGATTCCGTAAAACTGATCCACAAGTAGTTACCAAGATCTTAAATATTAAACCACCTACCACTAAGAAAGAACTTCGAAGTCTGTTGGGTCTCATTAATTACTATCAGAAATTTATTCCTAACTTTGCTGATATGACGGCAACATTTTCTGAACTTCTAAAAAAAAGGTAAACCAACGAAAATTATCTGGACAAGCGATCATGATAAATTATTACAACAGATCAAAACTCTGTTCAGCACATATCCTATTCTTAAATTGCCTGATATCTCTAAAGATTTCGTTTTACAAACAGACGCTAGTTTTCATGCAATTTCAGCTGTTTTACTTCAAATACATGATGGTAAATTACATCCTATTTTGTACTTCAGTAAGAAACTATCAGATACTCAGAGGAATTATGCAATTACCGAACTGGAAGCTTCAGCGTTAATTGAGAGCATTGATAAGTTTTCTAGATACCTTCTTGGGAGAAAATTCCTAGTTCTTTCTGACAATAAACCATTGCAGATCTTTAAATCTGGTCATCCAAAGAACTCCAGAATTCATAGATGGTCACTTCTGTTACAGGACTATGAATTTGATATCTGTCACATTCCTGGCAAAGACAATAATTTGGCAGATCTTCTTAGTCGTCTCTAAAAAAAATTATGTATGTTATATTTTCTTACTTATTGTCTGCGTTCGTATTTGGATTTTCGTTAGGCTGATTAACATATGTTGCATACATTCACCCAGGTAGATTACTGTTGAAACAACAAATTGCGAATTATGTGAAATTTATTAGTGTTATTCGGATATGTACATGGTTTGTTTAATTCGTTCTTTGGCAGGGACATTGTTCGCCATGACAAGTGACACTGCACAATCGAGTGTGATTGACCATGTGCGCTGTAATTGATGAACTATACCTGAACATTTCTGGATTATCGGAAATCGTTTGTATTTCTAAAATAATGTTATGTCATATTATTACAGCATATTCGCGGTAAACATTGATAGTTATAGTGCTATTTCGTGGATCGAAACCTGACTATTGATGAGAGTGTATGTGTTGAACACTGATACAGTAAATGAGAATAGACACGGTTTTCGTCGCGAAACGACATATGTCAATATTAATTGTACCCTTGTGATCACTACTTGAGTAACATTATTCATTTCATTAATCAATTATTAATTTATTGCTAATGCGTAGCATAGAATTATATATATATTTTAATTCACATAAATCCAGTTCATAAAGTTAAGTAGTTACATATTCTTATTATTATTGTTCATATTAGTACTTAATTATACATATGATGGGTCATAGATTTTTCAATTCTCATTGTGATCGCCATTGCCAAGTATAGCCACCACATTATGAAATACGCCGTTATATGATATTGTCACTCGGTCATTATTGCCACACCTACACAAAGAGTTTATGATGACGTCTCTAAAGAGCATTTACCTCGATTACGCCTAAAATTATGACGTCATAATACTGGTACCTCACCTACCCGTTTGATGAGATTAACATTCACGACATAGCAGTCGAGATAACTGCACAGATGGTTACAAGACAATAGTAGATGCAACTGGTACCTGTTTATTCCTCACGTCCCCTTACTCCAGGTTTTGACTTAGAGAAGGACGCTTGTCCTTAGGGACAAATGAGGGACTGATCTTTATGATTAGTTAGTACAGCCTCCCCATGGGCTGTATACACGACATCTACCGTTGGTGTGTAGATTGGAGGGCGTGCCCGTTATATATATATTTTTTTATTTTGTGGGTAATCGGATAGGTGTCCATAGCATCTTGCTAGTCCGATAAAAGTCATTATGTCTGCACTGCTATGTGTCAGGTTAATTCTCTTGATGAAAAAATAATGATTTCATCATTTTAAAAGGGAGGGGGGCATACTGCCACATGGCGTTTAGACAGAATGACGTCATCGGAAAATGCAGTAGAAAATGATATAGGGAAAACCCCACAAGAAACTAAGGAAACTTAGAAACAGGGAACGTCAGACGACAACAGAGAAGGAACGGAGAGGACCTTGGGTGATTCGGCTGAGGCGCGACATATTGTGTGAAGCCCGTGTTCGTTTGGAGATTTGGTTGTGAGAAGGCAAAGGCTTGGCTGAGGACTATCAGGTGGAGGATGTCTAACGAAGAAAGTGTCAATACTGAGCAGAGGACCTGAAGGCATGGAACACCTAGACAATCTGTGAAAATGAGAACAGCGAGATAGATTGAACTCCTAACTACAGTCGGACATTACTGGGATAGAGTCGTAAATATTTTGTGTGAATGCCGTTCCTGTGTTAAAAGGGACAATTCATTTTCTCGATGAATTCATTGTATTGATCCAGCGCATCATTAAAAGAATGTGTGAGTACTGTTGTTTAGGATAGCGTCGGTTGATTCTTCGCATTTACAGTTCGAGCTTATTATTGCTTCAACGTTAACGTTGCCAATTTGATAATTGCGGGAGTTGCGTTGTGGCAGGCCCCATCCTCTTCTATCTTCAATAACCCCAGAATATGACCCTCGAGTTATCTGCAGGCCTCGTCTTATTAATTTAGTCTAGGAGATATAGATTATGGCCCTGGTGAGAATAAAATATACTAACTGGGATTCTGCCCCTTCTCCAAGGATTCTTTTAGCTCTTGAGTCCCCCCCCCCCCCTTTTATCAATTCTGAGGAAAGTCTGGAAGAATTCTCTCAGCCTGATTTATGTTAAGAAATCATGGATGTTGAGCAGTTGATAGACCTAGAGTCTTCTTTCCCAAATTTAGTATCTCATCATGAGTAGATGTGTTTTTAACAATTAAACATTTAACATATTCCAGTAGACCTTGACAACATGGTTTACACACAGAAGATGGAGAATCAACAGATAGGTTGAACTGACAAATCAACAGAAGGTCAGTTAAGGTTCATCATTTATTGACTGGGCCTGTGTCTTTAGGCCTGTTACATACATTTTCTGTTGTGGTTTACACAGGATAAAATAGAAAATGGCATATAGGCCCAAGTTTACAGTCAATCAACAAATAAACATCAATGCATAAGATGTCAACAAGTGTGGACACATTGTAAACATGTAAATGTTGTGCCAAGTGTGAAGATGATAAATCAACAATTAGGTATCAGTTCCTGAAATTGGGTGTGGTGTGTTCCAATGAGAAAGGTAACCTGGTGATTGGAGATTAGGATAAGCCTGGGTCCATTGTCTGATGGATCCACTTCAGGTCTGCCCGTGTAGCTCCTCTGAAGGCTTCCCATACTCTGCTCCTGGCCAAGTCATCTTCCATCTCACTTGTGGTTCATCTCTTTCTCTCGGCTTCCCTCTTTCTGGTCTGATTTGGGTGGTTGATTGGTTTGTTGATTTGTTGGGTGGTTGTTGGTAGCCACCAAGAATTCACTGTGTAAAATTCACATAAATATGTATAATCCTACCAATGCAATAATCTAGAAGTAGGTCGGAAGAAACCTAAATTCCTGAAGTAGGACTTAGTTCCCCCCCCCCCCTCTTCTTTTCTCTAATCTAGTGTTGGGTTAATTTGGGGTGGTCAGAGTTTATCACACTGTGTACGCCTTGTATCAGCTGGTTCCTGCTGTATGTAAGTTCTCATTGGACCTGGGGTCAGTGAGACGTGTACAGTAAGACAGTGACAAGAGTGAGGAGGTGTCAAGATGCATGTACATAATTAGCATACATTGATAACATCTCTATCACTCAATTGGGTTTGTAGTGTGTATAAATGGTTCTGTGTTTTCCAATTAACCAACTTCTCCTTCTTCTTTGTATATTAACTCCTCTCCCATTACCTGTTGTTGTTGTGGTGTTGAGTGTTGGGTGGTGTGGTGTTGTGTTTTAAGTTATGTTGAGTAGTGGGTTAAGTCAACTTCTGGTGATGGAGTTCCGCGAAGCATAACTTGTCTGATGTAATGCAGTTCATGAGTGCCCTTATCTAAGTAAAATCTGACATAAATATAAATATTTATTCCATCAAACCCTATTTATTCAACAGATGAAGGAGAAAAGAAAGATTTGATTTCTCTTTCAGCTTTCTAGATTGTAAATAGACATAGATAAGTCTGTTTTAAAACGAGGCACTTGTTCTAGTACACGAACTGTATTATGAGTTGTAGATAGTGATAGCAATTTCCAGCAGTGTTTCTGATGAAATGCACAAGATTGCTTTAGAATCATCACTTCGTACAGTTGTCTAGAATAGAATGTAGTATTATTATGCACTTCTTAAAGTTAATAACTATCTTTAAGAATATCAGAGATTGCAGTTATGTCGAAGAGAGTATTAGATTGTCAGTTTGCCCGGGAAACGGCTCTGCGTCGTCAGAATCTAACAGTCGAGCATTTTACACTTCAGAGGTTTTAATTTATAATAATACATTTCAATTGACATTACAAACACTGGATACCATTACTTGATACTTGATACATCTGGTCATCAATTTAATCTAAGGATTCACAAGCCTACCTCGGATCTAGACATTCTGCCTGTCCCTGTTTGAAAATTTGGTCACACCAGCTTTTCACGTCTGTTCGTCAGGCGGGTTGCAGTAGAAGTGCGCGATTAACATATTCTAAGCGGGCTTTCGAATGGAGGCGTTGTCACGTGTCTGTTTTTATCCAATGATCTCCTGAGTTTTGGCTGATGAAATATTCCTAGAATTGACGTCATCTGTCACTTGTTCAGTTTCAGTTTGGATGTTGCGTTAGTTTTTAAGTTTTGGTTTCAGTTTGAGTTTGTGTAGTCAATTGTTTTATATTTTCCCCTCTCTTTGGCGTGCATTCTTGGTAACTGAATAATGGTGGTTAGTGGTTATGCCACATGGCCCCACCCCAGATTGTTCTACGGTATGGAACTATGTTTCCAACATTTTCAGTTATCAAGCTTGTCCCGTGTTTTCCTCCCTTGTATTCTCTTCTGCATCTGATTGACCTGGTTCATCAGGCACTGGGTGTCGACTCAGGAAGTCCGCTCCCACATTCATTTTCCCAGGAACGTATTCAACCTGGAACGAGTAGGGTTGAAGAAGCAGCGACCACCTCATAAGTCGGGCATTCAGAGTCTTGGATGCTGCGAGAAACATGAGTGGTTGATGGTCACATTGCACTGTGAAGTGTTTGCCATATAGGTATGCCTGAAACTTCTGTACACTCCATACGAGCGCAAGACATTCTCTCTCGATAGTACTGTAATTTCTCTCTGCTGCATTTAATTTCCTGCTAGCATAGGCTACAGGGAATAGCTCTGATGGTACATCTCCCTTTCTCTGCAACAACGTTGCCCCAATTCCTATGTTACTGGCATCGGTGCGCAGCACGAATGGTTGGTCGAGGTCTGGTAGATGTAAGACTGGATGAGCAGTTAATGCCTGCTTTAGTGCTGTGAAAGCTCTCTCACAGTCAGCTGACCAAGTGACTTTCTCTGGTTTCCCCTTTTTGGTAAGATCCGTTAAAGGTGCTGACAGAGTGTTGAAGTCCTTGATGTATCTTTGATAGAATCCACATAAGGATACAAATGATCTTACATCCTTCTTTGTTTTTGGACGAGGTGCTCTCTGGAGTTTGTCCACATTTCCCTCTTGTGGAGTTATCAGTCCATGAGATATCTTATGACCTAGAAAGTCCAATTCTTGGAATCCTATTTGACACTTCTTTGGTCTAGCCGTCAATCCAGTTTCTCTGAGGCGCCTGAACAAAAGATGCAGTGTTTCTACATGCTCTTCAAATGTTTCAGTTGCGATCAGGATGTCATCCATGAAGTGACTGATGTCTGGATGCTGTAGTGGGTCAAGTAATTTTCTCATCATACGTGTAAAACGCTGGGAGCATTACTTAATCCGAATGGAAGAACGTTGAACTCATAGTGTCCTCCAGGCGTGCTGAAAGCTAACCATGGTCTAACTTCCGGTTTTACAGGAATCTGATAATATCCCTTACTGAGATCAATCCTAGTAAAGTACTTAGCTCGGTTGAGTGCTGTGAAGAGTTTATTCTGATCAGGCAGAGGTTCTGCTTGGAATTCAGTAATAGCATTGAGCTGTCGATAATCGATGCACAATCTATGTTCTCCACTTGGCTTTCTCAATAAAACGACGCTGGCACTGTAAGGTGATTCAGATGGTGAGATTATTCCTGCGGTGAGCAGCTGTTGTATTTCTTCCTCTAAAGTCTTTTGCTTTGCATAAGGAACTGGGTAAGTCTTGACTCGCACAGGCACTGTGTCATTTAACTTCATGTCAAATTCCTCCAAATCAGTTCTTCCTGGCTTATCAGTAAGTACTTCTGCATATTTTGCCATAAGTTCCCTAATCTGCTTTTGCTGATCCTTTGTTAAGTTGGGATTGATTTCCACATCCTTAAAGGTCTCTTTGGCTTGCAGTGGGTACTCGACTCCCATTGTTGATCCTTCTTCGACTTCAGTAGCCACACTCATGGCCATCAGATGTGCAGGTTCGGTGGTTGAGGGTCTTTCATGATATTTCTTCAAGAGGTTTATGTGAAATACTTTCATCTTGCCTTTGACTGAAATTCTGTAGTTGGTACGTGAGATCTTCTCCGTCACTACATAAGGTCCTCTCCATCCTATTTGCAGCTTATTCTGACTGGTTGGAAGCAGCAACATCACCTTCTCTCCTACCTCTAACTCTCTATCCTTTGCCTTGCGGTTGAAGTTACGAGCAATTCTTCGTCTGGCGTGACGTAGATTGACATTCGCTTGTTTCCAACTGTGTTGTAAACGATTTTTCAACTCGGCAACATATGTAGATGCAGTCACGACTGTATCATCTGTAGTATTATCGGTCCAGGTTCGAAGTAACGCCTCAAGTGGTCCTTTGATCGGTCGTCCAAACAACAGTGTGGCTGGAGCAAAACCTGTTGAGTGATGGGGTACTTCCCTGTAAGCGAATAAAGCTGCGGGTAAATACAAGTCCCAATCCTCTGTCTTCTCCTGGGCAATTTTGCGCAGGATACTAATCAATGTACCGTTCCACCTTTCCACAAGTCCATTTGACTGAGGGTGATATGGTGAACTGAAGATATGGCGTGCATGAAAAAGTCTGAAGGTCTCTTCCATGAGCTTACCACGAAACTGTGAACCGTTGTCCGTCAAGATCCTTTGTGGGAATCCTAGACGTGTGAATATTCCTAATAATGCATCAGCGACGTGTTTGGAGTCACAGCTGGGCATAGGAACCGCTTCGGCCCACATGGTTGTTGTGTCCACAAGCGTTAATATGAATCGGTTTCGCCTCTTCGTTGCTGAGAGAGGTCCGACTATGTCTACCGCCACTTTCTCAAATGGAATTCCAGTGATGGGCGATTCACCCAACATTGCCGGTGGTGTCCGGTGTTTTGGTGATACTTTCTGACACTGTGGGCATGATTTTACAAACCGTTGTATGTCTGAGTTCATCCCTGGCCAAAAGTAGTGAGTTGTAATCCGCTGTGTAGTAGCGTTGATACCCATATGCCCACTGAATGGTAGATTATGACCCATTTCCAAGATCTGAGTCCTGTATTGAGTTGGTACAACAAGTTGAATAAACTCTTGTCCAGCTCGTCCTGCTTTTCTGTAAAGAAGTGCTGACTTCATGAACAGATCACCTTTACGTAGAGGTAAATGTGATTTTGGCAGTTTTCTGAAGCAGGGATCCAAGGTGCTGTCGGCTTCTTGTGCCCTCTTCAGTTCCTCCGTTCGAGGGATTGGCGTAGTTGTTTCTGGAGTCTTTTTCGCCTGGGATCGAGTGGTCATTGTCGCCATCGCCACAGGTTGAACAGGTTCTAATAGAACGATAAATCTACAGCCGATGATTACAGGATATATCGGACCGTCCAATACTGCTGCCTTGATTGTCCCAGTGACATACCGCGAGGCTATGACCACTTTTGCCACTGGAAGAGACATATTCATTGAACTCTTCAGTGGCCCCTGTAATTCCACTATTTCCTCTGTCACCTGTTCAGGGTGAACTAAGGATGATGAAACAACACAGTCATACGATAATCCAGTATCATATAGACAGGTCGTTTTGAATCCATTTAGCAAGATGGATTCTACAACCGGAATACGAGATGATGTGTCTTGATGAGGTGTCTGTTTGGACGTTTCACCAGTGCTCACTCTTTTCTCTTTTCGGTTGGCCAAACAGGCCGCTGTGTGTGGAGGTGGCTTCTTCCTGCAATTCTGAAATGTGTGACCTCTAATTTTGCAATGGGTGCAGAATGGTTTTTCCTCCTTCGGCGCTGTTTGGGCTGTGTTTTGAGTGTTTTTCTTGGATTTCCCATTTTTCTTGGTGGCTAAAGTGTTTTCACCCTCTTTTGGCTTTGGAGTTTTATCTTGAGAGGGGGTGTTGTTCGAACGTCCCTTTCCTCCCATCTCCTTCTGAGATTTTTCAAATCTCTCTGCCAGGATGATTATTGTTTCTAGGCGGTCAGCCCCGTTTTGGGTTAAGAATGCTTTCATTTCATTCGACATCTTCCCCTTTATCTGATCAATGATGATCATTTCACGGAGTCCCTCAAAACTCTCCTCAAACCCTCCTAAGCAAGTCCATCGTTGGATGTATGACTTTAGCCTTTCAACTAGTTGCGCATAACTCTCACCCGGTTCTTTCCTTGCGGTTTTGAAACGAGCTTTGTAAGAATCCCCGTCCACTTCGAATCGGCTCAAGAGTGCCTTTTTGAGTGTTTCGTATTCCTGTTGTTCCTCACGAGTGAGCCTCGAGAACACGTCATACGCGGTAGATCTTAAAGCTTGCGCTAACTTCGTTGCCCATCTCCCTTCTTCAAGCCCACAGCTGACAGCCATTGCCTCGAAGCGTGATAAAAATCCTTCGATGTTGTCAGTCTGGTCATTGAAGGGTTCCAGAGGAAATGACATAGCTCCAGAATTAAGGTAGGAGACATGAGAATGTGGTTCTGTCACTGGCAATCCTGATGAGGTTGAGGGTGTGGGACCACTCCCTCCCCCTAGTCTTCGGATCTCCAATTCAGTCTCCATTCTCTTCAACTCCAGTTGGTGTTGACGCTCTCTCTCCTTATCTTCCATTTCAGCCTGTAGTCTTCTCTCTTTCTCCTCCAATTCTGCTTGAAATCGTTTCTCTTTCTCCTCTATTTCTGCTTGAAGTCTCCTTTGTTCCAACTCGTATGCTTGTAGGCGTCCTTTCTCTTTTTCAGCTATTTCAGCTTGATGTTGTTTTTCTTTGAGGGCCAGTTCGGCTTAAGTCTTTCTCTTTTGTCGAATGCCTCTGAAATATAGTTAGCTAGCTCATGGCCATCTAACCCGCATTCCCTACCTGTTTCTATTATTTGGGCCCTAAATTTAGCAGTTTCCGCCATGCCCGGAATTTATTGCTTTATTTGCCCTACCTAAAAAAATATAAATGCAGTGTGGTCTGATCCGCGTAAGCTTGTCAGTCCCTGATCTGCAAATATACAGCAAAGCATGCACAATATTAAACACTTTATGTTATGTCTGTCTGCCAATGCTGGAAAAGCCAAAGGCAGCAGGCATTGAAGTAACCAGAATTAATCCCTAGTAAAGAAAAGAATCTGAAATTAGACAGAGATTTCCCTCCGGATAAGATTTTCCGGTGGTTGATGAAATGCTGTAAGATCAGACTCCTCAGGAAAAGACCTTCTCTGAAAGAGAAGTAGTGTTTGAATAGTAGATTCACACTCTATAGTTAATTAACCTGAAAGCACATTATTCAGGCAATACAGATTCTATGTGTGATGGATGTTTTACAGCCAACATGTTGTTAATTAATTAAGTTTCACAAAAGATGACAATACTTGATCTAAAGATGTTTGTGTTAATGTTTTATGTAATACAATATTTTGTGTAATTGTTTAATTACACAATGTTTTATGTAATTGTTTAATTACACACAATGTATTATGTAATTGTTTAATTTATTCCCTGAGAACCATCCAGGACGCAGCCCTCCAATATGTCATATATTCTGAAGGGAGTGGGAGATCACTGTGGTGCATGCCCCATTTCTAACAAAAGAAGTTGGGCCCCATCCTCTTCTATCTTCAATAACCCCAGAATATGACCCTCGAGTTATCTGCAGGCCTCGTCTTATTAATTTAGTCTAGGAGATATAGATTATGGCCCTGGTGAGAATAAAATATACTAACTGGGATTCTGCCCCTTCTCCAAGGATTCTTTTAGCTCTTGAGGCCCCCCCCCCTTTTATCAATTATGAGGAAAGTCTGAAGAATTCTCTCAGCCCGATTTATGTTAAGAAATCATGGATGTTGAGCAGTTGATAGACCTAGAGTCTTCTTTCCCAAATTTATCTCATCATGAGTAGATGTGTTTTTAACAATTAAACATTTAATATATTCCAGTAGACCTTGACACCATGGTTTACACACAGAAGATGGAGAATCAACAGATAGGTTGAACTGAAAAATCAACAGAAGGTCAGTTAAGGTTCATCATTTATTGACTGGGCTTGTGTCTTTAGGCCTGTTACATACATTTTCTGTTGTGGTTTACACATGATAAAATAGAAAATGGCATATAGGCCCAAGTTTACAGTCAATCAACAAATAAATATCAATGCATAAGATGTCAACAAGTGTGGACACATTGTAAACATGTAAATGTTGTGCCAAGTGTGAAGATGATAAATCAACAATTAGGTATCAGTTCCTGAAATTGGGTGTGGTGTGTTCCAATGAGAAAGGTAACCTGGTGATTGGAGATTAGGATAAGCCTGGGTCCATTGTCTGATGGATCCACTTCAGGTCTGCCCGTGTAGCTCCTCTGAAGGCTTCCCATACTCTGCTCCTGGCCAAGTCATCTTCCATCTCCTTCTTCTTCGTTCATCCGGAGTTTTTTTTTTCGGATGTGATTGCGTTGTGCCTGTTTACAGCAGAGCTGCGTTCTTGCGCCGTTAGGCTGACACATCCGACTTCTGCGGGCATTTGTTGACCGGGTTAACCTTCCCGGGGGTTTCTTAGGACGTTTGACTCTCACTGTTGTGGTGTTATCCCCCATCCTAGCTGGTCCATATAGAACAGCCAAAGATCCTGGTCAGCCCTCAAGGGAAGGCAGGGGCAGACCATGGGCATTCCCCGCCATCCAAGGAGGCTTCCATACTTGCAGAGCCGATACATAGCGCTCTGATACTGGGCTCACCCAAGGAATCGTCACGTCCTGCACATGGCTGCTTAGCCTCACTTCCGTATATTGGGCCTTCCGTTCACCATAGGCTGTTCATTCCGGAAACCAGAAGTATGCAGTCTGCAGATGACATCCACACAGTGAGCTTTCGATTCGGACTTTCCATGTAATGGATTTGCTATCCAAGCAATATTCCATTTCGTGCCACTAGGACACTTTTCCACCTTTTATGAAGCTCCACACAGTGGGCTTTTGATTCGGACTTTCCACGTAATGGATTTGCTATCCAAGCAATATTCCATTTCGTGCCACTAGGACACTTTTCCACCTTTTATGAAGCCCACACAGCGAGCTTTCTATTTGGACTTTCCACATAATGGATTTGCTATCCAAGCAATATTCCATTTCATGCCTCTGGATCTTCATGCACCTTTAAATGTCAACCTGTATGTAGTTTAAGTAAGCTGCGGTCAACTTTAGC